>CM037854.1:194659663-194965847 GCA_021234595.1 Delia radicum
TTTTTTTTAATTTTAAACAAAAGTTTGGTTTTATTTTTAAATTTTTTCATTTATAAAGATATTAACAAAATTGGATTAACAATTACATTATTAAAAAACAATATGAAACCACATAAAAATTCAATAAAAATCAATAAAAGGATGTGGTTTTAACATTTTGATTTTTTTTTTTTTTTGATTTTATCTCTGGTGTTGTTTAACATCATTAAAATTTTCATGAGATCTGCATCTCTATATTTAATTGCAAAAACATCTGAAATACAAGTATATGTTAAAAAAGTGGTACATTTAAAAATAACCAAAATATTACCACTTAAAATCTTAAATACATATTCAGCCATTTTTTATTTTATGCAGCCGTTCTCGAGTTATGTATTGACAATCAAAATGTACACTTCTTTTTATATGTATATATATAGATTTTATTAATATTTCATTTTATTAATAAATAAAACTGTTTTATTTTTTTTTTTAAACAAAACACACTCCGGTAATACCGGAAGAAAAACGATAACGGTTGTAACGAAGTTTTAACTGATGATAATCGGTGTAGTCGGTTAAACGGAACCGAAACGGATACAGCAAAACGGAGTTAAAACGCATAATTTTCGAAAATTTGAGTAATCCAATTTTACTGTACGTTAATGGTCCGTTTTCGTACAAGCTGCGACGGATACGTCAATTCCGGTCCGTTTTCGTACCGTCAATGCCGGATTCATGAGTCCGTTTGTAACGGACAGTCCGTAAAGTTGTTTCTTGGGTTACTTAACATTTTTATATATATACTACTGTTTCTATTGTGCTCAATCTTTACAAAATATCAAACTTATATTGCATTCCTCTAACATTTTATCCATATATTTTAATCAAGCATTACTTGGTAAAATGTAACAAAATAAATTTGGACGAAACGTTTTTTTCATGCCTAAAAAAATTTAATGCAAGACAAAGTCACAATGGTCAAATATAAATTGAATTTAGTATTTTCAAAGTAAAATTAAATTCAATAAATATAGAATAAAATAAATCGTACTGGCATTCAAATTATTGTACATTTTTAAACAGTAGCTCGAAATAAAAAGCTATGAAAAGTATTACGTATATTTATTCAAGTTTTTAAATAAAAAGACAAATTAGAAACCTAATTTTATTTTTTGCTGTTAAAAACTATACTGTTTTATATTCTGAACTTTGCTCTTGGTGCTACATGTGATGTATGATTCAATAATTTATTAGTGAAAGTATTAATTATAAAAAAAATATGACAATCTATTAAGCTATATAAGGATTTGTATACAAACAAAGTAGAACAGATATGTAGTTAAACGTCATTATATATTTCTTCAAACCATTTTCCGAAGTTAATTGACAAACTTTCGTACAAATAGTTATTAGTACTTGGTAATATTATACTCTTTTTGATAACATTGCTAAAAAAATGTCTAGCTTTTCCTGCAAAACCCAGTTTTTTTCATTCGAATGTCCAACTTTTTTCTTATCTGGATCTGAGAACCCTAATAGTCAACCATTTCGTTGCACTGTTAGCATCAGTACATTAAAGTAGGAAACCTCAATAGTAAAAATTCATTCGGAACTTTAAATTCCATTATATATGGACTAATTTAAATGATTCCAGACTTTTGGCAATCTGCTTGATGAGATAAGTCTTATTTGTTCGCTGTCATTAAAATTAAAATTTTTGGGTATGACTTTTGGAGTTTTTGAAAAACCGTCAATTTTTTAATAGTGAAATGTGAAAAAATTCCAGAAAATTTTTCCGAACTTTGTCTTAAAAATTGGGGAAGTTTTAGAAAATTTGTTGTAAAGATTATTTTAACGTTAATGAAATTTGGATTTACCAATAAAGCGTAAATTCTACATTAAGATGACAATTAATTAATTGATCCCAAAATAATCTAAAAGATAAGTTTTTCGCGAAATAAAAATGTTCATACAAAAAGTCAATTAATCGACTTTTACTTAGAAAAAAGTCCTGAAGTCGACCTTTTTAAAAACGACAAAGCCGAAAAGTCTACTTTTAAAATTTTTACAAAAGTCTAAGGGCCGTTATTACAACTGGCCTTTAAAGTAAATGTTAGTAAAATGAGGAATAAAGTAAGCTATAATGTTTTTCGTTATTACAACTTCCCAATAAAATAAAATTAATATTTTTGATAATGTGGCAGCACCAAACTAAAAACCGATTATTGGTTTATGAATTGGTTTATAAAAATACGTAGTGGCAACGTACTTTTATTTATTTGTTTACAAGCAAACAATAATTTGTGAAATTCGGTTGTGAAATTCGGTATTTTCTTCTTCTTCCTTATAGAGCAGAAAATGTGGTAACTTTAAACGCATAAACTTTACGTTAAAGTTAAAGGCAACAATATCTTCCCTTTAGCTTATCGGTCACTTTTAGTTTAAAGTATACTTATAATAACGAAAAACTAATAATCTGTCAGATAACATCCGAACTTTAGCTATTGGCAAGTTTAATAATGGCCCTAAAAGTTGCCTTTTTGTAGCAACTATATAACCCTTGTTGTAACAGAAATCAGTGGGTTTCCATACTACTCAGTTTCGCTCAATCTGCACTCTTTTTATTTGATCGTTAACTTGCACCGCGCAAATGAAAACATGTTGCAGAAATTTAAAATTAGTTTAAATTAATTTGTATCATGTTTCTAAATAATAATTTAATAAAATTTTTAATAATTTCAAATATTAATTATAAAATCCGCAAGATAAAATTTAAATATATTAATTTTTAATAGAAAATACAATAACAAAATATAAGCAAAAAAAAAGTGAATGTTTTAAGCAACAATTTTTTATCAACATTTTGCAATCATTTTTTAGTGTAAAAAAATGTTTTTACTTGCTTGCCCGAGTTCGGTATTTTGTTGCTGAGAGGCGTGGGAAGTGTAGCCTCCCTATTTGTACATACTCTTTGGTTTTAGACGAGGCAAACGGCAACATTCACAACTTGAGTTATTCACCAAACAGAGTTGTAAATTTTTTTAATTTATAATAAACGAACTAGTTCAATTAAACTACTCACTCAATTGAACGATATGACCTAATTCACCACTATTCTCTCTTCTAGTTGAATCGTTTCATTTTGTTCTTTGTACTCGTGACACGTTTTTATATATTTTTAATAATTTTTTTCAACAGGAAACTAATATTTAAAGTAATATTGGAAATCCAAATGAATGAAATGCAAAACATGTACCCAAAGACGATCATTTGGGGGAGGTGTTATATAACAAAATTTAGGAAATCGTACTAGCAACTAGTTCTGAAAATCTCAGACCTCAACATATTCTAGTTTATTTTTGACAGATTTTTGAAAACCGAACAAATAAAATCTCACACATAAATTTATAGATCAACGATAAAAATTCACTATTAAATGCTGAAATTATTTATTTTTGTTGGTTACTGGCTAACCCAATAGACAAACTATTTTTGGCTTATAGTACCCCCAGACGAAAGAGGCATACATAAAAGATTGTAAACAAAAAAATAAATAAAAGTTAAGCGCCTAAAATTAAAAAAATACAAGAAGAAAGAGTGTATTAAAAATTGTTTAATTGTTATAAATCAATTTAAAGTTATTTTTTAATCGCATAGTTCAAAATTGAATGACTAAACGGACGTCTTTACTCAACTAAAAACTAAAAATTATGAGAAGACATAATATAAATATGAATGCGTGTTCTCCACCCTAATCATTAATATGAACATAGAATTTCGTTATTCTATTTCCGTTCTCGCACATATTATATCCAACCTACACGGAGTCCACATTAGATATTAAGTTGGATATAATATGTGCGAGAATGCCAATAGAATAACGGAATTAAATTATCTATGTTCATATTAATCTTTAGGGTGGAGAACACATATTCATATTTCCATCATGTCTTCTCATAATTTTCTGTCTCCCGTTGAGTACAGACGTCCGTTTATACATTCAATTTTCAACTATGCGATTAAAAAATAGCTGTAAAAAGTGTATTAAAAATTGTTTAACTGTTATAAATCAATTTAAAGTTATTTTTTTAATCGCATAGTTGGAAATTGAATGAATAAACGGACGTCTTTACTCAACGGGAGACAGAAAATTATGAGAAGACATTATATAAATATGAATACGTGTTCTCCACCCTAAACATTAATATGAACATAGATATAATATCAAAGTTAATATCTAATGTGGACACTAGGTCATAACACCAATATTTGGATATCAGATATAATACTAACAGCAACAGTAATGTGTGGTCCACACGTAATAAAATTCTCTCTGCGATTGAATTTGAAGTTTACTGACAGAAAAATATTAAGGTTAATCTAGTGTGGACACTATGTTATTAGCTAATGTGGACTCCGTGTAAGTTGTCAGTTAGACTAGGTTCACACACGGCAATTATAATTGCGCAATTCTTGAGTTTATAGAAGAGGGAGGGAAAGAGAATGATAAGGGGTACAGAATTGCCCGTACTCCAATTCCGTTTTGTTTTGTCATTCGCAATTTTCAATACTGCAGGTTGATATACGAAAATTGCTGAAACAAACTTTTCCTGTGTGAACACAAGAGCAAGTTCAAAGGAGAATTGAAGAAGAATTAGGCAATTATAATTGCCGTGTGTGAACCATGACTTTGTAATCAAATATACTAAAAGTGCAGTCAATAATTTTTCGTTGCCATGTTAAGTGTGAGGAACAAGACAAGCCACACAAAACATATTCAATAATCTGGCATCTCCTTACTGTATAACAAAACTTGGCAGCACTTAGCTGTCATATAGACAAAAACATCGCATTTATAGAATTCTCGATGTTTTTTTTTTATATTTTACAAATTAATTTTTTACTTGCGTTGATAAAATAATAAAAATTTATTTTTTCCAATGAAATGTAAAAGAATCATATAATAAAATGTACAAACATAAAGAACATTTAAACAAAAACTTCAGCAGTTACGTGAACAAAAAGAATTAAATTTGCACCAAAAAAGTTAAAGAAAAAAGAAGTATAAAAAACAAAGTGTAAAATAAATGAAATAAAGGAATGAATGTATGTATGGTCAAAGGCCACAGTGTAGGAGCCAAGTGTATTATAGTATTCGTGTGTTGTGTTGTTATCTACCACAAATAAAAAGAAATAACGTGTATAACAAAAAAACAAAAAAAAAAAAAAATGGACAAACACACGTAAATGGAAACAACACAAACGGCATAACATAAGGTCTTGGACCCAGTTATCAGATGCTAAACCCATAACATAAGCTAATCAGTAAATAAAAATATATATATTGTGTCAACGTCAGTACATTCAAAACAAAAAAAAAAAACAAAAAACATAAATAATTGAAATAATCTATATAAAATACATGGCTGGGAAATATGATTGCGATTAGAAATTGTTGCCTCTTTAACTATTTTGCGATAAGTTATCAACTTTTTTTTCTATTTCTATTTAATAAATTTCTGTGACGACGATAAAGATGAATATTATATTAAATGAAAATATATGTACTACGGACGATTATATTACAAGCAGTTTGTTTATAAAAGATGGAATAACAAATTAATTAAAGTGTCAATTAGATATAGTAGTAAGCAAAGCAATAGTAAAAAATGTTTATAAACTAATAATAATAATCATTTAAACCAAAGAAGGCAGGCGACGAGCCCACTTTGTGTTGTGAATGCTGAATAAAAAAGAATCTGAAGTGTAAATGAAAAATATGCCATGGATGGTAAACGATTCGATGCGGTTATCACCAGGGTATCACGCTATTTTCTTTTATTTCGCTAACGGTATTTTAGCAGTAACGATATTTCCGTTATTTCAGTAACCGGGCTTTTTAGCGTTAACGCTATTTACCTTATTTCGGTAACAGTATTTAGGAGTAACGATACATCCGTTATTTCGGTAACGGGTTTTTTTTGTTAGCGTTAACGCTATTTTACTTATTTCGGCATCTGTAACGCTATTTTCTTTTATTTCGCTAACGGTGTTTTAGGAGTAACGATATTTCCATTATTTCGCTAACGGGGACTATTTTACTTATTTCGTTATCGGATGCGGGTATCATCATGAGTAACGCTATTTTATTTTATTTCGGTAACGGTATTTTAGGAGTAACGATATTTCCGTTATTTCGGTAATGGTGTTTTTAGCGTTAAGACTATTTTACTTATTTCGGTATCGGATGCGGGTATCGGCATGGGTAACGTTGTTTTCTTTTATTTAGGTAACGGTGTTTTAGGAGAAATGATATTCCGTTATTTCGGTAAAGGGAGTTTTTAGTGTTAACGCTATTTTACTTATTTCGGTAATGGTATTTTAAGAGTAACGATATTTCCGTTCTTTCGGTAACGGATTTTTTAGCGTTAACGCTATTTTACTTATTTCGGTATCGGATGTCGGTATCGGCATGGGTAACGCTATTTTCTTTTATTTCGGTAACGGTATTCTAGTAGTATCGATATTTATGTTATTTCGGTAATGGGGTTTTTAGCGTTAAGACTATTTTACTTATTTCGGTATCGGATGCGGGTATCGGCATGGGTAACGATGTTTTCTTTTATTTAGGTAACTGTGTTTTTTGATTAACGATATTTCCGTTATTTCGGTAAAGGTGTTTTATTTAGCGTTAACGCTATTTTACTTAGTTCGGTAATGTTATTTTAGAGGTAACGGCATTTTAGTTACGTTATTTTAAGTTTAACGGGTTTTAAATTATTTCGGTAACGGTATTTTAGGGGTAACGATATTTCAGTTATTTCGGTAACGGGGTTTTTAGCGTTAACGCTAAAAAAGTTTTTAAGTTTAAAGGTTTCTAAATTATTTCGGTAACGGTATTTTAAGGGTATAGTCTAGTTTCAACTGTGCTACATTAACATTAAGAAAAGTTTTAATCTGTGATATTTTATTTAATGATTTATACATTCATTTATTTTTAATAATAGTTTTGTGTATTTTACCAATTTCATTACGGACATTAAAATGTAAACCTGGCTAGGTATTCTGTAGGACGATCGACGATTGTCGTCCACTTTTCAAAGTTAAATTATGCCCGTAGTAAAAAAATATTTAAAATAATTTTAACAATTTTCGTAGAAACAACAATTTTCCATTGTTTAGCTTAACGTTTTCTCAAAACGATAGCAATTTATGTATCGTTTTGAAAAAAACGATATCGTTTTTCTTACAGAATCTGCCCCTGACAAAAAAGATTATATACTCAATACAATCAAATCGCTGAAAATGTTGGAATAATCTCAACGAAACGTCGGATTTTAAAATGAAATAATCTTTTATTTGTATTTGAAAATCATGACCTTGAAAGCCAAAAGTCAAAAGCCAAAGCCAATCCAATTTTAAATAAATGTAATTTTAGTTACCCCAAGAAAAAAGTTCCGATATAGGTATATATAGTTATATATATAATTCCATATCACATCTTACATCAGGTGTAAAAAAGTTTATATAAAGTTATATATGATTAAATATTTTCCGCAAATAGAAGATTACTTGATTACTAAGAATACAAGAATACAAAATTAATAATTAATAGGTTTTTTGATAAAGCCCTGCCTATTCTGAAGGCTCTAGCTTTTCTAAAACTTCGGGTTCTGATGAGATCTTTAGCCAGATCGAAATACTAGTATCAACCTAGCTAATATGTTTGATTTGCTTTATTTTTGTAAATATACGGAGGTTGAATGCTCGTTATAAATTGAAAATAAAATAAAAAAATCTGTTCATATATAAAAACTAAAAACTAATAAAACTGTAAAAAATACGAGGATATAATTTGATCTGAAAAATAGTTCTATTAAATTGTATCACTTTGAATCTAATAATATATAAATAGGTAGATACAATTTAATGAATAACTATCAAATTCTATACCAGTTTTGTCCCGATATAATTACATCTAATTATATTATATTTGATACATTTAGATATAATTAGATACAATTAGAAACAAAATAATCCAAATATATTTAAATTAAAAGACATTAAGTTACATATATTTGACCTCCAAAACATAAAATGTATAATTGAAATTTGTAAATAACTTAAATTTTATTTATATTTTTTTAGGACCCCAACTACAAAAAATATATATTGGATATATTCTTTAATATAAAAATATATGATCATATAAAATAGCATGTGTATTAATATGTATTTATACAATATATAATATAATAATATTTTCAAAATGTTTTACCAAAAAAAATTCATGTATAAGCACATCCAATCATGTATAAAAAAAAATACTATTCTGAATTTTATATAATTTAATTATAAAATTAGATATAACCCAATACATAATTATATGTAATACAAACATCAAAATCCAAAACTGAAATAATTTTCTAAGTCAGTTTCTATGTAACTACCCAGCCAGAAAAATACGAACGGCAAAGCATTGGCCCAGTGCTTTCAACGGTGGTATGAGCGTTGGCAAAGCGTTGGATTTCTGAAGATTTAAGTGCTTTCCCAACCCCAAAATGATAACACCGGGCAGGGCTTGGCCGTTCCTTTTTTAAAACGTTGGCAAAGCACTGGCAATGAGCGCTTTGCCAGTATGTACCAAAACCATAATTTTAAAACGTTGGCAAAACATTGGTAGAACAACCAATAAAGTGGTTTTTTAATGATAAAATAAGTGCTTTGACAACCCCAAAATGATACCATTGGGCAGGGCTTGGCCGTTTCTTTTTTTAAAACGTTGGCAAAGCACTAGACCTGAATTTTCTTAATTTCAAATCATAAATTGCAATTTAGTTTTAAACTTTTCCAATCTTGTAATTTTAAATTTTATAAAGGTACAGATTAGAAAATTTTCTAAATACGATTTGAGTAAATACTTTTTACACTCAAAAAAAAGTCAGTAAAGTCAGCAGCATTTTTGCTGGGAGGATATTTGCAAAAAAATTGCTAATATCAGCAAAAAAATTTGCTAAATTAGCAATTTTTTTACAAGGATCCTTTGCGCAGAAATGTTGCTGACTTTATACACTTTTTTGTGTATGAATTTGATTTGAATACCATATGCTTACGGTTAGTTGATTTTAAATTCATTTAAGTATGTAAAATACATTTAAAAATACTATTAATTTGTTATTTTTATTAAAACCTGCTAACTTATTTAAAAACAACCGGTTGTAAATTTAGTAAATCGAACACTAGCCAAGCACTTTTGGCCAGCGATGAAAGAAAGCGTTGTGAACAAGGGATGTGCGGCGCTACGAAATAACCCCCAACGGCCAAAAATGAAATAACCCCCAAAAAAATTGTGTAAAATTGTTTGGGGGTTTTTTCATTTTTTTTTGGGGATTATTTCATCTTACGGTTTGGAGATTATTTCATTATGAAGCAACCCCCAATGAAATAAAGCCCAAAATTTAAATTCTTTGGAGATTATTTCATATGCAATTATTTTGGGGGTTATTTCATATTTTTTGGGGGATATTTCATTTTGCTAAAAGTGAAATTTTTTTAATATTTGTTACGGTGGGGTGCAGTAACGCCTTACGAAATAAGGCCTTTAAGGCTTTATTTCACTTCCAATTGAGAAATAAGGCCTTTATTGCGAAAAGGGCTTTATTGCACTTTGAAAGTGACATAAGGCCTTTATTGAAATTTAGCCAATGGTGCAATAAAGCCTTTATTTTGTATTTTTTGATTCTTTTGTTACACTGTTCAGTTTTTCTGCGTGGCGGCCGATCTTAGGCGTTTTCTCCTCCATAGGACGCGGCAGGTGGCTTCGATGAATACAGTTTTCTCATTATCTTCCCTAGTGTGACGCGCGCAGGGAAACTTTATTCAGCGAAGCCACCTGCCGCGTCCCATGGAGGAGAAAACCCCTAAGAGAGGCCGCAGGCCGCCACGCAAAAAAACTTTATAAAGCAAAGATTTTCAATATTGTTGCAGTAAAATTTTTTGTTGAATTATTAATGTTCTATTAATTTTTGCTTATCATCATATTTGCAAAAATGTGTAATGATTAAAGTGATTTTTTTTCATTTTGGTGGGATTTATTTCGTTACCAGAAGTGGGATTAATTACACTGTGCTCGAATCGGACACTTTTTTTTTGTAACAAACGGGGCACCCGGTGGGTAAACCTAATTCGAATACGCTGAATCCTGTGGTGCTAACCGTTTTTTTAGGTTAGCTCTTGTTTAAAAGATAATTAAGGTTGAAAATTATGGTTCCCTCCCATACAAAGTAAATATTTAATATCATATATCTACAGTACTATAATAGTCTTAGTCTTAGAAATTTGTGCACGTTGATTATTTGATAGTGTTAATAGTCATGGGAAAAATGGGCGTGATCGGACCAGTGGGCGTGTCAGCTCCCATACAAAGTAAATATTTAATATCATATATCTACAGTTCTATAATAGCCAGTCTTAGAAATTTGTGCACGTTGATTATATTATGAATAGTCATGGGAAAATTGGGCGGGATCATACCAGTGGGCGTGGCAGCTCCCATACAAAGTGAATATTAAGCTCATATACAAAATTAATATTAATATTAAATATCTAGGGTTCTATATTAGCTATATAGCCTTCAAATTTTGTACGAGTCCATCAATTACAAATATTGATTGTCAATTCTTTATATTTACCATACGTCTCTGGAACCAACTTCCAAATAATTTACAGACCACTTCAAACGCAACAAGGTTTAGGAAATTACTTATAGAATATTTTTCATAAAATGTATCTTTCTTTTTTATATTATTTATTTTTCATATATATTTTTTTTTTGTTTATTATTATTTTTTATATTTTTTTTTTTAAAAATTTTTTTTTATTACTTTTCATTGTTATTATAACTTGTCTGATTCTAGTACTGTAATTTATAAGATATTGTGTCTTGTTGTATTAGAAAAGCAATTTGATAATAAATACAAATACAAATAAATTCAAATACAAACTGAAAATGGGCGGAATGCGATATTCACTTTTAGGTGACATTTGTTGGAATTTGCAAGAGGAAGATAATGATATAGAAGAATCAGGAAATGAAAATTGAAAAAATCATGAAAAATTTATTTATTAAAAAAAAAAAATTATAAATCACTTTAAAATTGTTGTAGTCAATTAAATTTTGTTGCAAATAGTTTATTGTTGATGTTGTTTCATAAAATGTTCTCAATTTCATACATTTAAAATCAATAAATTTTAAAAAAAACTTAAAAAAATTGTTTTTTTTAGGTACTTGGAACCATAATTTTCAATCTTAATTATTTTTTAAACGAGAGCTAACCTAAAAAAACGGTTAGCACCACTGGATTCAGCGTACTCGAATTAGCTTTACCCGCCGGGTGCCCCGCTTGCTACGTTTTTGAACTAGCACAGTGTTATTAATGTTCTATTAATTTTTGTTAATATAATTATAATTGTTCAATAAAATATAAGAAGAATAAGAATAAGAAATTTTATTGCTTCATTTAAAAAAAATTTAAGTGAAATAAGACCTTTACGGCTTTATTTCACTTTCAAAGTGCAATAAAACCTTTTTGGAAATAAAGGCCTTATTTCACTTTCCATTGAGAAATAAAGCCTTTAAGGCCGTATTTCGTAAGGCGTTATTGCACCCCATCTAATCAAATATATAAAAACAAAAAATAAAAAAAATTTGGGACATATTTCATTTCTTTGGAGCTTATTTCATTGGGGGTTATTTCATTTCTTCCTTTGGGAGTTATTTCATTACGAAACAACCCCCAAATTTTGGGTGTTATTTTATTTTCACCTTTGGGAAATATTTCATTTCTTTTGGGTTTTATTTCATTTTTTTTTTTTGTTGGGACTTATTTCATTTTTTTTGGGATTTATTTTATTGGGGGTTATTTCATTTTGTCGTTTGGGTGTTATTTCATTGGGGGTTATTTCGTAGCGCCGGGATGTGCCACTGTTATAATTATGTTAACGGTGGTAAATTTTGTAAATATGTACTGGCAATGCACTTTTTGCCAATGTTGGGAAAGCGCTCTAAGCCAGTGTTGTGCCAATGCTTTTTTATTTTTACGGTTGTAAATTTTGTAAATCAAGTACTGGCAAAGCACTTTTTACGAACGTTGGTAGAGCGTTCTAAGCCAGGGCTGTGCCAGTTCTTTTATTATTTTTACTGTTGTAAATTTTGTTAATTAAGCACTGGCAAAGCACTTTTTACCGACGTTGGCAGAGCGTTGTAAATCAGTGCTTTGCACTTTATTTGTTGGGCCATTGGCAAACAGTGCTCTGCCACTGCTTGATTTTTCAGACCATTGGCAATTTCTGGCTGGGTATATATAAAATTTATAAAAATTGTAAATATTTTACAAAAATAGTTTACAATTTTGTGAAATTGATTTCCATTAAAAATAACAAACCCTCCAGCAAAATTTGTTAGAACGATTACCTTTGAACCTGTTCTAGAACAGCTTATTTTACCACCGTTTATCTAATTTGATCAAAATTTATATAATTTGATACAATTTGATCTTCATAAAATTCTTTTGAAATCCGAGCTTCAATCCTATTTCAAATTCCAAATAATAAAAATGAATTATAAAACAATGAATTGGAAAAGTAGACATGATTTAATTTTGACTTATACACTGAGTTTCATAGTTATAACATAATTTTGTTTGCCAATTATTTCTTAAACAACTGAACCGATCACTTAAGTGTCTTTAGAAGATGAACTCATCTCTGTCTTAGATTTCGATTGATGCAACATAGATTATTAAGCCAGTAAGTGTTTATAATTATAAAGTAATTTTAAGAAAATTTTAAAAATTTATAGAAAATTTTTCATAAATTCAACCAAATTTCAGTCGAGACTTGATAGAAAAAAGTTAATTTCTCGAGATAAATATCGCATATTATGTTTTTGTCGGCCAAATCTGATTCGGTTCTTTTTTGTTATAAAGCTTTTTACCTTTGGGCTTTTAATTGCTTATTTTAAGATTTTCTCACTTTAAATGTTTTGTTTTACTTATAAAAATATTATTTATTCCACTAACTTTGAACTTTTTTAAAGTGTAGCTTTTCTAAGTTTTTACTTTGGCTTTTCTGCAATTTTCTTTAGCTTAAATACATTGAATTTGGTTTTTTTTTGTGTTCTCTGATAATTATATTTAAAAGTAATAGATTTTTTTTTTTGCGAATTTCTACCATATACAAAATTGATCGCGTTTTTCATTTCAATATAAACACATATGTTGCTATAGAATTATATATGATACCATATATAGTTATAATATAAAATCTATAGAATTTGTTTGGTTTTACTGTTTTACTTATATATAATTCTACATGGAAGTATATATGATGTGCTATCTATCTATATCAATTATATAAGATGAGATAAAAAAAGATTATCTTATATAAAACATAAGATATAATGATATATGTTTATATATAGCGCCATATTATAAATGTTCGTAAAAATAAGTATGAGCTGTAAGTATGTATATATATTTACATATGACCACATATACATTAAGATACCACTATATCAAGCTATATACCACTATATATATGTGTTATCATTACAACACAAAAACCGTAGTTTTTGATGTTTTTTTGCGTGAAATTTTGAAACTCATTAATATTCTAATTATAAACGGTGCTAATAAAATATATATAAGTGATAAAATGTTTTTCATTAAATTTTTGTTTTGCCATATATAATTATATATAAAAGTGATAGAATTATTTTTGATTAATTGTACCTTATACACTTACATACGATCATATATAGTAGTATATATGGTCATATATAAATCTATATGTATTTCATATGCTCAAATATAAAAGATATGCTAATATACGATACAGTGATATATGATGATATATTACGCCATATTAAAAAAATTTCATAAACTAAGTATAAGATATGAACATATATCGTAATATATTGCCACATTTATAACCATATATAATGATAACAAGTTGTATATGAGTATATAGAAACTTTTTTCAACGGGTACCCACACTTGTAAAATACTCGTACCGATTACCGTAAACTACCCTAAGGAAATAACTTAAAATACCCTAACGAAATAATTCTAAAATACCGATAACCTTAAAATGCTTACGAAATACACAACCTTTTCAAAAACAACATTACTTAAAAATTATCAAAAAAAAAAAAAAAAGTTCATAAGTGTCAATTTTGTTAATCATAAATACATACAAACATACAGTGTTGGAAAAAATAATAGGGACGATTGCTTGAATTTCAATAGTTTGATGACATCTTTGTTATGAAATGGACTTTTTATATTCCAAAACCTTTATGTGTTGTCTACAAAACAGTGGTCTTCCGTTGTATTAATAGTTTTTTGACATTATTTTCATTAAAATTACCAGAATTGCAGAATAGTAAAAATTGCTCGATATTTACTTGAAAAACATATCGGGACGAAAATCAAAACAAATTTTTAAAACTGAATTTGAGTATAATTATAAAATAGAAAAAAAAAACTAAAAGAAAAGCATGAATTTCTGAAGATTTTGTTGCATTTTCGTTCTTTATCTGCTTAACATTTTTGGCGGTATATGGGTTATAAAATTCTATGAACTCCTGTTAAGAAAAACGTCACTTAAATTTAAAATTTCTCAGCAGAGAAAACATGAAAATTGGAAAGCTTTTTCACAGCAAAATCTTTATGATACAAATTTAAAAAAAAAAAAAAAATACGATCAGTTCAAATAATGTTATATTTCTGTAGTTTTGACGCCAAAATGGCCAACTAATAGCAAACAATCCAAGAAATATGACCTGAAGGCCGAGTTTTTGAGATGTCAGTTAAACTTGGATTGGTTAGTTATTTTGTCTGCCATTTCCAAGTTTATTAACATAAATTTATCGGAACCACTTTATCTTGGTCTTTATCATAATACCACAAAATAATCCACATTGCAGAAGCAATGTTTCATTTAAGAACTTCGTTAAGCTAAGTTTAAAGATAATCTACATCCTAAAAACTCGGATTAAGTGTTGTATAAATACAATGAATTGATACTGGGAAATTTTAAAATAACACTGGTTTTTTTGGTCAAAATTATTTTGTCTGGTTTTGAAAAAGAGAAAATATATGCTGGTAGATTCGTTAGAATTTTCATCCACAAGTAAAATGTTATCACCCAAAGGCTATAAAACTCCGATAAAGTGGGATTTCAAGAGTTGCAAATGAAATTATTCAGTTTGTAGCGTTTAAAGAGGTGCAGACTTAACCCTCAGGCCGGTCTAATCTTTTTTGCAATGAAATTCATGACTCATTCCATATAAAATCATCAAAATATATCCAATTTTCGACCTGTAACCCCTTCAATTTTAACTTAATTTGGTATTGAAGGTATGTGTGATATAAATATGTCATCGTAGTAGCTCTACCAGTTGTAGAAATATCGCATTTTAAAATATGAAAAAAAAAAAAATTTAATAGTGAATTTTATCGTTGATCTATAAGTTTATGTGTCAGATTTTATTCGTTCGGTTTGAGATCATGACAAATTTTTCTCTAAATTAACAGAAAAATTATAATTTTTATATGATAATTTACTTTGACTATTAGAAAAAACACAGAAAAAGTTATTAGACATGGAATGCATTCCATTCATGTCATGATCTCAAACCGAACGAATAAAATCTCACACAAAAAAATTTAATTTAACAAAAGTGGTCGTACTTAATCGTCCATATCTTTTTAACGGTTTAAGCTGCAAGAGTCATTAATACCTCATTTTAAAGGTACTTAAATCGTGGTTTTCCTGGTTTACAAAAATAATTAACTTCTTGACGGTAAAATGTATTTTATTGAAAATTCATGGTGCAAATCGCTGTATTTTAGAAAACTGGGTTTCTAAAATTTTTTAAAAATATTTTTTAATGAAAATGAAAATTATTCAAGTTCGAGGCCATACTCTATATTTCTTTATTAGGATATTATCCTATATATCCTATATCTATAGAGTTTTAGTTTTCAAATTTATTAATGGACCACATTCAGGAATGTGTTGATAGATCTATTTCGGGAGTTTTCTTTTTTGATCAATGCACATGACAAACAAATTTTCAATTTATTTTTGATCAATGGTGATAATCTTTAACATCGAGCTCATATATTAGTTCTCATTTAGTGACAAAACTAGTTTTTATGAATGTTTGATGTTTTGCATGGGATTGTCACTTCTTTCAAAACGTGTTCTGATGATATGAACCTAAAAAATTCCCGAAATAGATCTATCAACACATTCCTGAAAGGGGTCAATTAATAAATTTGAAAACAAAAACTCTATAGATTATTTGTTAGGACAATATCCTAATAAAGAAATATAGAGTATGGCTTCGAACTTGAATAATTTGCATTTTCTTTGCACAATTAAAGGTCGAAAAAACAAAATTTTTATTTTTAAAAATATATGAAATATTTTTTAGTTATAAATTATTCTTCTATACCGTCATCAAATCCTTATGTGGTATTCCTGCATGTTTCTGAGTTAGCGGCTTTTTAGTTAAATTTTTTTCACATTTTTATTTATAACTCACGATTCCGTAAGAGCTCCACCTAGGTATTTGAACACGGCATAGGGAAGTAATTTATAATTAACATATATTTTTTTTAACATTTTAAAAAACCAGTTTTTTGAAATACATCTTTTTAAACCGCGGTTTTTGAAAACAATGTATTTTGCCTTGGAAAAGTGAATAATTTGTGTTCTCTAGTGAAACCAAAATTGAGGTAGCTTTAACTTGAGGTCTCAATGACTCTCGTAGCTTAAGCCGTTTAAAGGATATGGAATATTAAGTACGACTACTTTTTTACAATTTTCGAATATTTTTCATATTTTGGACGAGTTTTAGTATTTGGACGAGTTTTTGGTTATATGATGTACATCTTCTATACGAAGTTTGGTTGAAATTAGAAGGGGTAGAGGTGGAGTGGTTGATTTTATATGTTTTCTATTTTAGACGATATGTACCAAAACTAAACCAGAAAAACTAATAAATTTAGGCATGAATTATTTCTCTTAACAAAATATAACAGTCCAAAAATTACCCTTTTTGTGGTTTTATTTAAGAAGGTATGTCGATATTCGTTTTTCGAAATTGAGCGAAAATCCACCTAAACTTCAACATATATTGATTAAATTTAAAGGCTTTGCTAATACTACTAGATTTAGTCTTTTTGTCAAATTTCATAAAAATCCGTCAATAGGTTTTCAAGCTAAGACGATGTCCTTTGCAGGCATGCTATTTGAATCCTGTATGTCCTTGGACCAAAATTAGAGCTTATTTTTAAGTTAAAGCTTCAATCTTACTTTGTGTTAAGTATCAACTGTTTCTAGTCCAGTTTTCAAGATATTTGAAAATTGTGTTCATTAAAAAATATTTATTTTTTGAAATCTTAAGAAATTCTAACTTTAACCATTTTTAGCTTTCAAACCGTGACATGGACACAAAAAATTACTTCACAAAATATTTTGTAAATTTGGTTTTGTATTGAAATAACTTATTTTCTTATTTTCCAAGCAAATTCGATAAATTTTGACTTTCTTTGCAATTCTACACTTAAATAAAAAAGTTAGTAAAGGCAGCAAAAAATTTTGCTGAGTCAGCAAAATTTTAGTCAGGAGGGTGCTTGCAAAAAATTGCTAATGTCAGCAAAATCTTTTGCTGAAAATCAGCGAGCTGATTTTTAGCAACAAAATTAGTAGATTCAGCAAAAGCTTTGCTAACACTTAGTAGATTAGAAATAAAAAAACCCTTGCTAAAAATTAATAAAATGTTTGATGAATATTAGTAGACTGAAAAAAAAACTCAACAAATTTGTAGAAAAATTATACTTAATTTATTTGCTGAAAATCATAAAACATATTTTTGTGATTCTGTTTAAAATAATTTACAATACGTTACAAAATATAAAAATGTTCATACTCCCAAATTGACGATATGAATTAATGTAATATCTTAAAACAATAGAAATAATTATATATAACATAAACGAAATTATCTTTGAACTACTTACATCAATTGTTTTCTAAATGATGCTATCTTTTAAAGGAACGCAAATGCCGCAGAGAATTATAGAAACGAAACGAAAAAATAACAAAATATAACATATACCTACAACCCCTTTTTTGCAATAAGAAAAAGGAAACAGAAAAATCTACCTAAGATGTATGTCTTTGTCTTTCGCTTTAGTCTGTCTACCTATTGCATATTTGTTTGCAATTTGACCACACAAGATTATTAATATATATAAACATTTAGTTTAGAAATACACATTTAATCTTTATTAAATTTAAATATTTTATTTTGTCTTTTATTTAATTAATAGACAATTACTTTCACAGGCCGTTGACGACGCAAAATTTAAGTTGTTTTAATCCACAATTTTGTTTTATGTATGAAAAACAGATACAAAAATTTTCCATGGTTGACTTTTTTCTATTATGTCTTACTAGAGTTGTACTTTTTAGTATAATTTTCCTCGTCACTACTACATCGTGACATGCCGCGACATCTAATTCATTCTGAGTATATCTTTCAGTCTGGTTGTCGTTCACACTATTGATGTGCTAATCAACACAATTTTTTTAGCAAAATAAATTAGTAAAATATTAGTAAAACATTAGCTTAAAACAGTTAAGTGGTGATTAAGTATATATAACTAAAATTTTAGTTTAAAACATAATTTAAGCAAAAAATTTGCTGAAAAATTGTATACCTGATTTACAAGATAGTTTACTAACTTTTCTAATAAATTAATTTTTTTGAGTGTAGTTCAATGAAATTAATCTTGGAAAATTATTTGTTTAACGGAAGATTATTTTTTTTTTGAAAAATTTCAATTTATTGTTCAGATTATTGTAGTATAAGTTCTAAAAAAAAGAAAAATCGGATTGCTTTAACATGTGGCGCATCGCTGCCCAAAGTTTTCGATTTTTTTAAATTTTTTCTTAAATTGCTTTAATAAAAATATGTCTTGTGATAAATTATTTTTGATTAATTTTGTCATGCTAAACACGAATATTTTGAAATTTTTGTAATCGGACTACCCGACGAAAAATGTTTATATATATTCATATATAGCTTGATATGCTTGTATATAATTATATATGTGGCCATATGTAACGATTTATATTTACATCTCATACATATTTTTACGAAAATTTCTAATATATCATCATATTATCATCATATCTTATGTTACATCTCATCTGATCCGGAAAATGGTATACATAAGCTGATCTCATGGTATCTCAAGCGATCTAATCTCATATAGTTTGATCCGAAAAATATCCAATTATCCAATACATTTGTTTTAGAGATAAATACTTTTTGTTTTAATCCAATTAAAGCACTACTTGTAATTCCTTTATAAAATATTGATTTAAAAAAAAAATTTAAATCTATTAATTTATAATTTTTATGAACCTGAAGTTGGAACATATAATAAATTTAAAACAAAAAAAAAAAAAAAACAACATTTACCGAGGAAGAAAATCAAAGTTTTTGATCGCAAAATTTTCAACATACAGATTTTTTTCAAGTGCAGAGATAAACAGCAAACTTTACACGTCCTATACAAAATAATTAAAATAATAACTATACCCAGCAAAAAATAGGGCTTACCCAGAAGCGCTTCCGGAAGGCATTATTTAATTACGAAGCGCTTCCAAATCAAATAAAGAAGGCATGATTTTTGTTCGCGATGTCCAACTTGGTGTGTCTCTTTTAAGCAGGTGTGCTCTTAGAAGCAATAAGTTCATGTCTTCTTAGACAATAAGAAGCGCTTTTTTGTATGTTTTTTTTTGTATGTTTTTGTATGAAGGCATTCTGGGAATCACTACAGAATGCCTTCTCTACTTTAGCAATTTTCGATTGTTCAAAACAACTATTTAGCTAAGCACAAAACAGGATCAGCGGTAGAAAGTATATTACCTATAGTGGAAATAAGAAACAATTTAATTTTTAAAATTAAAAATTTAGAATCCATTACGCATGTGATATGGGTTGGGTGTTTCATTTGTTTCAGCAAGCAGTTTCCAAAGCTCTCTTCTAAAAACCTGAGTCAGCTTTTTCCTGTATAGTAAACCTCTCAAACTTGGAGGTAAAAACATAATCAAAAACTGAACAAATTGTCATTTAAGATTATTTATTATCTCTCTTAAATTCAGAGATAATAGGCTGTGGTGGTTGCGCCCCTCCAGCGAAAGCTCCCCCTTCTACCCTATAATACAGAGTCATATACAAATAGTAGTCAGATAAACAGTTAGACATAATCAAAAACTGAACAAATTGTCATTTAAGATTATTTATTATCTCTCTTAAATTCAGAGATAATAGGCTGTGGTGGTTGCGCCCCTCCAGCGAAAGCTCCCCCTTCTACCCTATAATACAGAGTCATATACAAATAGTAGTCAGATAAACAGTTAGACTGTCAATCAAAATGATTAAACAATTGTTTAATCGCCTTGTTTAGTGCTTGTATAATCTCATTTTTAAGAGATTAACTTGTTTATGTGAATGCCCTATAAGGCAGACAAATTCTCATAAAGTTGTATTTGTCTGTTGTAGGTATGGTCTCCCCAAAAATAGTTCTTACCCAGAAGCGCTTTCGGAAGATATTATTTAATAACGAAGCACTTCCAAAGCAAATCTAGAAGGCATGATTTTTGTTCGTGATGTCCCACTTGGTATGTCTCTTTTAAGCAGGTTTGCTCTTAGAAGCATTAAATTCATGTCTTCTTAGGCAATAAGAAGCGCTTTTTTTGTATGTTGACAATATTAATGACTCATGGTATGCATTCTTTATTGCTTCATTGTAATCATTATTTACTGTTTCAAAGAAAGCATTCTGGTAAGCACTTCAGAATGCCTTCCTTAATTGCTTTATAGTATGCAAGGCGGTGAAGCGCTTTTTTGAAAGCATTTACTGCTTACCAAATCCAGGTTATTTTTTGCTGGGTCACTTTAAGTTAAGCCAATTATCGTTTTCTATTGTGGACAACTGAAGATTTAGGTGATGCAAATGAAACAATTGTATTGTCTATCTTCATAAAAGTTATAAAACTTTATGGTAAGCACCAATTAAACTCTAATATGACAATATCATATTAGAATTTGGACTTGAGGTAGAACAATATTCCTACTAAATATATGAAAACATAAAAAAATTTAAATTTTTGTATTTTTAAAAAAAGAATTGAAACATTTTTGAAAAGTTTATTTTTGTAAATTGATTTGAATATATTACGATTTTTAATTAATATTTTATGTATACATAAAATACGATTATAAATGTATTAACTTTCAAGCCCTACCGACTATATTCTAAAAAAATATTTCAAAATTCAGAAAAACATAATTCGCTTTTAAAGCACAATTGGCTATAAGTATAAAAGATATCGATATATTGATTGATTGCACTAAAATAAAACTATTAAACAATTTTTTCAAGTATGTTTCTTGTTTGACATTATTTATATTATTCTGATTAAAAAAAATATATGAAGCATTTCATGATAATGGGAGGCCAACCTAAGAAAATTGATTGGGTAATATGGCGGATAATTTATTCTAAACTTTTTTATCTGAAAACATTTGGGGGTCGCTAAAAAATTTTTATTTAAAAATATGTAATTTCGAAAATTCGATGTTAAATTCGTATTCAGCAAAAACTTTCCCATTAATAATTTACAACAAAATCGATTTTTTTTTAAACAATAATCATTCATATGGATCTACGACTCTCGACAATCAGATCAGAGTTGCAATTTAATAAGTTTAAATTTAATTTAAGATTTTTGTTTTACAAGGGTGGTCCCAAAATTAGCCGCCCTAGCAAAGAAAACACAACATATTTGGGATACATTTTTATTTTTTTTCAACATAATCTTCTTTTAGCTTGATACACTTTTCCCAGCGATATTCAAAAGCTTCAATACCCTGTTTATAGTAAGAACTGGCTAGCTCCTTAACCGTTTTTTACCACCGAGCCATTTTTTCAAGTTTGGAAATAAAAAATAATCTTAGGAAGCTAAATCTGGCCATTAAGGTGCGTGATGAAGCCATTCGAACTTTAACTCATTGATTTTGGACATCGCAATTGGGGATATGTGAACTGGTGCATTGTATTGATGAAACAACACTTTCTTATTCGCCAAATGTAGCCGTTTTTCCTTAATAAGTTAGCTGCAATAAGTTAGCATAATACTTGCCGTTGATTATTTTTTCTTTTTAAAGATAATCAATGAAAATTATCCTACTCGCATCGCAAAAAAACACGCCATATCCTTGCCTGCAGATGGAACTGTCTTCGCCTTTGGACACGATTCTCCCATTCCAGTTCACTGTTTCGACTGTTCCTTTGTCTTAGGTATGAAGTGGTTGGCCAATGCCTTATCCGCAAACATTATTGAAACATCTTCACGACGATGTTTTTTTTTATTGTGAGGAAACGAAGCACCCATCTTGCACACGGCTTTCTCATCTCCAAATTTTTTGTCAATATGCGATGTATGTCACTTTTTGAAATCATTGCATACAGTTCACTCACCTTCAACCAACAGGCTCCCCCACGCAGACTCCCCCAGAGTAGAATCTAGCCCGGCTTAATATTGGTTGGAGTGAGACCTTTCAAATGATAGTATTGAATTACAAAACGCTGCCCAATTTTTTCCATGTTTACAAATTCACTGAGATGGTTTATTTTTGATGGCTCAAAAAAAAAAAAATATTAAACAACGTGGCGCCTTGAAACTTAAAACATATGTTTTATGAGGTTGTCACTTTTCACCAAAGTAATTTTTTTACACTACTTCTGCCATCTATACGTTATGTCGGTTAATTTTGGGACCGCCCTCTATGTGTCACATCGTTAATATTACAACCAGAGATGTCACGAATATTCGGTTACTATTCGGCATGGCTTTATCACTACCCGGACCGTCAGATCTTAATGTACTTCGGATATGTTGTAGAGAATAACAATTTAAGAGAGACGTGTGTTTTTAGCTGCCCAATCTCGTTTTTAAGGGATATTGAGTGGGGTCAGAAATTACCCCATTTGAAGATACTATAGACAAATGTGTCTTCGGTTTTTTGAAGACACATTTACTGGTGTAGAAATTATATTTAAAGACATTCAATTATTTTTGCTATTCAAAAAAATGTGTTTTTAGAAACATTAAATCTGGCATTTTATTAAGGAATTGTAGTTGTATTACGTTAAAAATAATACTTAATAATGCCTACACACAGAGAAATAAAGTGCCAACCTAATTGAAAAGTGTATTTTAATAGTAACAACTTATAAATTCAGTTACTACAACGATATTTACATTAGATTTCTGAATATTTTGGGTGTAGGAACTAAAATTTAGTTAAATTAACTGAACTTTGTTGTGAAAACTAATGTTCAGTTGTGCCGAACTACTGAAATTCGTAATAACCGAATTTAAGTCCTAGTAACCAAATGTCAGTTAGCAAATAGCAAAATTGTTCTCTGTGTGTATTTAGAAGAACTATGATTTTAAAAGAACTATGATTTTAAAATCACGTTCCCTGAGGACGGCGTTACTAAAAATCACTAAATCACTCATCTCTAATCAAGGGGGCTTCTGGGCTTTTTCCGATATTCGAAATCGTTCGGTTTTTATGCGACTTTTCCCGAAGAGCCTTTTTCCCCTTTATTTCATATAATTCAAAAATGAGGCAACTTTGTGTCCACTATATAGGCAATATGGGTATCCAAATTTTTGTTTTCTTTAGTACTTTAACCCTGTGTACAAATAAATCTTCACTAAGGATATTATGTAGGCAAATACGACAGCAATTGTAGTCAAAGACAAATGAAATTTTACTTGAAGAAATGACGACTAACATTTTACTAAATTCAACTAACATTAGTCATTTGTTTTTACTGGTCAAAAAATTACTAACAATTGTAGTAAAAATTAACCACATATGTTAGTAAAAAATAAACAAACATTTATTATTTTTATTTTTTTAAATAACAAAAAACGACTGTAAAAAATTAATGTAAAATCATAAAACAGTCATTTGAGTGGTTTGTTTTTTAAATGAACTACAAGGTTAGTAAAAAATTTATTATTTTATATATCTCCACTATTTCGTCAGTCTCTGAATGACATCTTCAGGGATTATGAACAACAACAAATTGTTTTTAATATTTTTTGTTGTTGTTCATAATCCCTGAAGATGTCACTCAAAGACTGACGAAATATTAGAGATATATAAAAGAATAAAGGATATTTTATAAATACAAACGTGACCTAGAGCTCAATTATTTAATAAAGTCAGCTGTGATATTCGTTAAATCTCTATGACGTTTTGCGCGGAATATTATTTGATTTTAGACCTTTGGTTACTTAGCAAAATATTCTTAAAATTTTCCATAGATTTAATGTTTACTTTACGACTTTTTAGTTTTTCTTCAGCCATACAATTTGACCAACCCTAATATATAATCCATTTTATAGGTGAAGCATATCAAAATATGACTCTTTAGTAAAGAAATATAAAAATAATACAACAATGAACTGATAACAAATTCAAATCATTATAAAAATAAGAAAAACAAATACAATACAAAGAAAATTGAAAAAAGAGAGATTTTATTTAAAGAGATATTTAAAAAAAAAATAAGAGAATCTTTAGTATCAATAAAATTACAAACTAAAAACAATAAAAATACAAAAATAAATTTAATTGAGAATTAAAACAGAAATTGTTGATCGACAGAAAACTCTACACAAGTAAATGTGGGTTCTTGACTGGCTGATGGACTATTAACTAAATCATTTAACGTTTAGTGTGGATTGTGAAATGGAAAAGATATCATCGCAAATGTTTAAAATAAGTATAAAAGAGAAATACTATACGAAAAAAATATCGCTGTGTTTGTGGTTATCGTTTTCAACATCAAACTGTGATAGTATTAATGATGATTATAAAACTAATGATAAAAAATTATCTATTTTGTGTACATTTTTAGAACAAAAAAAAAAAACTATAAAAAATTCACTTAAAAATTGTAGTTGTGTAAAGAATAATAATCTATAATATCTCTTTATCGCTTAACAATATGATGATGATAATAATACCTTGACTATAAATCCTTTTCTAATATAAATAACTTTGTTAAAACTATACAAAAAAAAACTAAACTGCCGCCTAAATTAAACTTTTTTAGAACTAAAACGAAAGTTGCTAATTGTATAAAAAAAAAATTAAATTTAAATATAAACCACAATACAAAACAATGATGTTAAATATGTCTAATAAATTTAATAATTATCAATGTTCAACTATAAATGCTGTAAATATGAATACTTCACCATCCTCATTATCATCCTCAGCAGTGGCAGCATCATCTTCTACCATTACAACTACGGGTGGTTTAACTTTAACCGCTCCTAATACATTTTCCACCGATTCTAATTCTTCAATAACTTCAAATTCCGGTAAAGCTGAACGTGAATCTATACATTCTGGACAATTTATGGTCTCTACATTTGAGGCTGAAGAAGCTCAAGATGATCTCGATGATAGTGAAGTTAAAATGTTAGATCCCGAAGATCCTAGTCTCTTAAAGGCCGATGATGATCGTAATACTTGTACGGAAGTACAATTGTATGTGCCTCGTAATGTGCAGCAACAAAATAAATATGGTGTTCATGAATCGGTGGGTTTAATTACCTCACATTTGGAAATTGAAACTTCATTAACAAAACTCTTCAAATGCATGAATTTAGCTTATAGGTAAGTTTTTTGGAAGTTTTTCTAAAATTTATAAACTTGGTTTTAATAATGCAAAAATAATTGTTAATTACACTGTGCAACAAGAAATTGTATCCTTTAACAAAAACAACAACGACATAAAAGTAAACTGTCAGTAGACCAAAACTATTTTGGAGCTAAAACATTTAGCACAAATAAAATTTTTATAGCCTTTTAAAGTTTATGGGAGAAAATAAAAAATTTTAAAAAAATTATTGATTACACACCGATTTTTGCCGGGGGTAGTTTATTTTCTCAAAACACCATAAAAAAAATTGAAAAATTGGCCTTAAAAGCTCAACTTCAAACGACCATACAAATTAAATCTAAAATAAATTTTGTGGGGGGACGGGGTTTGATCCCGTTGGTTTAAAAAAAAAAAATTAAAATTGTTAAATGCACACTAGGGCGGGTCGATTTAAAAATCGCTCAACGTTCAAGGAAAATCGTATTCTAGGGATCAAAATAAGAAATTTTGCCGAAGGAACCATACCTCTAAAACGAATTCTGCTGTCCCGACTTTGACCCGTAGGGTCAAATTTAGAAAAAGCCCACTTTAATATTTCAGAAAGTAGGAGGAATCTCTCCAAGATTATGGGAGCTACTTCTTCTCCGGGAGACGCGCTAGCAGATTAATGCATAAATCATCATTCTAGGTGCCCGTTAAGATGTTAAAATTGAAATTGAAAGAGGGCCTTTTTAGCCGTGTTTTATAGCAAAATGGACAAATCTCGGGATTGAGATATTTCAGAAAGTAAGAGGAGTCTTTCCAAGATTAGGGTCTCTATTTCTTCTCCGGAAGACGCTCTAGCAAAGTTTCTTATTTTGATCCCTAGAATACGATTTTCCTTGAACGTTGAGCTATTTTTTTATTTTATTTTTTTTATTTCATTCATTTGCAATACAATAAGCCTTAAAGGCCAAAGACGTATTGCTAGTGTGCTACATAAATTCAAGAATATATTTACAAATAGCTTAGATTAAATTCAATAAACAGTATATATATATATAAAAAAAAATACGAAAATATCCTTAGAACAGGATAGCAATAGCTATAAAATTGTACACTTTATTTTTGGATATGGTTCAGCTGTTTCAACATAACTAGGAAAATGTAAAAAGTCCATACTGGAGAAAGCCTGACCTAAAACAATTTAAAAACACTCATTCATACAGTGTCCCGGAAATGTGACAAAAGTCTGTTCCTAAAAACATTATACGATAATGTAAAAGTACGTAAATTCAAAGGCAAAAAATTCCAGCTTCTAGCAGTTCTAATAAGTAACGATCGTTCAAAGATTGTATAGTTTATAAGAGGTTCAACTATCTGAGGGTTTCTCTCAGACCTAGAAAATATAAATTCAGAACGTAAGTAATTGGGTACACCAGATCTAATGACCTTATAAAAGAACAATAAATTGCGAAGTTCTATATACTGTGTTAGGGGGCAACCGAGAAAGTTAATAACTGCACTAGATACGTGATCACGAAATCTAATTCCATATACAAACCGCACAATTCTTTTCACAATTAGCTCAAGCCGCACTATATTATACCCAAAAGTACCAGAATCAACCTCAAGGCAGTAATTAACATGCGACATCAACAAGGTGTGAGCAAGAATATATTTCACCCTTACAGGCAAATACAAGCCACAATTGTAAAGTTTTCTGAGTCCCAAAGTTACCCTAGATGAAACAACATCAATTTGTTCACTAAAATTTAGATATTGGTCAATTACAACACCCAAACATTTAAGCGATTCAACATATTCTATATCGGTTCCACGAATTCCTATCCGAGGGTAAGCAATTCTGCGATAACCCGTTCGAAACATTATTGCCTTTGTCTTAGTAGCATTTATCGAAAAATCGTTTAATATTATCCAATCATGCAATCTATCCAGTGTAAAATTCACAACCGTCTCCAAAACAGCAGGGAAATCCCTGCAATTGCCAAATAAAAGCTGAATGTCATCAGCAAAAATAAACGGTTTTACCAAGTGCAAATCCAAAGAATCAGCACAATCATTTAAATACAGCAAAAACAAAATTGGCCCAATAACGGACCCTTGCGGGACACCAGAAAAGACAGAGGCGATACTAGAATTAATACCACGCACACTTACAAATTGTGACCTTCCTTGCAAATAAGAGTATATTAACCTACAAGCCATAACTGAAAAGCCAAATTGCTGTTTCAGTTTACCAATAAGAATGTTATGATTAAGGCGGTCAAAAGCCTTTGCAAGATCCAGAGATACCAATATGCAATCCCTATTTTCATTTAAATGTTTTCTAACAGTCTCGGTAATACCCAAAAGCATAGACGAAGTGTTGTAATTTTCCCTATATGCATATTGTACGTCCCTGATAAGATTATTTTCCGCAACATAATCTAAGATTTGGAGTTTTAAAATGTGCTCCATTATCTTAGAAAGAGCAGGAAGAATACTAATAGGTCGAAAATCAGTTTCAGAACCCTTCTTCGGTATAGGAACTACGCGGGCAAGCTTCCATTTATCAGGATATGAAGAGGTGGTTATTATCATATTAAACAAATGTAAAAGTGGTTTCAAGATATATGGAAAAACCAGTTTTATAAATTTAATTGGGAATCCGTCAATCCCCATAGCGTTTGACTTAACTTTCAACAAGGCATTCCACAAATCCTCACCGCTTATGTTCATAAAAGAAAACCCTTCAATATCCCCGTTAAAAGATTCAAAATCGAACGTACTATTGCGCAAATTACCGTTATCAAAAATAAATGAGTTGTTCAAAGTATTAACGTCTAAGTTCGAAAGACGTAAATCATCTGTAACAGATGGCCCTGAGCCATTTAATATCCTCCACATTTTCCTATTTCCAGCATTATCAAACATTTTCGTATGATATTGTCTTCGAAACTTTCGAATTAGAGACTTTAGTTTGTTTCTTAATTTACAAAAAACTTTGCGATTCTAATCATTCTTATCAGCCTGAAAAGTTGCGTAAGCACAATCTCTAAGATATCTAGTATCAATAATTTCCCTTTCATTCATCCAAGGATCTTTTTTATTCCTAGGCTTGAATCTAACTAGTGGCACAAAAGCAAACAATTCAGTTAGAAGAGTGTTCAAAATAGCAAGCTTATCGTTAACGCAGTTATTACTATAAAACAAAGAGAAGTCAAATTGATCTACGTGAGATCTAACAATGTCCTGATCAACATTTCCAAAATCCCTGTATTCGATGTATTCCTCATCACTTAAAGCCACGAACGGCAAAGACATATAAATTAATGCATGATGAGAGTGAAGAAACGGTAGTTGACCCTGACCTGACATATGAATACCAGATGAAGCACTTACAAGAAATAAGTCAATTAATGATGTAGTGTTACGACCAACATCCCAATGTGTTGGCAATGAATTATGCACATTGCCTCCATACAAATCGACCCGGCCTAATGCACACCCATTTCATTAAAATACATTCCACAAATCGAAAAATTGGCTTGAATAGGCCCAACTTCAAAATACCATAAAACTTAAATCTCAACTAAGTTTTTAAACCCCTTTGGGGGGTTTGATCTACTAATAGTCTGTTTTCATTTCCCGTTGGTTTAAAAGAAATTATTAAATGCACACCCATTTCGTGTGGGTAGCTTATTACATCAAAATACCTTAAACAAATCGAAAAAGTCCAACTTCAAAAGACTATAAAAATTAAATCTGAACTAAGTTTTTAAAACCCTTTGGGGGGTTTGATATACTAATAGTCTTTTTTCATGTCCCGTTGGTTTAAAAAAAAATATTAAATGCACACCCATTTAGTGTGGGTAGTTTATTTTATCAAAATACCTTAAACAAATCGAAAAATTGGCCTAAAAAAGCCCAACTTCAAAAGACCATAAAAATTAAATCTGAACTAAGTTTTTAAAACCCTTTGGGGGGGGGGGGGGGGGGTGTTTGATCTACTAATAGTCTATTTTCATGTCCCGTTGGTTACTCATTCAGGATACAATCGGTGATCCCAAATATGTAGCATAGTGTTATTGAGCACATGTTTTAAGCGTGATATAATTTTGGTTTTGTTTAACTTTTTTGTTTATTGTCTTAGGTTTCTCAATATTTAAAGGTGTTTTTTATCATACTATTATTTTTTTGTTTTTATAAATTTAAGCAACATCAGCATAATTTTCTTTATTGCACATTGTAATAAGTAGGGAAACCAGAAATATGCGGCATCATATATTTTCCAGTGCTTAGATTTTTACATTTTAGGCCGTGGTAAGGCCATATTTCTAAAAGTAATTAAGGTAGATATCTAAATTTCGGTAGGCGATGTTTATATGATCCCAGGCAGAAAAATACAATCGGCACAGTGTTTGTTTTTTTTTTTTTTTTTTTTAAAAAGAGAGGCAACACTCAGGAAATACTTCCTATATTTAATGTGTTGCTTTCTTTGGAAAGGGATAGTATAGAGATGAAAGGTGGGGAAAGATGAAGGGCTTCAGACATGGCAACACTGTAATTGCGCGAGATGATAAGTCTTAGAACAGTTGTTGCTCGCCACCTGATGGAGAGTTGGCGAACTTATTGAAGCTTTTTGGTTCATAGCCCTGATTCATTATTTTACTTCGGTGGGGTTAATTGCTATGGGAACACCGAAGGTGGACATTGCGATACGTATGAGGGATAGAAAAAACTCATACATATTAATTTGATGTTACCGGCACCGGGGATCGAACCCGGCACCTTCTGTGTAAAAGTCCAACGCGCTAACCATTACACCACAACGCCCACTGGTTAAGTGTCGGCGACAGTCGGTTATGCGTTGGCAGAATGTATTGTCCTGTTACCCGATTGATAACAGTCAACAGGCCAACCGTTGGTTTTAGCGAACTTGCCACCGTTGGCAAAACGTTGGTAATTTTAAAAATTTGGTGCTTTTAAAATAGCTTAAATTAAACTAATTTTTAAAGATTTGTGTAATAAATTTAATTTAAAAAGCAGCACTACAGTTCGGTCTTAATTTTATACATCATATTTAAATGTGTGAAATATAACAAAATATTAAAAATACTTCTAATTGGTTGTAATATTGGTAAAAACAATATTGGCACAGAATTTTGCGGCTGGTACTGGCAAAACTCATGCTTTGCAAACAAAATAGTGTTTTCCTAATACAATATTAGTTGTACCTTTGGTAATTTTTAACACAGTTTGATTTACAAAAATAGTAGTGGTTTGTCAGTACTATTTTTTTTTATGGTACAGTTGGCAATTTCTACCTGGGATAGCACGAACTTTTTCTAAAAAAATGGGTGAAATCTTGCAACTGCCACGCCTACCTCCCATATATACGAAAAAAATAATCATTACATTTTTGTCGTAAAATCTCGAAGAATTGCACAATAACTGTTCTTAAATTAAAAATTTTTAAATGAAGTCATGCCACTTTAAATCTGAAATGCTCCAATATTTAACCCTTTGACTAGCGAACTTTAATGACTGGGAATTTTCTCATCAATCTTTGTGGAAACATAGATCTTAGCCAAAGAAAAATGTATGCGTTTAATGGCTTTGTAGCACCTCTAGTGGATATATTTGGAACTAAAGCTAAAACTTTAACATTTAATATAGTATTGTAAATTTTTTTCAACTTGAATTTTTTTTTTTTTTTTAGAGAATCTTACAAATTAACGTCAGTTTACTAGTAGGGAATACCAAACATAGTATTTTGCTCATGAATGAAAAAAAAACAAAGAATCAACAAATTACACTACTAAGTATTTTAAGAAGTCAACAAAAAAGTTTCAAAGTTTTAATAAAAGAAAATAAATATGCAACAGTGGGCTTGATTCGGTTACTACGACTCTAATTCGGTTATTACGAATTTCAGAGAGTTGGCACAACTTTATATTTGTTTTCACCAAGAAGTTCAGTTAATTCAACAGAACTTTAGTTGCAACACAGAAAATTTTAAGATATCGAATGTAAATATCGTTGTTCTGACTGAATGTATAAGTTCTTATCATTAATATACACTTTTCAATTCGGTTGGAACTTTATTTCTCTGTGTGTAGGGTTAAAGATATTTAAATGTCCCTGAAATTAAATTTTACCAATTCAGTGAACTGCAACATATGCAAGAGTGTTGTTCTAATAACGAAATAGAAAAGGGAAAGATTATTATTGGGGATTTTTGAATTTTATTCATCGTCTTCTTAGACAGTGTGCAATTAATACTATAATTAATATGCACATATTTTGCAATTGTTTGAGATAGGCGTGGTAGAGAAGATTAAGCATACTTTTCTAAAAATCATAACTACATTGTAAATTTTTTTATTGAATTAGACTGCGCAGTTTCTGGTAACACAACCTTCATCAGTAATCCTTTTGACAATACTGTAATTGTTTGTTATGGTTTTTATTGTTTGATTGCATCTATATGAAATGTTTATTTATTAAATGCAATCCTGACCGGGGCTTGAACCTGCTTTCTTTGCCACATGCACTTCGCACTACACTTTAGACAGGCGTTTAACCACTTGATCTAAAGTCAGGTCGATTTTTGCTGTGACTTAAAACCAGTTTCAATTACACGGGGTCGATTTTACATTTAATTGTAATTGCAGAAGATAGCTAAGACAAACACCACAACAATTCACAATTGTTAGAAAATCATATGTAATCTAATTTCCACTATTTTCCCAAATTTTGATTATTATTTTTTAATTTCAGGATTATTTTTTTTTATTTCCACATGATGTGAGTAAAGAAAAGCGACCAACATTATTTTAATATTTGCAATCTTTAAATTTTTTTAAACTATTTATTCGTAATAGGAGCTGTGAAAATAAGGCAACATTTTTGCCATTTTGTTAAGGGTAGTTAACCTAGTGTAGTTAAGGGTTAACAATTTTATAAAAACTAAGTATTTCTTTCCTGAATTATCGGGGTTAAATATAATTTGAAAAAATGTTTGTGTTAATTTTGTTTTTGAGGTTTTTTAAAAAAAAATTATTTGTATGATAATATTTTAGTAAATCGAGAAAGTTTTCGAAGTCTGGTAGCTACCCCTAATTTTTTTTTCTAACCCAAGGTTGCCTCTATCATAATTTGACAATTTGTTTTTTAAGAAGCAGCCTGATGCTTACCTATAACAGTGGAGTACGGTTATAACGAACTTGCGGGAACCGGACGATTTAGTTCGTTATAAGCGAAGTTCCTATAAGCGAGGTAAATATTTTCCAAAAAATTATTAAAATTTCATGATTTTTTTCTTAAATTCTAAAACAATTCTTCCATTAAATTACGTTTCATATAGTTTTTAATTCTTTTCAGTAAATTTGTAATTAAAAAGATAACATTTTTAAGATCCGCAGCAGAATTTTCTTTTTAGAATCTCAATTTTTTTATGTGTTCGTTGTAAGCGTATAAATTTATATAGAAACTCGTACAGGTGTTGAAAAAATTAGTTCGTTATATAAATAGTTCGTTATAAACGATGTTTGTTATAACCGTTTTATTTTGTATGAAATATGTTAATAAATACTTTGGAACCAGAAAAATCGTTCGTTATAAAAAAAATTTGTTATAACCGGTGCTCGTTATAACCGAGTTCTACTGTATTTAAGCATAATACCCATACAAAATGAAAATAAGTTTTCGGCTGCGGCTCTAGAGGCCACTTAATTAAAAAATAATACAAATCACTTTTTTAAACCTACTTAAAGTTAAGGTCCAAAATAAAAATGAAAATTGGGTACATGTGACTTTTTTAAGCTTTTTACATATTATACTAAAAGACTAACTAATAGGTCATCCTTTTTCGTATTTGTTATTTAAGTTATTCAGCTAATGTCAATACACACCAATATTTTTATCACCATTTTGACCGAGTTCCAATTAATTACTACCCGATGAAAAAAGTTCCAATATGGCAGTGGCGGCTCCAGCTCAAGTCTTTAGGGAGGAAACTTTGAAAAAAAATTTCAATTAAATATTTTTTTTTAATGCCAAAATTGTTCTTATTTATTTTGTTCGTTGTTCCTATAGACAGAAAACATATAAAATCAACCAATCCTTTTTCTCCACCCTTTTCGATTTTAACCAATCTGGGTATATATTTGAAATTCTAACAAGGAAGTTTGAAAATTCTTAATTTTTTTAAAATAAATTTTGCACGTTAAAAGTTACAATTCAAAATAATGCATTTATTTAACAAATGTCATAGTTCTAAACTTCTATTGAGGATTAAGATTTCATATATACCATTGTTTTGAAAAGTTTATTTAATTAAATTTATTTATAAATCACCAAATATTTACAATTTTCGACCAAAGATAAGATTGTTATTACTTTATTGTATATTCAATTGCAATTTTTATCATTTCCAAGCAACAGGTGTCGAAATCGAACAGCTGTTCAAAATGTACTAAGCAGGGCAACCAGAAATGTACTGTATCATGTGCGTCCTATTGAAAAATGGATGAGATATTTATTTATTTAGAACAATTGACGTATTCTGGCATCCATTTATTAGAGCATATATTTGGATATTTTGCTCATGAGAACATATTTTTGGGTAAAAATCAAGTTTTTTATCATATTTTTTTTTACTTTTTGGAGCAAAAGCCATTTTGTTTAATCATATTTTTTCGGTTTTTTTTTTAAATTCAAAATTTTTTTCTAACTTTTTTGGTGGTTGTAACACTAATTTTGAAAATTCAAACCATTTTTAAAAATTTGAATTTTCAGTTTTAAGATTTAGGTATAATTAATCGTTTATCTAATCTTTTTTTTCCTATTCAATGGGATCTCATCTGATATAATTTGACTAGAAAAAAGGGTCAATCTAATTTGATCAAGTTATATATAATTATATACAATTTGATGCAACTTCATAATTTTCTGGCTTAAAATGATTTTTTACTATTAACTTTGATCTTAGTTTTAGGTGCAGCTTTTTTACTTTTGCTTTTTTGCAATCTTTTTTTTTTCGTTAATTTCTACCATATATGTTTATATATAATTATATATTAAAGCAATAGAATTTGTTTGATTTTATTGTACCATATATACATACCTAAGATATAATAATATATGATGATATATAGCGCTACATTAGAAATTTTTGTAACAATAAGTATGAGATGTGAATATATATCGTTACACATGGCCACATATATAATTATATTATATAATTACATCAAGCTACCCGACTAAAAAAATTATATATAACAATATATTCTTTAATATAAAAATATATAAAATAGCATATGTATCAATATATATTTATATATAATACGAGTATTGTTTTCAAAATGTTTTAGCAAAAAAATTCATGTATAAGCACATCCACTTATGTATACAAAATACTATCCTGAATTTTATATATGATAATACATGGTTGATAAATTGAATAAAATGTTTATAAAATTCGATATATAACGCAATACATAATTATATATAATATAAACATCAAAAACGTCTTCTGTCATTTTAGAAATAATTATATATAATACAAAACTTAAAAAATGTTCTAAGTCAGTTGCTATATAACTATATTTAATTAAAAAATCACAAAATATTTTACGAAAATAGTTTACAATTTTGCGAAATCGATTTTCATTACAAATAACAAACGTTTTTTAATATTGACAAAAAAAAAATTAATTCAATAAAAATTACCAATTTGTTTTGAAACGAAAATTTTATGTCCTAAAAAATATAAATAAAAATTATGTTATTCACAAATTTCAAGCATACATTTTGTGTTTTGAACCCGTTTTATGGATGTTAAATATATGTAACTTAATATCATTTAATTTAAATATATTTGGTTTATTATGTATCTTATTGTATCTAATTATATCTAATTGTATCAAATACAATATAATTAGATGTAATTATATCGGGTCAAAACTCGGATATAATTGGATATAATTTTATTAAATTGTATCTATTTAAATATAATAGACCCAAAGTGATACAATTTAATAGAACCATTTTTCGGATCAAATTATATCCTCTAATATTTGCGGAAAATGTCTCATCATATATAATTTTATATAAACTTTTTAACTTGGATATATATACTATATACAAACTTTTTTCGTCGGGTAGTTTATGATCAAACCACAGACTAAACAAACCCTTCACAAGTGACAGATGCCAAAATAAATTTTTTTCTGAATGCCGTGTGAGAACGGATAAGAACATTGAATCATCCATTAGTTATTATAGACACTGTATTGAGTATATCTATGTTTCATTCTAACACAATATTTTCAAGAGTTGCCATCGACAGTATTTTTGACGAAATTTTTTAGTGCTGCCAGACTTTAAATTTTCGTGTACGGTCTAGTTAGTCTATGATCAAACTTTAGGAAATTATATCAATTTACAGCGATAATGTTTTTCAGAACTTATCAGATTATTTCGGTAACATTATTTTAAGGTTATGGCTATTTAAATGATTTCGGTAACGGTATTTTAGCGATAACGGTATTTTAGTTATTTCGGTAACAATATTTTAAGGGTATTGATATTTTAGTTATATATATTTTAAAGATAGCGGTATTTTAATTATTTCGGTAACGGGATAATGATATTCAGTTGAAAGGGGTTTGCATCGATAACGGTAGTTTAGCGGTATTGCTATCCCTGAAAAAAATGCTTCAAATAATTGCGAAATGGGATGATATATTGAGCAACATATAGTAAAAACTGAGAAAACTGAGGGTTTACATGTTAATGCTGAATATTTATTAAACAAGTTTGATTGATACAAAATGTTGCTGAAGATCTTATCAGTATTTACCATAACAAATTAGGAGAAAATATCTTATTTAATAATTTGATGTATAAAAAACTTCGATCAAACATGCAAACATTTAATGCAATTTTGCGAAAAATCTGGCCCATAAGTGAAAAAACTGGGTGTGCCATTAAAATCAGCGTGGCAGAAATATTTAGGATCAATAGTCGGCAATATTTTTTTTTTATAGTAATTAAATGTGCTAAAATCCCAAAACTTATTTAACAAATTGTGAAAAACAATCTGATGTAGGCGTGTCCCTATCCGGATTTCATTCCTGCCCAAGGAAATCTTCAGGGGACTTTGTTATTAGAATTTCTAGAGATATTTGCTATGTTAAATCACAAACTCAATGAGAATTTCTTGTCCTCGTCTAGGAGCGAGATTCAAAATTTAAAATATCAAAGAAAAACCAAAACAACAACAAAAAATTGTCACAATTGGCTTTGTCATCTTCCAAATATTGTTTTCGATTTTAAGGGTAAATTTTATTATATAATTAAAAAAAAAACAGTTTTCGAACTATTGTGCTCAACCACCATAACTTGTATTCAATCTAAATAGTTAAATAGTTCATATATAAAAAACAAGCTCATGCCTATTTTTGGTTGCCCTAGATATGAGTTCAACATTAATTGTTATAGCTAAAACGAACTGTTATTGATAATTATTAACTTCACTTGTTAAACCATTTCCAATTTTGCTCGATGTTGAATTTAATTTCAATAATATATTAACAATCAATTTTATTTACTTTTAGCCAAAAATTAACTTCACCAAAATGGAATCATTTTAAAGGTGTACGATTACGTTGGAAGGATAAAATACGCTTGAACAATGTCATCTGGAGATGTTGGCATATGCAATGTAAGTAAATTCTTTGTTTTTTTTTTGTGATTAATAAAAAACTTAGATAAGACTTTTTTTAAACGTATGTGTAATTTTTTCTAATATAATTTAATTTACTTTTAAACTCAATGCATTTTTTGTAGAATACACTCAAAACAAAAAGTGAGTAAAGTCAGCAACATTTTTGCTGGGAGTATCCTTGCAGAAAATTGCTAAAATCAGCAAAACATTTTCTAAAGTCAGCAAAAGTTTTTCTGAATATTTAAGATTTTTTGCTGATATTAGCAATTTTTCTGCAATGATACTCCCAGCAAAAATGTTGATGACTTTACTGACTTTTTTTTAGCGTAGCTTAAATCAGAAGGCACTATGCACCACGACCAATGTAGGTCTTTTGTGCTGCCTAAAGTTACCTACAGATTCAAGCTACCTATAAAGCCAATTATCCTATTAGGCAAAATATTCACGATGTCGGAAGGCGAAATGAAGCGATCACCTAGAAAACTAAGTCTCCTATCACAAAGCCTGGGACATTCGCATTGAACATGCTCCGAGGTCTCAGACACCATCTCACAAAACCTGCACATATCCGTGTCCGATTGACCCTTCCTGTGCAGATGGTATTTGAGATTACAGTGTCCAGTTAAATACGACGCCAGGGTCCTCACCACCACCCCCACCCTTTTCAAGCGACAAGAGTCGCCTCGACCCCCTACTGGAAAAAGAGATCAATCTCTTAGCCTGGCGCTGACCAGGAGAGTTTTCCCAGCAACCAGAGAATTCAGACTCTCTCCATGCCCTGAGCCTTTCCTTAACATACCCTGCAGGTATTCCAAAGAATGGTTCAGGACCAATAAAGGGCCTTCGGGCCCCGCGGAATGCATTCCATGACCAACCCAGACGACACCTTATAAGCCATTAAGGCCCTCAGTGCAGCCTGACTGTAAGAAAGAATGTAGATACGAGATCTGAGCGTTCCCCTTAACAGGCATTCCCCTGCACATACACAGATGGCCCAAATCTCCGCCTGAAAAATGGACGGATATTACTGTAGCTGTTACTAATTTACTAGTGTAAAATGTAATCATTAGTCCCTCTTTATCTTTATTGATAATTTAGTAATTATATTTGCTAATTAAATGGAAAACAAATTTTTGTTTTGTGATAGTTTTGTTTACATGGAGTTTTTAACTTTAACACGAGTACTTTATATCTGAAATATTACACAAAAAAATGAAATAAAAAAAAATCAAATAGAAGAATTATAAAAAATTAAAGTATCTATTAACCTTACACAGAAAAAATTATTGTCCAATTAAGTTTCAATTAAAATTTTTTTTTGAATTCAAACGCACTTTCAATAATAGCTATTAAATATCACTACTCGACAAATTTCGCTCTTTTGCACAACCTCTCTTTGAACCTCGAAATTTATCATGAAATTTTAAAGAATATAAATCTACATTAAATTATCTTTCATTTGAGTATAATCATGTCGGTGTTTATTTCAGTATATTTTACCAATATTGCAAGGAATTTGAAAATTTTTGCATGTTTTGGTTTATCCTTATAAATTTTATGTATGCTAAAATAATTTAAAATTTTGTCACTATCCAAAAAATTGGTTTATACGGACTTTCTATATTTTCATATATTTAGTTAAAATATTGTTCTACCTCAAGTCCAAAATCTAATATGATATTGTCATATTTGATTTTATTTGTTGGTTTTCAAAAAGTTTGATCATTTTCATGATAGACAATACAATTGTTTCATTGGCATCACCCAAATTTTCAGTTGTCCGCAACCGATTTTCAATATTTTGTCGTAAATATGGCGCATGTAAAATATAATTAAAGGAGTTGGTTTAACAAGCTCTAACTTTTTTATTTCTAAAAATTTTACGCCAAAATTGCCACAGTATATAGAGAAAGTTTAAAACTATCGACAAAAATCACAACGTTTTTTACAAATTATAAATTGTAATACCACAAACACATATACTACATATAATTATATACAAAGTATATTGATATGTAAAAATCGTTTCTTTTCAAATAGTTTTGATTCTATAATTACCCGAGTAAAAATATTGTAATATTATATAATCTTGTATAATGTGATCCAGTTTTGTAATTTTTTTAATTGGAAAAAGTAACGTTTTTGTTTTGAAATCTATAACATCCCAGCAAAAAATATGGAAGGGATTCTTAAAGAATCAATTTTTCATTGATTCCAAATTCATACCTGATGTCCCGCTTCTATAGAAGTTCTTATTCTCAACTTTTGGACCCCACGTTAAAATAGTCGAGAAAAGAGAAGTTTTGATATCCATATTGCCTCCGCTTTGAAGATTACGTTACCACAAATTAGGTGAAAAAATGCTTTCGGAAAAGTTAAAAAAATAGTGTAAATTCCAGCAATATTCTCTCCTTGGAGAGTTCTCTGTGAACATAAACAGAATTAAACTTTCATTAAACCATAAGCATTGTTTAACATGCAGTGAATAAGAATCATAAAAGAGATCTTCCACCCATGACAAGCCTTTATAGAATTCAATGGTTCCGATCCTAATTTTCATAACATCGAATTCCAAATCATTGGAATGTATTGATTCTTTTGATGTTTTTTTTGCTGTTATACTACTCAAAATTTTAATATCAACACGAAAATATGAAATGAACATCACAATTTAAAATATCAAAAATTTTTGTTTGACATACAAATTTTTGATTGTTAAGCATATAAAATTTAAATTTAACTGTACGATAAATTTCAATTGGGCTTTTAAAAATCGGACCATAATATCTAGCCCCCTGTAGGCAATTTAACAAATGTATTATCACTGGATTGAATCGTATCAAATAATATCAAATTCAATGTAATATAATCCATTTATATACAATACGATACACAATTTTTTGGATCAAATTGTATATTAATTATTATATTTTTTATATTTTTTTTTAATTTTCGGATCAAATTGTATTTCAATTAGATATTAAGCTATATCAAATTTGATACATTTCTTTGTTCCATTATATTCATTTATTTAATCGGGTAGGTTTACCAACTCAGCCAGTTTATACAGACAGGTAAACTCTCATAAAGTTAATTTTGTATGTTCTATGTAATGTCTCGGTTTGAGTTAAGCCAATTATCGTTTTCTTTTGCGGACAACTGAAGATTTGGTCGATGCCAATGAAACAATTGTAAAGTCTATCATGCAAATGATCAAACTTTTTGAAAAGCAACAAATAAAATCAAATATGACAATATATTAGATTTTTTGAGAATTGAAAAATATTTAATATGATTTCCTGCAAATAAGTAACCTAAACCCAATTTAATATCATAAAACTGGCAAAAAGCTTGTCTTCCAAAATAATCGCGGCTTTCTTCATAAGTTCTAATATATGACAAATTTTTGTTGAGTGTATTTTTATAATTTTTGGTGGTGTAATATATATTTTGACATGTGATAAATACAATGAGATATATAAATTTATGTAACTTTAATTAAATCCAAACATAAACTGTAATTTTAATTTGATTTAAACTTACAACCGCTATAATTTTTGAGTCGTTGAAGATAAATAATTAACGCATGCCAACACATACATATATGTTATTCATGTCATCCAAAAAAAAAATTTGAAAATATTTTGACTCAAAGTGTTGATAACACTGCGGAACTCGAAAAATAAAACAAGAATACCCACCATATTGATTCTCAAAATTTCGGCCACTTTGATTTTAATAGCGTCCCCAGTTTTTTCACTTATGGGCCAGAACATTTTTAAAATGAAATTTTGAGAATATTTGTACACCTTCAATATAATGAAATTGTTTGTTAAAATAACTCTCGCAAATATAAACTTTTGGCTGAATTTTGGTATACATAATTTTTTAAGCTATTTACATACATATTATTCTAAAAGATGAACTAATACGTAGTCCTTTTTCAGTATGCCGTCATATAAATTTTATGCACATTTTGCGTTTTTCCCATGAACCGCACATTATTTTATTACACGAAATAATTGGTCACATTTGTCTTTTCGCCTACGCACAAAAACGCTTATAGTAAATTATAGTAAAAACTTAGAAAAACGCGGATTTATTATTATTAAACAAATTTGATACCCGTATGTTAATGATAAAATATTTAGTTTTTAAAATTTGATGTATAGAAAACTGCGTTAAAACATGCAACATTTTAATGCAAATTTGCGAAAAATCTGGACTATAAGTGAAGAAACTGTGAACGCCATTGAAATCAGCGTGGCCGAAATATTTGGGACCAATGGTCGGTATTCTTTTTTTCGATCAATTTCAAATTTTGTAGCCCTGTGTAATTTTTAAAATTCCTGATATAAAAATTTACCTAAATATAATTTGAGTGTAGTTAGGATTTGTTTAGATATTAAATTAGATTTGACAAAAAGAAATTTTAAATTGTTCTACTGTTGATTTAAATATGTCTAAATGTAGATTTTATTAAGCTGTAAGCTAGTGTTGATTTCAATTCATTATTATATTATTATTATAATTTATAATTGTTTTTAGATTTGCTTAGTTTATTTGTTTTACTTTATTTTGCAAAGTAGATTGTTATTAAGGGTATTCATGTCAGAAATTTTGGTCGTCAGGAAATGCAAAAGCGTACAATTTTTCAAAAACACAACAACAAATATATTGATAACAATTTCCCACAAATGTTATAATAGTCTCCCACAAAGCGGTTGCCAAATTGTCAGGATAAAAATTACTAAAAACATATGTTTCGTGTTATATTTTGTAGCGTTGCCAACAAATTTTATAAAATAGACACATTTTACAAATAGTACTAAAAAAAACCAACTCTAAATAAAAAAATAATAAATATTAAGCCAAAAATTAATTCTAAAAAAAAAAAAATTCTAATACTAGTTGCTAAAACTAAACACTTTAAAAAGAAGTAAAAAATTTAAATTAAACAATAAACACATCCAAAAAGTACTGAAGTACTATGATGGTACTCCATATTTTTTCTGATAATCGAGATTTTGAGGTATGAATAATATGAGTTTTCTTGGAAAAATAATATTGAATTGTGTTTCCCTTATCCTTCAGCTCAAATTTATTTTAAACAATTTTAGAAGAAACAAAGGTAGTAGATCCTACCTGGGTTATTGTGAAATCGATGCGTTATCTTAAAACATGATTTGGAAATGCAGAAAAAATTGAGATCTGCGAGAGCGTTCCCAAAACTAGCCGGCCTAACAAAGAAAACACAACAAATTTGGGAAACATTTTATTTATTGTTCAACATAATATTTTTTTAAACTCGATACACTTTTCACAGCGATATTCAATAGTTTCGATACCCTGTTTATAGTAAGAACTGTATAAACACCATCAACCGCAGACTCCACCTCTTCACTATTGGCCAATATCCGAGGGAGCTAAATCTGGCCAATAAGATGCGTGATGAAGCAATTCGAACTTTCATTCACTGATTTGGGCCATCGAAATTGTGGATGTGTGAACTGGTGCATTCTCTTGATGAAACAACACTTTCTTTTTCGTCAAAGCGTCCTTTTTTGCTTAATTTCATCACTTTAACGCTGCAATAAGTTAGCATAATACTCGCTCATGGTTGTTTTATCCTTTTTAAAGATAAGCAATAAAAATTATCCCTCGCGCATCCCAAAAATCATACGCCTTAACTTCCCCTACAGATGAAACTGTCTTCGCCTTCTTTGGACAAGATTCTCTCATTCCAGTCCACTACTTTGACTGTTTCTTTGTGTCATTGGTGGACCCATGTCTCTTCCATGGTTACGAATCGAAGCAAACACTTGGCTTTATTGCGGTGTGAAACATCGCCAACCCCTCTATTGAAACTTCTTCACTACGCTGTTTTTGTTCTCTTGTGAGCAAAAGCGGCACCCATCGTGCACACAGCTGTCTCATCTCCAAATTTTCGGTCAATATGCGATGTATTGTACTTTTTGAAATGCCTATCATTTCAGCCAGATCACGCACCTTCATTCGACGATCATGCAATACCATTTTGTGGATTTTCTTAACCGTTTCTGGTGTGGACACCTCAATTGGACCACCACTACGGTGTACGTCTTGGCAGCTCGTAAGGCCTCGTTTAAACTCTGTCCAGCCAATATTTTATAGTAGTAAATGAAGGAGCATACCCCCGGAGTAGAATCTAGCGCGGCTTTAATATTGGTTCTAATGAGACCTTTCAAATGAAAGTATTGAATTTCGTAACAAATTGAGACACATTTTTTCATTGTTTACAAATTCACTGAGATCGTTTATTTTTGATGGCTCCAAAAATAATACTAAACAACATGGTGCCTTGAAACTTAAAACATATGTTTTATAAGGCTGCTACTTTTTAATAAAATAATTTATTTCTAAATACCATCTATACGCCAGGTCGGCTAATTTAGAGACCACCCTCGTAACACAGTTGCTTAAATTTTCGCAATTACGTCAATCACGTCAGCAACAGTTTAATTTCGTAATTTTAAATTTTTGCTAGAGCAAAATTTCTGACATGAATACCCTTATTGTTTTATGTATTTTTTTTTTTAAATTTTCCTATCAGTTTGACTTATCTTAAAACTTTTATAAACACCCTACTCACCCTTTTTGTACCTGCCATTATGCGATTAATCACACTTTAGGGAGAACAAATTTTAAAATTTTTTTACATTTTGTATTTGATCAACCCATGTTCTTAATTTTATATCAGTTCCATAAATATGTATAATACAAAACAAAATGATATGTTAAATAGGGCATACATTTTTATTTATAAATTTAAATTTCAACTAATGTTTATAAATAATTTGCTTAATACTCGTATAACATTTTTATTTCATTATTTTACATTATACACTCCCTCCTCGTTTAAACATTAAAACAACACAGATAGAAATTGCCAATGGTACAAAAAAAAAACAAAGCACTAGCAGAGCGTTGGTTAATAGTAATGTAAAAGAAAAAGCATTGGGAAAGCACTTATATTTAACGCTTTGCCAACGTTTGCAAAAAGTGCTTTGCCTAAACCTGATTAGACAAATTTACAACTGTTTATAAAAACAACAACTGTCAAAACATTAGTTAACGCTTTCAAAAAGGACTTTGCCAGTACTGGTTTTACACAATTTATTACTGTTTATGAAAAACATCGGCTAAAAGTGATTAGCCAACGTTTTCAAAAAGGTCTTTGCCAGTACTTGTTTTACAAAATTTACTACCGTATATAGAAAAATACAGCTGGAAAAACGTTGTTTAAATTGGCTCTGCCAGCGTTTAGAGAAAGTGCTTTGCCAGTACTTATTTTACAAAATTTACGACTGTATATCGATGCGCTCGCGCCTGGTCGCACGATGTAGGTGTGCTCTGAGGGAGCTCATGAAGGCATTCACAGTGAGGCTGTGTTGGGTACCCGGACGCTGCAAGGTGGATGGCAATGAGTTGGCGGACGAACTTGCGAGGGAGGGTTCGAATCTGGACTTGGTTGGTAATGGACGGGGGGGGGGGGGGGTAAAGCCCCCACTATGTTACTACTTTGAGGTTATACGGAAGGGATTCCGCGAAACCGTTAACCAATCATGGAGGGACATAATGGATTGCAGGGTGTCTAGGGCGTTATGGCCCGCATTGGACGCAGGGGCAACCAAGGTTCTTTTGGGACTGGACAGGGAGGGTCTCAGGACCCTTACGGGGTTCCTGACCGGTCATTGTTCTGTCAGGGCTTTCACAAGCAGATGGGACAGGGACATACCGGATTTTTGCAGGTTGTGCGAGGACGTTGAATAACTGGAGACAGTTGAGCATATAATGTGCCACTGTCCTAGGTTGCAGGGTCTCAGACAGAAATGGCTAGGAGATAGATTTCACGACGAACTTGGGTGTGTCGCTGGATGCAATCCAGTAGATTTGCTGAGATTTGTCAGGGAGATAGGACGGTTGTTTCTAGCAAGGGGACGATAGGAGCTGGTTCTGGGGAGTATATATCCTTTCTATCTTTCTTTATATCTATCTTTAAATCTATCTTGCTGTCTATTTCTATTCTTTCTTACTGTTTTTTCACTGAAGGGATTCACAATGGACCGTATTGGTCTCCGAGTGGAGATGTGCCCTTGGGCACATAACCCTTCCTAACCTAACCTAACCTACGACTGTATATGAAAAATTACTGCTGGGAAAATATTGGCTTACAGGGCTTTCCAACACCTGCTAAAAGCGCTTATCAGTTCATGTTTCACAAAATTTACGACTGTATATGAAAAATACTGCTGGCAAATCATTAGTCTAAAGTGCTCTACCAACGTTTGAAAAAAGTGCTTTACCAGCAGTTGTTTCACTAAATTTTCTACTGTTAATGAAAAAATTGAAAGTGGAAAATACCCAGCCAGAAACTGCCAGTGGTACAAAAAATCAAGCACTGGTATGCCACTGGATAACCGAGGAATTGTAAATAAACTACTGCCAGAACACTTTATGAGGCACTTCACCAGCGTTTTCAAAAATCGTTTTGCCAGTATTTGTTTTACAATAGTTTCAGTAGTATACAGAAAAAATCATTGGCATAGAATTGACTGAAACCACTATGGAAAAAGTGTTCCCATTGCTATCCATTCAGAAATTACCAACGGTTCAAAAGTCTAATCACTGATAACGCATTTATTTTATAAAATTATTGATGCTTTGTTTATAAAAGCTTGTAGTTGGTAGGTTCCGAGTTCTAGCCCGGTTTCAGGCAAATATTTTTTTGTTATTTTTTTTAATTTTTATATCTTCATATTTTTTTTTTTTTTTTTTTTTTTTATTTATTTATTCTTTTCTTCATATAATTTGGAAGAGGTTAATAAGTCGCGTAAGTCGATTTCCCCCCGTTAAATCAGTGTGTCTGGACGTTTTATTAATTTTGCTTTAAAACTTCTGGGCCAACATTTTTCAAGCAAAATGTAACGTACGTATATTTTGAAAATAACACTTTATAGACGCAGAAAAAATGTAACTTTTAAATTTTATACTAAAATTTAAAAAGAACTAATGATGCAGTTTAAAAGATTGATAAATTCTAAATACTTTTTTAAAAGTTTTTGAATTTGCTCGTCCCAGTATCTTAATTCTGATTTACATAAGTACGGCGTTCTGCGAGTACAAAATCCTCGGGTCGATTAAAGCGTTACGATTATGGGAAGGTGATCTGAAGCGAGTGCAATCATTGATTGCCATGTGCTTATGCATGTTATGCTATTGCATATTTCCACAACTCTGGTGGGGGTATCATCATTTAGGGTAAGCAATGTTGTATTATTTATTTTTTCCTCCATTATAGATCCTGTACTATAGGTTTGAGTGCCAGAGGTTATGGTGCGCATTGAAGTCTTCCATTATAACGCGGTTATCTCCCTTTAGCAAAGGACTAATGATAACCGGCCGGGCAGCTGGCCACTGGCAGAATATACACTTTGTACAGCGCAATCTCCTCCGATCTGTCAGCAATACCAAGAATTTCGAATCTTTAAATCTTCCTTGTCAATACCTTGGTGTTCTAGGTATTGTTGTTGATGTTTTGATCGGAAGAGATTTAACTATATCGCAACGTTAGGCGTAAAATGAATGCTACCGCTGCTTCTGGTGCGATCTTGACGCAGAATGTTTTAACCATTACAACTCCGAAGCCTGAAAGTGTCGTTTATCTTCGTTTCTTTTATCGCTACGACCACTAGTAAAACACAGCACAAAAATACGAGTACAACATGGAAGTTCTACTTTCTGCCGTCTTTCTGAATCAAGGGGTAAATTTATTTCGTTGGGATATTTTAAGGTTAACGGTATTTGAAGTTTTTTCGTTAGGGGTTTTAGAGTTAATGGTATTAATGTCATTAGGGTATTTTAAGGTGAACGATAGATTTTTAATCGTTATTGGTATTTTAAGAGTTAGTGTTTGCCAACCATGGCAGAGTGCGGAAAATTGGACTTTTATTGAGCAAATTTTGCTTCCTACAGTTTTAAACGGATTTGTAAAAACTAAAATTTGAAAAATATTTAAATAAATTCCAGATCGATTTATGATGTCCGATTTTTAAAAGTCATTAATTTTATATTCTTAATAATTTGTCAAAATCTTCGAAATTTGCATTTTTTTTTTGATATTTCTGCTATAAAAAATTTAAAAATCGTGGGATACACTGCGTTGCATAATTATAATTACAATTGATTTTTGCTATTTTTTTTTTTTTTAATATTACAAACTCTATTTGGAAAATTATAACTGTTTTTAAGAGTGTGATAACTGATCTCTTATTGTGCAAAATTTAAGAGATTACTTAATTGATTTAAGTGAAAAATTAGTAATAATATTTTGTTAATGTTTAATAACTACAATTACATATTACGGTAAACAAAGAAGAATAGCAAATAGAGAAAAATTAAGGAATTATTTTTGTTTTTTTTTTTACAATTTTAATCAATTTGCAATAAAATGCTGCGTGGTTCATTTCTAAGTGATTTTGATAAAGGGAAAATTTCAGCCTATTTAATAAGGGGTTTAAGTTATAGTAAAAATAAAACATTCGGCCCGAAAAAAAGCTTTCTGATCAGTAACCGGCGTAAAAATCAACTGTACCAGCAAACACAATGAAGGAGTCGCAATCAGATAATCGATAATTGTAGGGTAAATGTGTTCCAAATCAAACATAGATAGCTCTGAAAGGATTCCCAGAGAATACCTCGCCTCAAAACTGCTGACTTTGAATTTCGCTGAAAGGAATTTACAAACCTGCTGGAGAAAAGCAATTCAATAATCGCTGTTTTGGTAGAAACTGTTTAAACATAAATTTATTTTAAAGGTTTTTTTTTATGATGATAAAAATTTCCAATCTCGATGTTCCACATGGTTTTAATAGCTATGGAGAGACCTACATAAGGAACCACGACATTTCTCAAAAAAAAAAACTTGGAGTCTGATCCTTAATGGGCTTTTTGTTTCGACGATATGTTGAGTTGCATTTCCAACACCAGAATGAATTCTTCTGAGTACTATTACAATATTAGAAGAAAAATTAGTGCCATTTATTTAAACATAGCAACGAAGAAGAATTTCTTTTCCAACAAGATAATGAATCAGTACATGTAAGTCGTCAAACGATGGAATGGCTATCATAAAAAATATAAGAGTATTGGACTGGCCCGCATGTTCTCCGAATCAAAACCCCATTGAGTATATTTGGGGAGTCGAATTTACACAGAAAGCCGTCAATATTAAAGCGTTTTTCATTTAAAAGAAGCAGTTATTGATGCGTGGAGCAGTTATTGATGCGGAAGAACTTCGAATAAATCTGGTAGACAGTATGTCTGATCGAATTTTTGAGTTAATTAAAAAAGGAGGCCTCACGCATTATTAAAACTGCTGCTTTAAAATATTTTTCTTAAATTTTTGTAAACTTTTATAAATTAAGTTAAGTGTATTTCTAGTTATGAAACATTCATTGATTTTGTTATTCCCTTTTAAATAGTAAAATAAAAAATAAATTAATTGTTTTTTTGGTTAAATATTATTAATTGGTTTTACATTTGTGTCGGTTAAACTCTTCTACTTTTGTTTTAACTTACGAAATTTAGTGAAGTTAATGTAGAACTATAGTTTTGCAACGCAGTGTACAAATGAAATGTGTCTAAACCTTTACGTAATTTTATTCTTTTTTGATAATCGTTATCAAATCCGCGGTCACTTTCTTATTTTACTTTATATAAACAAATTTAGTTGGAAATAGCGCCTTTTTATTTTTAATACAATATCTTTAAAAACTTAGCAATTGTATTGGTCTTTTATGGAGATGAATGTGGAATATTTTGTTTCAATAAATACAATTAAAGAGAATAGAAAATTACATAATTTTATAAACAAATTTCTTAACTTTTTTAACTAAAATATATAAAATATTTTTTCATATCTTAATGCAATTATTATTAAAAGCAAAAAATATTTTTTCAATTAAATCGATTTGTTGAAAGTTTTAAAAGCTGACAATTAAAAATTAATTGAATCAATTAAATATTTGCTCAAATCCGCAACTTGCTTGACATTTTTATATATTTTCGCACAAAAGCAAACATCAGCACATTATTGTTGTTTTTTGTAATATTTATGTTTATAAATGTTTGTGTTTAATGGTATTAGTAATAAATATTTTAAATTCATTTCATTTCAATTAGATTAGATATTAATTCTTATTAGGTTTATTACTTTATTAAGTAATATAATTTAGTTTCAGTTGTTTAAATCAGAATATTTATTTATTCTAAAACATTAGCATAAAATTGATAATGTAATTTTTAAAGTTTCATTTCGTTTAATAAAAATTTTAAAATTTTTTTTAAAAAAGAGGAAATAATTGAAAAAAAATAATTAAAAATTATTTCAGAAAAAGAATAAAAAAAAATACTCTGATTTCAATAAAGGGGATAATTTCTAAAAGAAAAAATCCAAAGAAACTATGCCTTAGTCCTTACGCTTCAATAGAAAGAAAAAACTAATTTCTGTGTGAATTTGTTCACATAAGTATAAATAAATCTGCTAACTAAATGAGAATTTAATGCCGGTTTAAATATAATGTTATAAAATTCAAGTTATAAAGAAACATTTGGTATGGCAACAACAATTTTTTTTTGGTTTTTGGGAAGGTATACCATATAGATCACTTTTTAATCAAATGAGTTATTATTTAATTGAAAATAATTAAATTAAAGAGTTGTCAATTTCTAATCGAAATAGCAATTTTCGTTGTTGGTGGAATTTCATCAATTAAAGTTATTGAATCGGTGGTTTTCGTGATTGAAATGGGTTTTGGTTTTTAAATAAATTTAAGTTTAACGCTTTTGGCAAGAAAGTAAATATACTGCAGAAAAAGAAAAAAGTGAATTTTTTAAATTGTATTTGATTACTAGAAAGAAAATAAAATTGTGACCCCGGCTATAACAAAAAGTATTAAGAGGGAATATAATAGCCCTTAATTTAATATATATTTAATTTATTTCCCACAACTTTTAAATTTTGCTGATTTTGACGATTTATTAAGGATGTTAAGTAAATGACTTTTAAAAATCTGCCATGAGGAATCGATCTGAATTGATTATTCAGTTATTTTTAATTTTTTTTTTTTTCAAATTCGTTTAAAATTGAAAAAAGTCCAATTTTCCTCACTGTTTCTATTTCTACTGACAACTTATTTTGAGTGCTCGTCAATTAAAAATGTACACACACTTTGGAGGTTAGTGTAATTAAATTCGGTCTAGGTGAATGTTATATTCCTATTTTTTTTATGAAACAATCATGCATAGACACCATAATTTTTGTTATCTCTTGATATAACGCTTTCGTTGGGTGAAAATGACCGTTGAATAAATATCAGGTGTATGATTAAACACTATGCCTTCTCTTCCCTTAAACAGTAACAGCAGCAGAAATATAAATAAAAAAACGTGAATTCATATTTATTTAGTTATTAAGAAGTGAAAAACAAAATCTAGTTATTTTCTTAAGCCTCTTAACAGCACTTGAGGCGTATACTTGATTCATATAACACTCATACGTCAGAGTGATCGTTTGAACAATTGTTAGTCAGTTAGTTGGTTGTTTGATTTGACAGTTACTTGGTCGGTTGTAACAAAAAAAAAATAATAAAATAATAATAATCAGTGAAACAAGTGTCATTAAAATTAAATTGCAAACAAAAAAACTGTTTTTTTTTTCAAAGAATTAATTGAAAATATTTGAAAACAAAGATAAACAAATCAATATGAAATAAATATTTAAAAAGGCGCCAGTGAAAATTTACTTTCCAATATAAAACTCAACAATACATGTTTCAAAACACTGCAACAATTTCTTGTTAACAGCATCACAATTGTAAAATAATTGTTTTTGATTCTGTTCGTTAAGTGGCCGTTGTTTGTTTGTTTCTTTCTATCTTGAGTGCTTAACAAGTGTCAACATTTTAAAAAATTTATAACTATAGTGCATTTTAGTATTCTTTCTTTTGTTCATAAACGTTTTATTTTGATTATAGTTTTTTTTTTATTGCCCGTACTTATATTGTCATAAATTTATTAGAAAATGTTAAAAATTTGCTGCTGCTTTATATTTTATATATTGCGCAGGAGTCGTTACAAATATTCAACTAACAACAGTACTATCATCACTAAATTTTAAGTTTAATTAGGTATATCATTTTTAAAATATATCTTTTTTTTTACATTTTTAAAACCAAACTTTAACAACTTCAGCCCCACTGTAACAGCATGGAAATTTTTAAGATCTCACTACAATAAAAAAAAAACAGAAAATGATATCGTTAGGATTGAAAAAGTTTTTAAGAACATGTGTATTTCAATTAAAGTTCAAAAACAATTTCATAACTGTTGGTCAAGTATTACAAAATATTTTGAATAAACAACATTTTTGCAATTATTTTTCTACTTTTTTTTTTCAAAAACTATTTAAAACTAAAAAATAAGACAAGTTTAAAATTTATTTTAATAATAAAACATTTCTTGCTTATATCTGACAGATTTTTTCATTAAAGTGTACAGAAAGAATTTAAGTGTTCGAGTTTTAATGAAATTTCGCACTCGTAAAACTCATACAATTTTCTTCAAAATAAAAAATTTCTTAAATTCAATATTTTTTTTTCAAGGTCATAATTAGGGTTTTTCTTTTCCCGGACTTTATCCTTTCGCGGTGAAAGCGGGAATCAATTTTTAATTTAGATTTAGCAAAAGTTTTGCTAACACTTAGTTGGTTGAAAATTAAAAAATCCTTGCTAAAAGTTAATAAATTTTTTGCTGAATATAAGTACACTGAAAAAAACTCATTTTTTTTTTTTAGAAAAATTATACTTTAATTAATTTTTTTTTTGCTGAAAATCTTAAAATTTTTGTTTGTTATTCTTTTAAAAATGATTTACAAAATATAAAAATGTTCATAATCTCACATTGACGGCACGAATAAATTCAATATCTGAAAATATATAGAAATAATTATATATAACATAAAAAAATTATCTTTCAACTACTTACATCAATGGTTGTCTAAATGATATAATTATTCTAGAAACGAAACAAAAATATATAACAAAATGTAAAATATGCAAAAATTGTTTGCAATAAAAAAAGGAAACATACAAAATTACATGTCCTTGTCTTTCACTTTAGTCTGTCTACCTGAACGTATATTTGTTTGAAATTTGACCACACTGCATTATTAATCACTATAAACATTTACACCCTTATTCATAAGTAAAAGTTGTCATACTGTTGTTAAGTTTATTTTGGTCTTTTGTTTTATTGAGCTAAAGATCCTTTATTTTATAATTATAATTATTTATTTCCAATATTTCGTCTTCGCTTTGGAAGACTTCTTCAGGAATTTTTTTTTTTATAATTAAAAAACTTCAAAATAATAATTACGAAAAGGCGGGAAATAAAATATTTTCTAATGTCAAATTGAAAATTAACCCAGAAAACAAAGTATAAATAATTGAAATATCATAACATAGCAAACAATTTTAAATTAATAGTTTCTTAAAATCTAAATGAGAATTATAATAATTTTATTATTTCCTATTGACTAAATGTCTGTAATTCTGTGCAATATTGGATGTGTCTGTTTTATAGTTAATCCTTTGTGTTGATGGTACTTTTATGATCTGTAACATTTCTAATGTATATCTTCGTTTATAATTGCTTTCTGTGTTTAAAATTGATGTGTTATCAAAATCTGGATAATGATTGGAGTTGCTGCAGTGTAATGATAATGCTGTTTTTTTGCGTAGAAGTGGTTTTATTGTATTTTTGATCGGATTTATGACCTGCTATTCTAGTTTTCAGTTTATTCTTTGTGGTACCTACACAAAAAACAGTATTATCATTACACTGCAGCAACTCCAATCATTATCCAGATTTTGATAACACTTGATTAAACACAGAAAGCAATTATAAACGAAGATATACATTAGAAATGTTACAGATCATAAAAGTACCATCAACACAAAGGATTAACTATAAAACAGACACATCCAATATTGCACAGAATTACAGACATTTAGTCAATAAGAAATAATAAAATTATTATAATTCTCATTTAGATTTTAAGAAACTATTAATTTAAAATTGTTTGCTATGTTATGATATTTCAATTATTTATACTTTGTTTTCTGGGTTAATTTTCAATTCTTTGGGTTCCTTTTTCAAATTCTCATCAAATTCGTCTGTATGTTTTTCCTTAAGAACTTTTGTTTTTTGAATTTCTTTATCACTGCTTATTGTTGCACCACCTTCCATTTCCTCGTAATACAAAATTTCAATAATAGTGCTGTTTGCCATTTGAAAATTGAATGATTCAATACCTAAAGCATTGCTACCATATAAATTGAAGTCATGTTCAAAATGCTTAGGAAGACGATCAACCAATTCTTGGTCAAAACTATTCAACCGAGTAGGTGGTGGACCTCCACCCGTTTGTTTCATTTCTCTCATAAATGCGTTCATATTTGTTTTGGTTAACGATTTGGTTTTTCTCCATTGATTTTGTATTTGGTCCGAAGTCCTTTGGTTTTTTGAGACCTTATTAAAAAGAGTGGTAATGCTACTCCAAGCATCCCTTTTCATTTTGTTTGTGTTAGTGTCAATTTTTAAGTTTTCAATTATTTCTAGCTTTTCCATGACTAGGCTATTTAACAAATCCTATAAATGCATGTAAAAAATAACATAAATGTAAAAAAATTATGAAAAAGAAATATCCTTTTCATACTTTTCATCTTGTTCCCAGTTGACTGATCTTTTTATAACTTTTTTATCTGATTTATCAGCTTTTACATTATTTTAAGGACAATTTTTTTTTTGGGGGCAAACACTATTGCAAACGTCAAAAATCAGAGTTGTTTTGCAAAAAAAAGGTGCCACCTATATAATTACCCAGTGGCATCATAGAAATTAAGAGTTGATTTTTAAATTTAAGTTGACAGATTAAAATGTATTATGAATAAACTCTATGCTAACAAGCTGCTAAGCAAAAAATACATTCTAGTAAGCAGCTCGTTGGCTGCGATGTATAAGTAACTGCTAACTTTTACTTATGAATATGGGTGTTAGTTTACAAATACACATTTAATCTTTATTAAATTTAAACACTTTATTTTGTCTTTAATTTAATTAATAGACAATTACTTTGACAAGCCGGTGACAACACAAAATTTATGTTTTTTTTTAAATACGAGTGCTGATCAATAAGTCCGTGACTTTTCGAACTTCCCTCGTAGTTATATGAAATGCAACACTGATCCCATCAAATACAGTTAATAGACTACTGTAAAATTTTGAGCAAGTTCCGTCATTTACTTTGCGTTTAACAGCTGTTCAGAACATACAACCTCGTGGATTTTTTTAAAAATGGAAAAAATTGAATTTCGAGTGCTCATTAATCGATATTTTTTGCGAAAATACCGTCAATCAAAATAAAAAAAGTTTTTTTTTTATTAAATTTAGTATTTTTTTTAAATTTATTTTTGAGTCATTATTTTTGTCCCTACTGGTAATCATATAGCTAAATAATAACATATTTTTGTGAAAGGTGTGGTAGAGAAGAATGAGTGTATTTTCTAAAAATCATAACTACATTGCAAACTTTCAATTTTCTGAATCAGACTGAGCAGTTTCTGGTATTGAACCTTCGTCAGTGACCCCGTTTTTTTTTTTAAATAATGTAATATTTGTTATGTTTTTGTTTGTTCGACTGCGTCTATATGAAATTTTCTGTGCAATAACTGACCGTGGTATAGATAAACTGATTTCTAATGCCACATGCACTCGCACTACACATTAGATAGAGCGCTTTATCCCACTGATCTATCGTCAGGTCGAGTTTTGTTGTGATTAAAACTAGTTTTATTCAATACACGGTGTTTTTGTTCTTGCATACATAATCTCAGAAGTACAACTCCAACAACACATCAGTTCTATTTTTAGAAACTTTTTCTACTTTTTGTTAGGTGTTTAGTAATGATATGTCATTATTTTGCTCGACATCCCCAAATAGAAGTAATGAGATTTGTAATGACAATTGTATGTACTTGCCAAATATGTACTTATATAACCAAATATGTACTTATATAACCACCAATTAATTCGATTTATGTAAAATATATAGAAGATAAAAACCGATTTTGTTTTCATTTTTTTTTTTAATCCTTTCAATACATATTTCTCCAAAATTGATAAGAATAATATTGGTATCTAAAATTTTTTATTAAAACTTACCTTTAAAATGTTAATTAGTTGATTTTAAAATATATTTCATATTTTTTTCCAGTTATACTCAAACGTAGAACGCCGGTTTGTCAATTTGCCTCACCATTGGATGTCGATATTCACAGTAATCCTCAAGTAAGTATTTAAACATAATTCTTTAATTCTGTTTTTAACTCTGATTCAATTTTTAATGCATCGAATCGCAAAACTTATTTCGAATCAATGTTTTTGGAAAATTTTCGCAATATTTAGGACATAGGTACTTTAAACAAATTTAATTTAGGGCAGTTTTCTTAAACATGAGCCATTATTATCAAAAACCCTCAAAAATGTAAGAAAACCCTTAAATTTTATAGGTTCAGATCAAATAACTTGCGTACTATAAGGTGTAATATATAATTTTCAAAGCTTAATTACATTACTCATGAGGTAAGCTTACATTAAATTTATTCTTTCAAAGCTCCGAGTCAAAGTCGTCATTATTGTCACCACCAGCAGCACCAACAACAACTAGAATCTTGTCATAAGACACTCTTTTTTATGCATGATTCTGTATTTCCAAATATTTTACTCACATGTGTATGGCAAATTACACAGGAGAACAAAATCATAACTTTTGAAAATTACTATGGTTATGACCACCTATTCTATATATTTCAGGCACGCAGTTTTTCCACCAAATGACTTTAAAATTTGGCGCATGTAAATGCAGTTTTTTACATCAATTTTGAAATATTAAGACAACCCTTGTATTATTATTTGAGCTACATACTTGTTTCACAACACGACGAAAAAAGTTTATATATAGTCATATATAGCTTGATGTAATTATATACAATTACATATATGGCAATATGGAACGATATATATTTACATCTCATGTTTATTTCTACGAAATTTTCTAATACAGCGCTATATATCATCATATATTGTTATATATCATGTTATATATAAGTTTATCCTTTTTATCTCATCAACTTTATACTTAATAGCTAAATATGAGATCAAATATATTTCCATGTATAAATATATATAAGTATATATGATGCAATAAAACCAAACAAATTCTATTCTATCACTTTATATATAATAATATATGGCATGTTATAAAATTCTATATAAATATATGTACTAAAAAGAAAAATGCTATCACTTTTATTAAACATATATGGTAAAAATTAACACTGGCTCGTGAAAGCAATTGTCTATTAATTACATAAAAGACAAAATAAAATATTAAATGTGTATTTCAAAACTAAATATTTATAGAGATTAATAATCTAGTGGGGTCAAATTGACAACAAATATACAGTCAGGTAGTCAGACTAAAGCGAATGACAAAGACACACATCATAGGTAGATTTTTATGTTTTCCTTTTCTTATTGCGAAAAAAGGGTTGTATGTCATATTTTGTTTTTTTTTCTTTTTCGTTTCTATAATTATCTGCGGCATTTGCGTTTATTTAAAAGATAGCATCGTTTAGACAACCGTTGATGTAAGTAGTGAAAAGATAATTTTGTTTATGTTATATATAATTATTTCTATTTTTTTAGATATTATATTAATTCATGTCGTCAGTGTGGGAGTATGAACATTTTTATATTTTGTAACGTATAGTAAATTATTTTTAAAAGAATCACAGAAACATGTTTTATGATTTTTAGCAAATAAATTAACTAAAGTATAATTTTTATACAAATTTTTTGAGTTTTTTTCAGTCTACTAAATTCTGCAAACATTTTATTAATTTTTAGCAAATGTTTTTTAATTTCTAATCCACTAAGTGTTAGCAAAACTTTTGCTGAATCTACTAATTTTGTTGCTAAAAATCAGCTCACTGGTTTTTAGCAAAAAATTTTGCTGACATTTGAAATTTTTTTTTTTGCAAGCACTCTCCTGACTTAAATTTTGCTAACTCAGCAAAATTTTTTGCTGACTTTACTAACTTTTTTTTGAGTGTACAAATGATTATATATAACTATATCGGAACTTTTTTCATTGGGAAACCTGTCGATTAAACCTGCTATTTCAGTCAAAAAAGTTTATATTTGAAAAAGTTTTTCTAACAAAAACACTTCTTGTGTGACAAATGTACCAAAGCGGAGGTTTTTGCACCAATTGTTAAATTTTCATAATATTAGTACAATTAAAATTAGTAATTAGTAATATCCATTTTTACTGTTTTGCGTCTATATGTAAATTTTTTAGAATTTACGATCGGCAGTGTAGATCAAAAACAAACTTTGATAAAAAAATATTTTTCCCTTATAAGTAACATAAAATAAACCAAAATTAGACATTTCGAAGTCAGACCCAAAAATCGTGTCGGAACGATGTAATTGATGACAAACAATTTATGTTATCTTTCAACTTCTTACATCAATGGTTTTCTAAATGATGGCATCTTTTAAAACAAGACAAATGCCGTAGATAATTCTAAAACCAATAGAAACGGAAAAATAACAAAGTATGACATATACAACCCTTTTTTGCAATAAAATGGAAAAATTAACCAACAAAGGAGATATCCCGACCCGAACTCGCTGATTTTAATGAACTTCGGACACATATTTTTTTTCGCTGCCCAATCTCACGTTTAAGGGTTAAAAAGTAGGGTTAAAGTATTCAAGAAAACAAAAATTTTGATACCCATATTGCTTATATAGTGTATCCAGAGTTGACACATTTTTGAATTATTTGAAATATAGAGGAAAAAGGATCTTCCGGAAAAGTCGCATAAAAACCGAACGGTTTTGAATATCAGAAAAGCTCAGACACCTCCCGATTGAATTAAATAATAATTGCTATGTATTATTTTTACTTAATACAACTAAAATTCCTTAATAGATTTTTTTTATAGTGGAGCGAAATAAACAGAAAAGGTAAAATTATGGTAATTTTTGACCTCACTTAGTAGAGCCTAAACATGAGATTGGGCAGCTAAGATCTGCCAGTCCGGTTCGTAATACCTCCCTTGTAAGATGTGTGTCCTTGTCATTCGCTTTAGTCTGTCTACATATATATGTTTGAAATTTGACCACACTTCATTATTAATCATATAAACATAAATAAATTAGTAAAATAATAAAATATTAGTTCAAAAGTGCTGAAAAAGTATAACGAAAATTTTAGCTGAACACACTCATTTTAGCAAAAAATTTGCTGAAAAATAGTTTACAAGACGTTTTACTAACTTTTCTACTAACTTATTTTTTTGAGTGTAGTCGAAAAATAAAAAAACGCCATTAAAATCTGCATAACCGAAATATATAGACTTGATGGTCAGAATCTTATTAATTTTTATGATGTCATGTCGTGTTATAAGTTTTATTTGCGATAGCCAATGTTTGGCCTACTGATAAGCATAATTGTCTTAATATTTTGACTGCCATTTCTTTATCACACGTGACGTTATAAAGAATTTGTTTTTATGTAGAAATTTTCGGCTAAATTTAACAATGTAGTGGTTAGATTAAAAATTTTTATTGTCTCAAATACAAAATAAATATCAAAAATTTGTTTGTTTATTTAGGTGTAATTCTTAAATCGGTTGTCAATTAAAAAAAAAATTTTGTCTGGTTATCTGTCTGATTTTGTGGTATTTTAACCCTCTAACGGGTAAGGCTGGCAACCATCATAAAATTTGCCACAAATGCATCCAAAGTGTTCTATACTTCGAAATGAATAAATTCTTATAGAATACTAACAGTAGCAAAAAAATCCTAGTACAGAACCCTATTTAACAACGTTATAATTATTAGGTTTTAAACCAACAAATATATAGACTAACGTAACATCTCTTAAATTGATTTATTTTTGTTGAAATAAATATTCGGGCTCGAGGTCTAAGTTTTTTATATATATGCTTTTATAAAAAATTTAGACCTCGAGCCCGAATATTTATTTCAACAAAAATAATAATTGAAAGGTCGAATAAAAATCAACAACAAATTAAATTGATTTAAATAAAATTTGATTTTCTGCCTTGGTAAATGTTGTTTTTTTGTTTTACCTAGCGTTTTAATTTTATTATATGTTCCAAATTCAGGTTCATAAAAAGCATACATTTTTAGGTTTAACCTTATATTTACTGATCTCTAAAACATTTTCAATTATATTTAATTAAAAAACTTATTCTATAAAATTGTATCGAATTATATATAATTTGATTATATTTGATAGACACATTTTTTGGATCAAATTATATGAGATTAGACCCCATGAGATCAATTTTTTTCTTCGGGCAGTTTATTTGATATAAGGCAATTAGTACGAGTTCAACCGCCTCTCCATACTAGCAACTCACAGTGGGATATATCACAACATTTTAGTAGTCCGATTGCAATGAATGATAAGCTGAACAGGCATAAATGACGCAATATCGAGATTAAGTTTTGATTTTAAACCTTCCTAACCCCCAGGGGGGGGGGGGGTGCGTCATCCACCCCAAAAAAGGTAATTTTTTGCATATCAAATTTTGAGTGCTCGACATTTCAATATTCAATAAAATATTTATTAATAGACATAATCCAATGATTTTTTGGACTTAAATAGACTTTTAAGTCAAATTTATGTCCGAATTTATGATTTGGTGTAAGAAAACCCACTATTCCCAATTATAAAAAAAATCCAAAAAATGGAATTTTTTACATTTTTTGTTTCATTTAAAGCGACAATTGTAAGAGACTAACCCAAAAAATTAGGTATATATTGGAGTACCTATCTACAACCGCTTCTGCTACCTGCTTGAAGGCGTCCACAATTTTTAACAGTGCGTTAAAGTTGATATTTGCCAAAAAAATGTGTTAACTTTAGAGGCGGCTGGGGGGAAAAAGTATATCGAGGGCTTATATTCAATACCGTCTATCTACAAAAACACAATTTTTCAGGAGAGCCAAAAAACTGTTTTATTCGCAAATAAGCAACAATTTCGATGAACTCATCTTCTACAATATTAACAGAATGTGTCTAACAAACGTTCTAACTAAAAAGTTTCTTGAAATTCGCGTTATTTTAGCTTCTATGATAGAAAGACGGTATTGCCTCAAAAATGAAATCATTGTGTAGGAAAATAATATGTAGATAGACGGTATTGCCTTATTTTAAATTTAAGTTTGTATAACGGTTTTTGTATGGGGACCCCGAAAAGGGTGGGAGATAGGGGATAGATATGTTCACAAGAAATGTTGGGGATAGAAAAATAGTAGGACCTGTTCTAACATTTGAACCCTTCAGGGAGCTAGGGGTTGCTTTTGACTAGTTTTTGTTTGTTTTTGGCATGGGTGTCTCAAAAAGGGTGTCAGATAGAGGGTAGGTGTGTTCAGAAGAATTGTTTAACCAGTTAAAATTCAAAGACAATGTTTTTTATAATTTTTTTATTATAATTTATTATAATTTGTACTGCGCGTGGCTAAGATTATCATAGAAGTAGTGATACTCCTCTGGAATTACCGCCTTTAACTCCTGTAAATGTTTCCATTTGTTTTGCTGAATTGGTATTCGACCGGTATACAATTGTTTTGGTTCTATGTGACCTTCATATTGCTTTATTCTAATAGGTAGTTCAGTGTAATTATGATCAAAATTCACTTTAAACTTAATGGTATCACTTGGGGAATATAAGAGAGATCTTAGTTGGGATACTGTCGGATCATTTTTTGCTCGACCAGGTCTAATACTTGAAAATCGAATAAGGTTCGTATCCTTATAGTTCTTAAAAAAAACCATACTTTAAATGTAATGCATCAAATGGCATTTTAATAATTTTGTTCTTGATTTTGACTGTTTTGCGGGCATCTTTGGTTACCCTGACGTAGTTGTATGGCAAATATATGGTTTGATTTTTCAATTTAGCCTCTATCTTTGCATGGGCACTGTCACACTACATCTGGATGTGTCCTTTCTGCAAGTATTTTTGTTCTATGATTTTGTTGTTTTCTATTGAAAAATTGGACGAAGCATTCGACAAAATGTGATTACGGTTTCGGTAACCGCAACCATCGGAGTAAAATATTATTGGTAGAGTATCTGTTAGACAGTGTGTTGACAAATGGTGCATTATGCACAAAATAAACGTCGGAGCGGAGAGGTCTCCATCAGTCTCGTTCCACCAGTAATTTGTACATTGATGCGTGGCGAGATTGTACACGGTAATGTTGTGCACTTGTAGGCGTGTTTTATAATAAATGGCTGAGGCGTTAATGTCAGGGCAAAGCTTTATCGCTTGTGCATCCATGGTGAACACGTGACATCGTCCTTCTTCAGCTGCAAGTTTGTCTTGTTGTTTTTCAAGTTGAGCCCGTTGTTTATCCATAATATGTGCATCGTATTCTTCAATTGTTATTTGCTTGTCCTTAAACCCCACACAAGTATCGCACTGATCTTTGCGAGGCATAAAGAGTGCTAAATTTTTTTCAGCAAAAACTGTAGGAAATGCAAAAATTGAAAACACACACAAAGAGAAAAATTCCGCTAATTCCTAATAACATTTCGGATACTACGACTCAAATACGGTTATTACCAATTTCAGTCGGCATATTTTTCAAGGTAATCTTTAAAAACATCTGCTATTGATCGTTCGACAAGAGAAGTATGTATCCGAAAAACAAACAGTTAATAAATAGATATCAAACAGAAAAATAGCCTGAAATTAAATAAAACGACAAAATTCTATGATGTAGATAGACGGTATTGCCGTCATAAAATTCATAAATAAGTGTAGATAGACAAATGATAAAATACAGGATATATAGTACTAAAAATAGTTTTTTTCCACTAAAATTTTTACAGTACATGCAGATGGGGTCAGAGATGAGTTTGGCATAAAAAAAAAAATTTCGTGAAAATGTAGATAGAAGGTATTGAATATAAGCCCTCGATATACAAAACAAAATTTAACACTACTCGCTTTTATATAAAAAGACCTTTCAGAATAGTATGCACACTTTATGTATTCAGAAAGAAAATATTTATCTGGGGTAAAAGACTGTTTGTGCTTTATGGAAAAAAAAAACACAAAAATTTTGTTTTTTAAATTTCTACTTCAAACAAATGAAGTTTTTGAGTGAAACCAGATATTGCATTAAATTTTTTATTTAATCAAGAAATCAAGAAGTAGTTATTTAACTAAATAAATTTCGTCCCGATTAAAACTGGACCTGAGTCGGGAATATCTCGGGAACTATTAGATATAGATATAACACACATATGTAAGCATGTTATTTGTTAGTCACTACTAGCAGATTAAAAATATGTTATTTTTTTTTTTTTCAAAATCAAAACTTAGCTCGATATTACGTCACTTATACCTGCTTCAAATTTCATTGCAATCGCAATTCCAAAAATGTTGTGCTATATCCCACTGTGCACCAACTGTAATCTTAAATATAACAAATTCAAAATTTTCCAAATTTAAACCTCAATAACTTCATAAATAGGCGTCGCATTGGCGTTAAATAAAATTTGTTGGATAAGGTATTTCAAAAACTTTCACTTCATACCAATCTTGATTTTGACAAAATTATATATTTTATAGACTTTTGCAATCTAGTTCGTTTGAGTGAGTGCTCTTTCTAATTCAATTGATCTCAATGAACTAGGTCGCTCTTCTAGTTCAATCGATCTTTGACAATTTCGTTCAATCGTTCGTTGACATTTTTTTTTTTTTTAATATTTTTTTAAGCGAATTATTCATATTAGACACTTCTTTTTAACATTAAAAAAAAATTGAGCTGACAACATTAAAAAAAAAACAAAACATAATGAAACTTAAAAGCAACATAAAGAAACTAAATTCTAACCCAAATGACTAAATATAACTCAAATGACAAAAAAGAACGAAAGAGCGAAATACCTAAAAGAGCTTAAGATTGCGAACTAGCTCACTAGTTCATAGTAGACTAGTTCTATTGAACTAGGTCTTTCACAAACTACTCAATTCTAATATTTTATAAAATAAAACAAAATGATATATATTCTTCCAGTTCAGATTAGATTTGGCCAACAAGTATGAAAATTTTACAAAAACAAATTTGGTATCAAATTAAAGGTATTTTAAAGATTTATCCCAACAATTTTTTTTCACCACAATACGATAGAATACGATGCTCATTTCTGAAGTTATTAATGTTTGAATTTAGATTTTTTTCTACAGTTATATTAGTTTTTTGTTTTATATACATCGAGATTATTTTTATGTTATTTTCAATTTATAACGAGCTTTCAACCTCCGTATATTTACAAAAATAAAGCAAATCAAACATATTAGCTAGGTTGATACTAGTATTTCGATCTGGCTAAAGATCTCATCAGAACCCGAAGTTTTAGAAAAGCTAGAGCCTATATAATAGGCAGAACTTTAAAAAAAACCTATTAATAATCAATTTTGCTCCATTCTTGTCTTGTTTTTTTTTTCTTTTAAGGTTATCAGAGTGACCCTTAAGCTAATAATTTGACCCCGAATAATAATTTTTAGTAGGCTGGAACTCTTGAGTAGTGATTTATTTGGTTTTGTAAAAACAAAGCACAAGAGAAAACAAAATTATACAAAATCCATTTCTGCGACCCCGTACTGCCCTTCAAAAAAATCTGAAAAAAATTCTCAAAAATCTTTTGGGGTATAATCATTCATATTCCGCATCAAGAGTTGCAATAATTCAAAAATGTGGAAATGCTAAAACGCCTTATTGCGGATTTCTGTATAAATTTTCCTTAGGGTTACAATTAATCTTTACCCTTCTTACTCACCTCAATAATACCATAAATTTTCGTTTTTTTTACAGAGTGTTGTTCTTGAAGGAAAATATTGGAAACGACAATTGGCCGTTATAAAAGCCGAATATAGAAAATGGAGAAGAAATTATAAATCAAAAGTTACAGGGTGTTTAATTTATGACACAGTAAGTACAATTTGTTTTATTTTTTATTTACAATCTAATTGCAGATTGCATTACACTGTGGAACAAATTCAGGTTAGCAAAAGTTAGGTCGATTCTGAGAGTGAGGGGTGAAAATAGAGGCTAAATTAGAAGACCCGTATCGCGGCGTTTGTTTATGTTAGTTCGAATTGTTTTTTAATCGACCTTCGAACTTTGCAGTCAAATGCCGATTTTCAGCATATTGTTTATATGGTTTTTTTGGCTATAACTCGTCGACTAATTGATATTTTTTCAATCTGTAAAAGCCAAATTATTGCTAGACCCTGTCCAACAATTAAAATTTTTTAAAAAATGCTTATGAAGCAAAATGTTGGAAAAACAATATGCTGAAAATCGGCATTTGACTGCTAAGTTCGAAGGTCGATTAAAAAACAATTCGAACTAACATAAACAAACGCTGCGATACGGGTCTTCTAATTTAGCCTATATTTTCACCCCTCACTCTCAGAATCGACCTAACTTTTGCTAACCTGAATTTGTTCCACAGTGTTATTGACAATTAAGTATAAAAATATATTAAATATACTTATGTTAGGGCAATATAAATTACACTTAAAACGTATAATTTACGATTAATTACTGATTTTTTTTTCGTACACTGAGAGAATTATCTTCACTTCAGTAATGATTTTTTTTCATAACTTTAATGAAGATTGTCACTAAAACTCGTCCAATGAAACTTTTCATAGAATCTATGAAACAGGTTTAATTAAAGTCAGTGTTTATGAAATGTTTGTAGAATTAATGAAAATCTTCATAAAACTAATGAACCATTCCGACAATGAAGCGTTTATAGAATTTATGAAGCATTTTCATAACATTTTTTAATATTAAGAAGTTTTCTTGAATTAATAAAACTTTTCATAATGTTTTGAAAAATAAATTGGAACTAAGCCAATGAACCGCTTCATATAGTTTTTTTAACTATTTCATTGAAGTCCAAAATTAATAGAAGGCTACATTAAAATAATAAAGCACTTTATAAAATATGTTAAACACTTGAGAATTAAATCTCAAACCTAAAGATTGAAATTCATAAAAATTAATTAAATTATGAAATTTTTGAAGAACCCGATCGAATAAAAGTTATGTCGCAAAATAGATCTCATATAGATCGATATTTATTCTTATCCAAGTTTATCTTAAAATTGGGGTATCCAATTAGATCCATTTAATATATTACAGGATTAAATTAGATCAAAATTGATTTCAAAATTGGGGGATCCAATTTGATATTATTTAAGATTCTAATTGATCCCAAAATAATCCATGGAAATAACTTAGATCTAATTGGATCTAATTAGATCCAAAAAGTTTAGTAATTCTTGGTGGATCGAGTAAGATATTTTGAGATTAAATTGAATTTACTTCAATCCCATAAAAAATTGTAAAATATGATTTAGTCATCAAGCGCATATATAATATGTATGGGCTTATATATAAAAATATATACTTATATCTTATACTCATAGAAAATATTAATGACGTTCGACCATTAAACGTGTGCGATATATGAAATCATACATAATTATATCTTATATCATTTAATGCCAGATATAGTTATATCTTAAGCATATCTTATATGTAGAAATAGCAAAAAGAACTACTAATAGTTAGCTGAAAATTACCTTGCTGAAAATTTAGCAGATTTTTTTTTACTAAATATTAGCAATAAATATTAGTAAATAAGAGGTGTCAGCCATACAAGCTATACATGTGATTACAGAATAAAGCACGCATAAAAATATTGTTAAGAATAAAATTTCACAATCAATCATGATCAAATCATGTTTGCAGCAGTCATAGTTGTCATATCATGGACACGAATTTCGTCATCAATCATGTTATGATTATTGCAAAAAATATTATGATCATTTCGTACTACATACGTAAAGCACGTGCATTTTGTTTAAAGTTTTCTTTCACATTTTTTTCTTTAACAATATTGTTTTGTGCAATTACAAACAATTAAAATAAAGTACTTTTTTATCACTTTATTTAAGGGGTGCGCGACAATTAAACTTTGCCTAGACTTCCAGGGAAGACCGAGTTGAGACTACAATTTATTCCTTCTTCAACAAAACAAATCACCATTACAATTACCACCTCACGTTGTTTGTCGATTTTTAATGTCTTTTTGTTAAATATTATTTAATTTGTTGTTGTCTCAGAACTTTTTTTCACAAAATCTCAAACAAGAATTAAACTAAAAGAGCGAAGAAATGTTTACTATAACATGATAAAAGCAACCATATTATTGTTGAAATATGATTGATACAATAAGAGTTTAATTGAAACAAATATTTATTGCTGTAGGAAACATAGTTTTGTGTCCGCAATCATATTGCAACCATATTTTGCTCTGCGTGCATCGAAATTCCGTTCTGGGACATAAAGTCTATTAGGGTAGACTGATCATTCGTACTGATTTGATCAGTACATGGGTTCGCGTTTAAAATCTATGATTAATTCGAATAGAAGAAGTGCTTAGAATCTGAAAGCTTTAAAATCTTTTTTATTTTTAGAAAAACAAATATTCATGAAAAAGTTCGTCAGTCTGCATTTGTTCCAAAAGATAAAATATTTTAAAATCTAAATTTTTTTATGAAAAACTTCTTAGAAAAGAAGCAGTTGTTTGAGTTAGTTTTTAATTCATACAAATTTTTCTGATTCGGAAATTTTTTTGTTGTACAAATTTTGGTATATTTCATCATCTATGAATATTTTTGTAGAAACAAATTCGCTTAATCTCGCTGTGTTTTTATAAATATGTACTGATTCTGATACTGATCAGAAAAAAATGGCCACCCTAACCAGTGTTGCCAGGTATGTTGAGCACAAAATCGTCAAATTTTCCAATAAAAATCGTCAAAATCGTCATTATATTTTCAAAAATCGTCAAAACAAAAAATATTTGTTAGACCAGGTTCACACACGGCAATTATACTTGCGCAATTCTTGAGTTTATAGAAGAGGGAGGAAAAGAGAATGGAAGGGGGTACAGACTTGCCGTACTCCAATTCCGTTTTGTTTTGTCATCCGCAATTTTCAACACTGCAGGTTGTTATACGAAAATTGCTGAAGCAAACTTTTCCTGTGTGAACACAAAAGCAATTTCAAAGGAGAATTGAAGAAAAATTGCGCAATTATAATTGCCGTGTGTGAACCACGACTTACAAGTGGGATAAAGTTGTAATAAAAAAAAAGAATAATAATGTAATTCACATTTCAAGTGCTCATGTACTATCGGTGTAATATAATACGATTTTTACACTTTTCTATAATTTAAACTTCGTAAATTACGATATTTTATAACGACACCACTTTACCACTTTAACTGTTAATTCCTTTACATAATTCTGTAAACACCACTTCAAGAGCATAATTTTTAAATCTTAAATTCTTTTACATAGCTTAGAAATTCTTTAACAATGTTATTTTCTTTAATTATTAAATTTGCACTTCCATTAACGAATTAAAGTTTCAAATTGCATTATCTGAATATCTGAAGTTTCACTTTGGAACACTTTATTTATATTATTATTAGGCCTGTTTTTTAAGTACTTGATTTATTTTTGAACTTATAAATCAGAATATTCGAACTCGATGTTTGTTTCGCAAAAACTTGGATGTTTTTTTTAATTAAAAAAATATTTTATTTTTGTCTCAATCTTACACTAATAAAATTTTATAAAAATATAAATATTAAGAAAAGCAGGGTTGGCATTCAATAACTGTTCATAGAAACGATTGGATATCACAGTAACATTAATAGCGGAATGGAAATTTAAAAAAAGCGATTCCATTAAAGACATGTTTCTTCTTATGTAAACGGTTTTAGTTTTCTATTTAACCTGTTTGATTTTGCAAAATCTTGAACGCTAAAATACCGAAACGACGATGTATAACGTTTGTTGATGTAACAAAATTTAATGGGCAGAATTTTGAAATAAACCCTGTAAAGACACATGCCACTATTGGAATCGTAGCTTTAAAAAGTTCATAACGGCGTTTGCTGTGACCGTGGTAGGCAACTGTGATTGTAATGAAAAGGTAGTGTTTGCCAATTTTTTGAACAATAAAACACAACTGACTACGTTAGTTGAATTTATTAAAATGTAAGTCGTTCTTTTTTCAAGTGAAATTTCATTTGTTTTTAGCCACATTTGCAGTGGTCTTTACCTTTATTAAGTGCAGAAAATAAATTAAAGTAAACCTAACATTAATCCATAAAATAACTTTTTTGCTAAACTTTCAATAAAAAATAGTTTTTAATTTTAACGAAATAATAAAAATCCAAAAATAGATCCGGTGACTTTTTAATACTAGCAAATAAACATGTTTTGCTGACATATTAAACGCGGTCAAAAAATCGTCATTTTGGGAGCAAAAATCGTCAAATCGTCATTTAGTAATTTAGGTACTAAAAAACGTCAAAATGACGATAAATCGTCAAACCTGGCAACAGTGACCCTAACAAAGTTGCGCGACCGTCCTTTTAAAAGAACGTCTGACAAATGAGAGAAAAGCGCCGTTATGCACGTACATTTCTGTACATATTTTTTTATATTATTATTGTTTATGCTTTGTTATTTAGCTTCGCAGCTCGAAAGCGTCAGTTGGTGAAAGCAGTTCCGGGTATTTTAATTGCTTATTGAGTGTTTTGCGAATAGTGATTTTTTCTAATAGTGCGTAATGGAAAAAACATGTAAGTTAATTGTTATTTTTTGTTTAAAAGTTAATAAGAGTAACATCTTAGTTAAACAATAAATAAATGGAAAGCTTGCGTAATGCTGTATTGCAGCGCAAAGTGTACTTGTCTTTGGACAGTACTTTTAAAAGGACACCCGATTCCGGGAAATCTATAGGTTTAAAAAAAAAGTTATTTCATAAATCTTAAGAACCCCATAAAGATTTAAGTTTCGAAATAAAAATTGAAGTTTTCAAAAAATAAATTCCGGTGCTATCTGGGTTAATTAAGGGATCACTGTCAAACAAATTTTGGTAATTTATTAGAGCATCAATCAAAGCAATTATAATATTTGTATATTTAAGAAAAACTCATTTGTTATCAATATTTTTAATTTTTTAAACCGTATGTCTTAAAATTAATTACTTTAAATATTCTAGTTATCAAAACTGACAATAAACTAAATGTGATGAAACATATTACACTTGTGTAACAAAAGCTTCGTAACTCAAAAATATTTTTTTTTTTAGTAGAGTAAAAAAACTGTTTCTGTTAATAAAGGGTGTCCCAAGAAGAGCGCAATTTTTAAATTTTAAATAAAACACAGATATTTAAAAAAAATCGTGAAACTTTATTATATCGTAAAGTAGACAGAATGAGGTTATGTATGGAACAATATATCGTGCAGATGGCCGCCGCGGCTTTGCTGGCATGCACGCGATCTTTTAATGAAATTTTCAATGACCGTTTTGCATGAATGCTGCGGTATTTCATTAATGCAGCGTCCAATTTCCTCTTTTAAGGCTTGAGTCGTCGTCGGCTTATTCGCGTAAACCATTGACTTCAAAAAACCCCAAAGAAAAAATCTAATGGTGTTAAATCGCACGATCTAGGCGGCCAATTCTGGTCTCCAAAACGCGAAATAACACGACCGGGAAATGACTGATGCAGCAATTGAATTGTTTTTTTGGCTGTATGACATGTGGCGCCGTCTTGTTGGAACCACATGCCCTCCACATTCATTTCTTCAATTCTAGGCAAGAAAAACCTGGTTATCATTTCACGATACCGAACACCATTGACTGTTTGCGCTTGACCTGCCTCATTTTCATAAAAAAAAGGTCCAATGATTCCTCCAGCCCAAAAAGCACACCACACAGTGACACGTTGAGGATGCATTTGCTTCTCGTGAATCACTCGAGGATTTTCCTCACCCCAAATGCGACAATTCTGCCTATTGACGAAGCCATCAAGATGAAAATGGGCCTCGTCACTGAAGATGATTTTTGCGAACTGTAGCCGCAAAACTTTCAACATTTTGGTAAAACAATTTCACAATGAGAATGCGTTGTTCATTCGTATAGCGCTCCATTTTTACTAACCTCGTACCTTCTACTAGCAAACAATAACAATTGTTCAAATGTCAAACAATGACACTTCGAATGTTGCCAGATTTAAAAATTGCGTTCTTCTTGGGACACCCTTTATTTAAGATTAAAGATTGTGGAAGTATACAACGTTTTTGAGTTATAGTGCTATTATTTTGAATTGTGCCAGTTTAACTAAAAATGCTTAGCTGCAACTAGTAAACATGTTAATGATATGAAGAGACACAAATCAGAATATTACTCTTTAGTTGAAACAACACTAGTATGATTTGCTTAAATACTTGGTTACAACTAAAAATAAAGCTCCTTAGTTGTTTCGAAAGAAGATACTCTCAAAGAGCATATAGGGTCATAACTGTTTTTTTCTTCTTGCTAATTAGTACACGGAGCGATCTAAAATTTTGCAGTAGGTAGAGATGAATACTGTAATTCGTTTTCTTGCAAAAAATATATTTTTAAAAATTTTGAGTTATGACCCTTTTGTTGAACAAGTGCGATATGTATAATATCTAAAAATTACACGTTTCTTTTACTTCTAGTTATTCTTTTTTTTTTTTAATAATTTATTATAATCTATTTAAAAACAACTTTTTCTCTGGCTCTCTGTTTTTGTCTCTCTTTTCTAGAAAAGTGAATTTGATTTTTTAGAATGGTCACCCTTGAATGATAGAAGTTTCATGATATCAGACGATTGGACCAGTGATACATTATTTTCCGCTATAAATGGTCCATTTCCATTTCCAGATTCTAGAGAAATTGGTAAATATGTTTTGAATTACGTATGTGTTGATTTCAATTCACAGAAAACTGTTATTTATTACAGCACGTGGTGCTGGTATTGCCGATTTTATACAACCCAGTTTGGGGCCTCTACAACCGAATTTAGATGATATTGATTTAACATTTGTCGGTAAGTTAAAGTTAAAATGAAAAAAAAAACTCAATATTTGGATGTTACTACAACGCGAATAATTTTTCTTATATGAAACTCGTTGCGGCATATGTTGATTGTACTCTTAATTTTTAAAAGGCTTTTTGAATTTTCATCCATTACCATCAATAACCAGTGCAACGTTCCATTCTTACATGAAACTAAAATACTTAATTTTCAACGAAAGGTTTATTTGAAAACAGATAGATGCATCTCATAGATTCAAAAAGTATTTTGAAGATTGAGTATATTAGTTTTAGAAGCCGTAAAGAGTTTCAAGTAAGAGCTAATATTCGCGTTGCGGTAAAGTTTCGAATATGACAAAAAAAATGTGTTTTTTTGCACTTTTGGGTTAGAATATCTCAAAAACTACAGATTTGGATTCAGAGCAAAGACAATTTAAAAATTATACTTTGGAGTATGGTTCGTAAGTTCAGAGAATTTTCAAATTTGTGTGTATTGAACATAATTAAAAATTTAACTTTTTTAAGAAAATAATATGAGAATTTCTTACTAAAATCTAAATATTTATCGACCCCTGGAGAAACCACTCTGTACAAGAAAATATGATCTATTACAAGTTGCTTAACAAAAATCAAATATGTAGTTTTTTTAAATATTCGCGAAAGAAAAGAGGACTATGATTTTCGAACAAATAACTAAAAGTAGAATTTTCAATCTTTCATATGGGATAAGATTTGTAAAAATCGGATAAGAACTTAAAAAGTTAGAGTAGTTTTAACATGAGGTATATCTCTGAGTTTTGATAAAATTATCTAACTTTGAATTCGCGAATTGCACAGAATTTTAAAAAACTTAATATATCACCTAATCATTGGAATTTTGAATATCGATGGTTTTATTTTCAACGATATCCATAGTCACTTATCCGAATACCACCACATCGAACATTTTTGAATGACTCATATACTTCTTCTTATTTTAGAATTATTACAATATTCCCGCTTACCACCGGTCCCAGAAGAAGGTTCCGATGAAATGATTAAAAATGTTGATTATGGATTTTCTTCTATTATGGGTAATATGAAATACTTTACTGTTAGTTAAAGTTTAAATAAAATTTTCTATTTTTTCTGAAAGGAAATGAACAAATGGACTCGAGTAATATGATGGATGTCTCCTCTTCCAATGTACAACAATCAATGTCTAATGCCAATGATGATGCAAATATGATGGAACTAAATACTCCCCTCAATACCCTACAATTTTCTGATATCGAACAACAATTTTCCACACGTGGAGGAGGAGGTTCAAATAATCTACAAATGCTAAATCGCACAAATGATGATGCCATAATGAGTGATCCACAAAATAATGCAAATATCATAATGCAACAACAGCAACAGCTTAAACATTATGGCGGTTCGAGTGGAGTGACGGGAGGAGGAGGGGGAGACAATAGTAGCAACCTCAATATGGGACGACAAAATAGCAATGATTTTCCTGTGAAGAAAGGGCGTATATCGAAGAGTTCACAGAGACCTTTTAGGTAAATTTTGTTTTAAGGTTCTTTACTTTTGTTAACATACATGGGCAATCGAACAAAAAAATTACTTTATTGTTTAGACGAGAGCCGCATAATTATGATAAGGCCCAGCCAACAATGCATCAGACCAATATCTATCAGCAAATGTTAGCCGAACAACAAAAGACCCAACAATTGCAGCAACATCCACAACATTTGCAACAGCCCATTATACCAACCAACAATTTGCAACACCAGGCCACTATACAATATCAGCCAGCACAACAACAGCAGCAACAGCAAGCGGTCAACAACTCACAATATAACCCAAGTCAACAACAACAGTACAATACAAATTTGTTAAATAGTCCAACAAATTATGGCAATTCCACAGAAAATTTAACAAATATGGTTAGTGGAACAATTACAGGTCAACCAAATGGCGCCCAACTTAATACAAATGTCAATCAAACTACAGGAGGATATAACTTAATAACTCCTCAAGCAAATAACAGTCAGGGCAATCAAAATCCAATACATAATATTAAAATTGAAGTACCTTCATCGGACGTTTTGAATCTGTTTAATATGTCACAGAATACGGCATCGGATGGAGGAGGAGGTGGTGGAGGAGGAAGTTATGTATCATATAAACCTTATAACCATACAGGTAATTTTAAAAAATCTTCCTCCACGGGTACGTATATAAACATAAGAGGTGGAGGAGGTGGTTCAACAACAAACAATCAATTGTACAACATGCAACAACAGGAACAAAATCAAACTGGTGGAGCAATGCACGCACAATCATTACCTCTAACACTGGGTATACATTTACCGGGACTAACAAATGCTTTACAATCACGCCCACCACAATTATCACCACCAAATCATCAAATGCAACAGCAACAAACTAGTCAGCAACGTATAATAACGCAACAACAACAACTTAATTTACCAACACAACAACAGCAGCAGCAGTTGTCAACACATCAGCAGCAACAACAACACTCTGCATCTCAAACCCATCTTCAATCCTTAATTAACTCTCAGCAACAACAGCAGCAGCAGCAACAACATCAATTATCATCTCAATCTCTATCATCCAATACCACACAATTATTACCCAAAGAAATCTATCGTTCGAATAGTTTACCTTTAAATGTTACTCTACAAAAACTAGATCCACGTTTATCCCATTATGATAATAATAATTTTGCCATACCCACAAAATATCATGTATTCGAAAAGTTGTAAAACTCGGGCCCGCAGCAATTCAATACATCAACATACGATACATTCGTCATCTTCATCGGCGTCATCTTCAAATGTAATGGCTGTTAATAACAGTGGTTCTGGTGGTGGCATTGTTGGTGGTCTTACAGGTACAAGTGGTCTTAATATTAATCCTCAGCTTCAGGCTGCAACCAGTGATCCAATGCTCAATAGTACATTAGCACAACTTTTAACGACAAGTAAGTATTTGTTGGTTTTATTTTGTAATCAGTCCCAATAAAATCAGTCAAAATAAAATAACGCCTATAGAGGCCGTGTGTGGCCCATTATGATTCCTGTTGATAATTCCATACTTCTCCAAGCAAATCATTATAGATTTCTCATTTAGAAGACCTTATAAAAGTCTATATTGTCTATGGATCTTCTTCCCTAATATCGTCAAGATTCTCAAAAAAATAACCCCCAAACATTTTAAGGCTTCTGAATTATAGTGTAGGGCATTCACAAAGGAAGTGAAATCTGTATTCGATAGATTCTCTGCAACATTTACAGGTGTCATCCTACCATAATCTAATTTAAACTATTTATTTACCTAATGTGTTGTTACTGTTACCTTTGATATGGTTAGTTACCGCCCATTAGCTGTCTCCTATCCATATCCAGAAGAGTCTTGCGGTTTTTATCAAGCTTCTCGTCCCACAAATATTTTGTTTGTTTCCGACACTGGAATTAATCCATTTGCCCACACAGATACCTTTTGTATTTAGTTTTACGCCATGAAAATCGAGATACAGATACCTTGAATAGGATATTTCCCGCATTTAAAGATTTTATAACCGCTTGAGTATTGATGAAGAAACTGATATTGTATCTAAATATTGGCATCGTTGATATTTATCTGCCTTGCAGCTTCGGCTGTTGGAAAAATGTAATCCCTAATAATACTATAGTCATCCAAAAATCTATATGATTCCTCAATACCAAGTTCCATGCAGTGAAATCCACTTCCCATGCCCGTCAATGTTTTCGAGCCGTCCGTGTAAACATTCAACTAAGAAAAACTGACTGCCCATTTCCCAGTTCTCAATCGAAGCTAATACAACGTTTGGCTTCCACTCGATTAAATTGTATGAAATCATGTACGGAGTACAAGACCATTCAAAGAAGCACTAAGAAGGTTCATATTTCCTAGTTAGCCTATCTGATCTAACCTGATTAGTGTTATTGCCGCGGTCTCCCGATCATGAAGATCAAGTGGCGTAATGCCAAAAAAGCATCTATAATGCAGTAGTGGAGACTTTTCCTATTGCTCCTGTTAAGCTTTATAAAGCTGTTTTGTTTACGCCAGTCGGTTTGCCAGAATGAATAGAACATTCCAACACTAGCCACCAAATGTGGCAATCATTTTTGCCTATAAGATTTTGACACAAGTGATGTATATAACTTCCTGACCCGTTCGATAATGTTCTTAATCCAGTTCAGCCTATGATCAAAGACCACACCCAAAAATGTTGCCGACTTAGGTGGGGCGAGAGTAGTGCTGAAAAGTTTATCTCGCCTACTGGTGAACAGCACTTGTTCAGTCTTTGTCGAAATAATGGTAAGTCCACTTAAAAAAAAAAAAATGACAAAATTTTTAAGAATCTCGTTAAGATTTCCGAAGTATTATTATGGAATTTACCCGAAGACATAACAAGATTCATTAAGCTTCTGAAGAATCTCGTTTACAATCAGAACCCACAGCAAAGGCTATATAACACATCTCTGAGGAGTGTCCCTGTTCGCAAAAGCTTGTACCAGTGTTTCCCGTTTTTCACGAAACACTTAAGTATATTTGTCAACAGTTCAATTAACCAATTTATGATCTGGTCATAAATTATTATTTTAAAAATTAAAAAAAAAAAAATAACCGCTTAATTAACAAGGAATACCTGGAGTTATGGTCAAGATTTTCTTCACTTATGTTCTCATTTACACCGATTTGGCTGCACGCTTTCACCTTTTATGATTCTAACAAGGGGAGTCTCCCGATTGATTCTCTCCGATCTAAATAAATATTGGATATGTGATAAAAAAAAACAAAATTAAAGAGACACGTACTTTTTTGTCGGTCCAATCTCATGTTTAGGGGTTAAAAAGTGGGGTTAAAAATTAGCCCATTTTTCGTTTTTTCGGTTTATTTCGAATTGTTTCAGAGACAAATTGGGTACCACATGAAAAAGCTTATGGACCACATACACTGGTATACGAAACATATCCGATAACTATTAAGTATTTTCGTTATTTAAAAAAATGTGTTTTAAGTGATATTAAATCTGGCGTTTTGTTAAAGAATTATAGTTGGATTGAGCTGAAAAATATGTATATTAATGCCTATTAAATTTAATCGAGGGGATGTCGTAGTTTTTTTCTGATCTTCGTTCGGCTTTATGCGACTTTTTTGCAAGAGTCTTTTAACCCCTAATTGAAATATTTAAAATAATGGTAACCCTAACACACTACTATTATACCAATATTGGTACCAACATTTTGGTTTTCTCGAGTACATCAAAGCTGCGTTCAAAAAAAATCTGAATTTCATTAGTTTTAGATATGTTTACATTCAAAAATGTGTTAACTTTGGCCCCGCCTTTTATCCCTTAGACGTGAAATGGGTCGCTAAAATATACGTGCCGTCAGTACTCTATGAAGCCTAACGGCGATATGATTCTCTACTATACTATAACAGAATTTTTACAAGATTCTCTGTTATTCGATATTCTGATTTCTCCGTTATGTTCAGTAGGTGCCCTGATGTATCTGTCCTATTGTTTAGTACGCTTTGCTTCGATAAACTATTATCTAACTTCCTAGCGCATATCAATGAGTAAATTTTTCCAGCAGGGGGCTTTCCCAAACTCAAATGATGGATGCCATATTCAATCGTTTCAACAATCTTCGAGTTTTTTTCCTGCAAATAGGGGCGATTTAAATTCACACAAGAAATAACATGAATTTTGAGATCGATCGATTTGGTAAAAAAATTGGAATTTAAAAAGTAAATAAAAAGTGAAATGAGAGTTGATTTTATTTTACATCGCTGCTGTTAAATCAGGAATATTGATGTATATCTTTTAAACCTCTATCTGGCAAGCCCGCCTCCAGGTGGGGTATTTTAAATTATCAAATAATTTTTTGTGTACATTGGACGGTTTGGAAGCGAGAAAGCATTAAAATTAAAATTTCGTAAAAATTCGGAAAAATAAATGTTTTGAAATGAACTGAATATTCAAAAATCTTGAAAATATAGTAATATTGAAGACATACAGGATTCCAAAAGGATACCTTTAAAGGACATCGCATTAACTTAACGTATGGGCGGATTTTTATAAAATTTGGCAGAATGATTATATTAAGTATTATTAGAAAATCCTTTTAATGTTTAAACAATATATGTTGAAGTAAAGGTGCGTTTTCGCTCAATTTTGAGTTTTGCGAAGAACAAAAATCGCCATATCTTCTTTACTAAAAGCACAAAAAGGGTAATTTTAGGATTATAGTTATATCTTGCTAAGAGATATAGTTTATGCCTAAAGTTATTATTTTTATGCATTAGTTTTTGTGATTCGCTCTTAACCTTTTTGACCCATATCGCAACGAAAAAATTTTTGTAGAAGAACATATTGTTGGTGCGGAACAAGTGATATTAATTTCATTGGAAAAAAGCTTAGGCCGGTTTGGGTGTTAATCTTGTTTATGTTAAAAAGCAATACGAAACGTTTGGGGTTGAAAATCATCGTTTTTTATCACCTACCAGATAGTGTCATAAAATCAACGATATTCTTTATGTTTGGGACATGAGAATTCAGTATGGTTTCTGCTTTACCAAGTACGGTCCAACTCCATTCATTCGAGCAACTTCGAAATATTTGTTATGTGACACTGTTCGACCATGGAAAGTGCTCTGTTGAGATAAGTCTATACGTTGTCGAGTGGATCGCTCAACAAATTAAACATAAACTTAGTTTATATTCCGGACTAGGCGTATCTGGGGGTACATTTCTAGCGGCAGTCTTACAGCTACTTACAACATAGAGAAATTCAAGTCATATGACCATAAACAAAAATTTCTTGCTTTCCATAATCTAGTGTTCATTAACAGAACATTTCTGAGTTAAATTTTATAATTTTATAAAAATAAATTTAATTGTTTTCAACGGAGTAAACTCTCATAATCCAACAAGAATTTAGGTACTTCAAGTTAGTTTTTCTAATTTTGATAAATTTGTGACACTTTTTGAGACTGACCACCCGCTAGAATTAATTGAAGAATTTCCCTTGAATTTATTAAGGTTGTGTTTTTAATTTTTTTTTTGTCGAAAATTTGGTCTCAAAAGTTTAATACCGATTTTCCAATATCATTTCGCCAACCCTACTAAGATAAAGCTTCAACAAATATATATAAATATATTTAATTTATAATAGATTCCCGCGTGTCAACATTAGGTAAACAACAAAGTGTCTCCACAAGTGCCATATCAACAATACCAAATGTAACAATGTCTACAATGGCAATCGTTACAAATGCCAACGCAAATAAATGTACCAAATAAAGTGGCCACAATAACGGGACCAACAACAAATCTGTTTATGCCAGCAACACAACAACATCAACAACAGCAACAACATCAATCTATATCGTCACCATCATCGCCAATACAAACGACATCGCCAATAATGACACATCAACAACAAATTAATCAACAGCAGCAGCAACACCATCATCATCATCAACAGCAGCAACAAACACATACACAGAAATCACCAAAGAAATCCACTTCCTTGCCAACACCGATAGCACCGTCTATGTTAAGTAGTCCTCCAGCCAGTAAAGTAAGTTTTTGTATGGAATTGAGAATGTGTAAATTTAAAAGATTTACTTGTTTCTTCTTCTTCTAGATGTTAAGTTATCCTTTAACCGCTAGTTCTCAAACAGGTTGTTCTACACATCTTAGTCTTTCACCAGAATCATTTCACGATCAAGATTCCCCACTTTCACCTACTCAAAGTTTAAAATATCCACGTGATAGTCATCGTCGCGCTGGTCATATTCATGCCGAACAAAAGCGACGTTATAATATTAAAAATGGTTTTGATCAATTGCATGATTTAATACCACAGCTACAACAAAATAATGCTAAGGTTTGTTTCAGAATATGTTTTTTTTATAGGACCTACTATTCTGAAATTCTTTAATCTTTCTCTTTCGTAGTTAAGTAAAGCGGCTATGCTTCAAAAGGGCGCAGAGCATATTAAACATTTGCGCAATGAACGTAATGTATTAAAAGATCGTATGGAAGCTTTACGTATGGAACGTGATGCCTTAAATAATTCATTAACGTATGTATAAAGATTTTGAAACATTAATAATAATCTATATTTACTAATATTTCTTCCATTATTTTAGTCACCTTCACTCAATTTTACCAGCCAATGGAGCCCCTGTAACCCGTCAGGGTACCGAACATGTTAGACAATTATATGACCAATATGTGCGTTGTCGTACCCAGGATAATTGGAAATTTTGGATAGTAAGTGAAAAATAAAAATCACAAAATCAAACAAAACGCTTTAGTGTAGGGAGTGTCACAGAAAAAAAAAATCGTTCAAAATCTGTCGTTTTCGTATCGATTTGTGTGGTTGTTGTTGAAAAACGAAACTAATTTTTAAAAATACGAGGGCGGTCCCAAAACTAGCCGATCTTACAAAGAAATCACAACAGCTCGATAGAATTTTCCCTGCGATAGAACTCTCCAGCTCCAATCAGGTGGCGAGCAACAACTGTTCTAACACTTATCATCTATCGCAATTACAGCATTGCCATGTTGAAGCCCTCCATATTTCCTCACGTTTCATCTCCACTATCTCCTTCCAAAGAAAGCAACAATAATAAATAGGAAGAATTTCCTGAGTGTTGCTTCTCTTAAAAAAAATGCTGCAATAAGTTAGCCGTTGATTGTTTTTTATTTTTGAAAATAATCAATAAAAATTATCCCAAGCGCATCCCACACAATATACGCCATTACCCCTGTTGCAGATGGAACTGTCGTCGCCTTTGGACACAATTCTCCTATTCCAGTCCACTGCTTTAACTGTTACTTTGCCTCAGGACTGAGAAGTGGTGTACCATGTCTCATCCAGGTTACGAATCGACGCAAAAACTTGGCTTTATTGAGATGAAACATCGCAAAACACTCTATTGAAAAATCTTTACGACTCTGTGTTCTATTGTGAGCAAACGCTACACCCATCTTTCGTACAGCTTTCTCATCTCCAAATTTTCGGTCAGTATGCGATGTATAGCCTTTTGAAGCCTCTCAAATGTGTTTTTTTTTTTTTTTTTTGAAAAAAGGGGTTCGGCGTGCTTAAATTTTTTCCGCAGCGTTTGAGTTTACGTTCCCGAACGTTTTTGAAAATTGTTCATCTCTCCAACCATTCCACTGTACGCTACTTTTGTACTTCCTGGTTTATTTGTTCTTGTCTATACTATGTAAAAAAATTTCAACGATTTATTTTGTAAACTTCTCAAGAGGGTTCATTTCTAATCTTTTGTGCAACCTAATGATTACTGGGATCTTCGACTCGGTGAAGAGAGTGGGACATACGACATACGCTAACGACATTAGCTACTGATCAGGGAAATTTTTTTAACATGTAGCGATCTCATGGAATCAGCGCTGGTGGGACTATCTACATGGACAAAGGGAAACGGTCTGAAAGTAAAAAATCCGAACTTGTTGTTTTTTACAAGGATGTACTTTCTTTAAAAGATTGATCTCAATAGACTAAATGGATGGGACGCTATTAAACTTTCGAATTAGCGAAAGTAGCTTAGTGTCAGTCTGGACTCTAAACTTTTCTGTAAGAGGAATACCGACTAGAGATAACTACTCGAGAGATAACTCCACCACCGAGGCGGGTAACATGTGACATACTACAAGTGGGGGTGATTTCTTCTCGTCTGTGGAACTTTGCGATCAACATGGACGATTGTTCTAGCATATTATAACGACGTTGTGTTACTGATCAGGGACAATATATAAGCATATTCGTCTTCAGTCTTGCCATAATAAGGACCTTCGATTTCTCATGAATAATTTGTTTTGAGGACATATGAGATCATCCGGTTATGGTCCTGAGGACAGAGTTCTAGGCAATCACACAGGAGCAGCATAGTTAACCACTGACTGGACAATCGTTTTGTAGGTTGCCAACAAGGTTTCTTTATCCATACCCCAAGAGCTGCCGGCTAGCGATTTGAGGACCTTGTTTCTTCTCTGCATTTCATTGCAAATTGCGGTAGTGTGCGCGGAGGGCATAAAAAGGCTATCGACTGCAAACTTAAGAATCTACAGGATATTTAGCGTTGGACCATGTACACCATCGACTACTACATTTAGTTCCAGCCTTAAAGAAAAAATCGACGAGGATTTTGCAGGGGAAAGGAATATGCAGTTATTCCTTTCTATAAAGAAACTCGTTGGATTTTAGAGATACCCATTCAACCTACCGCATCGTGCTGTACCGTATCGTATAGTCGTCGTCATAGGATATCAATTCTACCCATTTTGGTAGTGCCGGCAACAAAACATCGCAAAAATTAAACAAAATAGGGAAGAGAACTCACCCTTGGTGAGCTCCTTGTTTATTTCAAAGGGGCTTCGAGTTCTTGTTTCGAAACACCACAAATGACTGGTGACTATCCAACTCTTCGTACCGCTTAGGAGATTTGACTATCTTATTCTTCGTACAGCTTAGGAGATTTGAGTTGGCAATGTCTCTGAAGAGGGTAGTATGGCCGGCATTGCGACACTATAAGGTTCTTTCGTGCCATAACATTTTGAACTGAATGAGTATGTTTATGGGATTTCACTTCGGTCAAATAATAATTTAATTATATTTCACTAAAAAAAAAAATTAACTTATAAATCAGTTTTTTTTTTGTTTCTTTTTCAGCTTGGTCTCATATTGGAACCATTACTTACATCATATACCTCAACAGTGTCAAGTGCAAGTTTAGATGAATTAAGACGCACAGCCTTTTTATGGGTCGATCAACATTGTTCTCTAATTGATTTAAGGCCAGGTATGATACGACGTTTTAAATACTCTTAATTCGAACATTAAATCAATTATTATTATCTTGTTCTCTTCTAATTCTTTCTCTTACTCTTTCACCAACAGCTGTTTCAAATAAATTAAAATATCTCTCAATGAAGACAGATATTTTATCCGATCCACCATCTGTATTGCAAGAAGAAGTAGCAAAAGCGGTAAACAATACAACTGGACAACATCCGAATTTACATGGAACATAATTTAAAAATAGTTAAAAAAAACAATTTATTTTTTGTTTAGACAATTTGTAGTTAAAAAAAGTGATAAGCCTTAACCACATTGTTAAAACAGTCTGTGTCTACAGTAGCAGAGTTTCACTGTCTGTGTCTACAGTAGCAGAGTTTCACAAACAAATTTAGAATTTTAAAAAATATAAACAATAAATACTGGAACATGTTTTATTAAAATTATTCAAATACTCTGGAGTAAAATTTTTTAGCAATATTAAAAAAAATTTATGTTCATGATTTTGGTTATTATTTGTGGTTAAGGCTATAAGTTCTATTATAATTATTATTTTGGGTTTTCAAAATTTTGTTTAATATTTAGAAATAAATAAAAAGATGTTCGTTTTTATCTAGAAAAAAAGATTGTACAAACTGTTTACTTTGTCTTTTTTTTTTACTAAATTAGAAAAAGAAACAACAACAAAACATGTGCCTAAATTATAATTTAAGTTAATTTACAAAAAAATAAAGAAAACATTTAATATAAAAGTTTTGAATTGTTTAATTGGATGATTAAAATATACTACTATTTTCAATTTATAACGAGCTTTCAACCTCCGTATATTTACAAAAATAAAGCAAATCAAACATATTAGCTAGGTTGATACTAGTATTTCGATCTGGCTAAAGATCTCATCAGAACCCGAAGTTTTAGAAAAGTTAGAGCCTCCATAATAGGCAGAACTTTAACAAAAAACCTATTAATAATCAATTTTGCTCCATTCCTGTCTTAGTAAGAATGTCATTCCAAAAAAGTCATTCCAAAAACTCGATGCGATTGTAGTCGTTTTGAAATTGATGTGTTTCCATTTCATTGAAAGTGAGCACATCAGTCACAGAATATATATACACATGTTTTACCAATGATATATCGCTCATTTTCTGCAAGAACGGCATAACTCAAAATTTTCGATTTTGAGATAAATGCGTTTTAAGTGTTCAATTGACTATAGCTCTAAAGAAAAATGAATAAATGTAAATATTTTGATATCATCTTGTAAATCAACTTATATTTAATATATCCGTATAGAAAAAAGTAGAGTAAAAAATTTTTAATAATTGTTTTTAGATGGAAAATTGTTTATACTTTGAGTTATGACGTTATTGCTGCTAAAGTTCATTGATAGTAGTGTAGTAAACTAAAATGTGTCGTTCTTAATGCGTAAAAAACTTTATTTTATTTTTCCAACAATAATGGCATATTTTGTGTTATAGCTAGTTATAATCAGATCATTTTTTTCAACAAAACAGTCACAACACAAATATGCCAGTATATAAGAATTTTTACTACATAAAACACATTTTAGCTTTCCACTTATAAAGGCACAACGCAAATTATGTCGCTCTTTCCGAAAACAAAACGATGTTCACACCTTAACGACTGTGGCGTAACTAACGATGTGTCGTTGTTGTGAGTAAAAGAAGACCGAAACATAGGAATAGAAATAACGGCATATACTCGTCTCACACGTTCTGTATACAAGTTATCAAAATGAGTATTTTACACAAGATAGAACATGATATTGCCAATATTTCTGTATTATTAACTCAAAAATCGCGAATTTTGAGTTATGCCGTTCTTGCAGCAAATGAGCGATATGTAAAATAAGTAATCTCGAACCGTATGTGTTTGTTTACATTGCACTGATGTGAAGAGAGAGATAGTTATAGAGAATCTCCATGTATTTTGTATTACACATTTGTTTTTTACATATAACTGTCTATTTTTAGATTTTTTTTGCAGTTTCTTTGTGTTTTTCTTAAAATTTTGCACTTCATTTTGCTCATTTTCTATCCGCCATATGGCCTTAACCAGCTCATTACTATGTGTGTATAATCTATGACCTCAGTATTCAACGTTCCTATGATATGCAGGGCGTTTCATAGCTATAACGCCAATTTTGTTTTCAAATTATTTCTTAAACTACTGAACCGATCGCTTAGGTGTCTTCGGAAGATTTACTCATTGGTTCTTAATTTTTTGTTGGCACAAACTGTACCAAAACTACAATCAAATCAAGTAAATAAAATTCTTTCTTTAATCCAGATAAATTTTAACCCAAAGTTTTCATCACTAACCGCTTATTTTTAAAATTTTCTTAAAATGATGTTATAATTATGAAACACTAGGCATTGTAGTTTGTAATATTCAACAACACTTAACTATAACAACTTTTTATGTTGCATCAGTCGAAAAATAAGACACCGGTGAGTAAATCTTCCGAAGACACCTAAGCGATAATTTCAGTAGTTTAAGAAATAATTTGAAAACAAAATTTACGTTATAGCTATGAAACAAACTGTATATTATAGGAACGTTGAGTGCCCATGTCACAGATTATACACAGATAGGAATATGCTGATTAAGGCATATGAATTTTCGGGGATTTTATTCCAAAATATGTATTTATAGAAAAATGTTCAAAAATTCAACCAAATTAAAGTCGATATCTAATTTTGTTCTCAATAATAAAACTTGTTAGATGAAGAAGACAAGTAATTTTGATAGAAAAAAGTTAATTCACCTCGACTAATATAGCAGCACATTATGATGTTTTCGTCCAAATCCAATTCGGTGCTTTAAGCTATAAAAGCCTTTATTCAAGAAACTGCTACGAAAACATGTGTGAAATATGTTTTTTAAGTACAATAAAATAAATTATTTTCTGACCAATTTGTCAGTCGAGCTTTACTTTAATAGGGAAAAAGAGCATACGTACTGGAAGATTTTACGACTATAGTTGTAAATAGTTTAAGTTTATTAACATCAATAAATTGCAAGAAAAACTATATGTTTTGACGATATTAAATAGAAAACAGGCAATATTTGAAAAAATTAAGGCGATAGCTACAAAATATAGACAGTTTTGATAAACATTACATGAACACGTTTCAAAATGAGCTGATTAGTTAAGGGCCTGATTATTCAGTTGCCCTAATTAAGGCCCTTATAGCCCAAGGAACCAAATCGGATTTGTCGGGCGAATTAACTTTTTTCTATCAAAATTGCTTGTTCTCCATTTAACAAGTAGGATTACTGAGAAAACATCAAGTCTCGTCTTTAATTTGGTTCAATTTATGAACATTTTTCTATAAATACAGATTTTGGAATAAAAACGCAGAAAATTCATGTTTTTTTTTGTCACAAACTGGACTTAATATACAATCAGATTAAATAAACACAAATTTTCTTTATTGCCGATTAATTTTTACCCAAAGTTTTTATCACATTTTCTTAAAATTACGTCATAATTATGAAACACTAGAAAATAAGAAACATTTTATCAAAGTGCTACATTTTTAGCAAAACTAAGAAAAATAGCTAATTTTTAAACTGCTCTAACCTCTTAATTTTTCCTCCGCTACCAGCAATAACCAGTACGACATTCCATACTTATTAGGGTGTTCAATCGATTAACCGTTAAACGATTTATTTTATCAAACAATTGGTCGAGTAAATTAAAATGGCCACTTTCGAGCAACGAATAACTCGAATAATTTTGGACGATTAAGCGAGTAAATTAAAATAAGTTCTCTTTCAGTTTATATTGTATCAAAAAAAAAAAAAAAACATTTAAAAAAATTAAAACATTTTAAAAATTAGAAAAAGGTTTCCAAACATAAGACCGAAATTTTAAGTTTTCAAATATTTTACAAAAAATTTCTGTCAACACAAATTAATTATTAAAGAAAAATCAACTATGTAGTTTTTTAAATATTCGCGAAAAATTCGGTTTTGCATTTTTGCAAACTTTTTCCAAAGTGACTGTATGATTTTCTTACAAATATCTAAAAGTAGATTCATACTCTATAAAAAGTTAGAGTAGTTTTAACATTAGGCATTTCTCTCTGTTTTAAAAAAAAATATCGAGATTGAACCGCTATTCAACGCGAACTGCAGCGAATTTTTAAAAACTTAATACAGTACATATATCATAGAATATCGATATGTTTATTTACAACGATATACGTAGTCACATATCTGAAGACCTTTACGAAAAATTTTGGAATGCCTCTAAAATCAATTTGGAAATTACAATAAAACTAAATCAGATATTTTGTAAATTATAAGCAATTCTCTTTATAGCTTTTAGAAAAATTTTGATACCCTTGATGGCTAGAATCTAGAGTTTGACATATATAACATGGATCTCAAACTCTTTTTTCATACACCTTCAAATATTTTTCTCAAACTCTTCGTCTTCTTCTTTTAACACATTTTTCATACACATTCAAATATTTTTTGTATACAACGCATGTCCAACACATTCTCATGAGTTATGTGCACTGACAGCTAATATGATAGAGTTTGACATCTATGTAATCTATGGTCCAACACATTCTCATGAGTTACATACTCTGACAGCAAATGTCAAAGGCTTTGAGATCTATATAATCTATAGAGTTAATGCTACATACAGTTGAATGTCGATTATCCGGGTTGCTCGAGAACGTACTCAGCACGGATAATCGAAAACATGGATATTACACATGTAACGCGTTAATGGAGGCCCGGTTAGTCGGGGTTCAGCTGTACTTATTTTTTTTTAACGCTAACATTTTTATTGAACAGTAAAAAATATAAATTATAAGTTACAGGGTTTAGTAAGTGCAATTTATTTTTTTTATTAAAAATTTACTTAAAATTATATTAATAACAATTTGGTATAAAAAGAAATAATAATTAACTCTTAAAACTATAATTTACGTTTGATTACTGATTTGTTTTGTAGTGCTTTCCATTTCTTTAAATTGTACCAGTATTACCATATAAGTGAAAATTTCAGTGAAGAGCTAAAAATAAAAAGAAAACGAATAGAGTTCTTAATTTTGAGGCTTTTTAAAAAATGTAAGATGTACCCTATTGTGACCAAAAAAAAAAGACTATCGAATTTTAGTGCTCCACAAACAAGGCAGAACCTGTTTCAATAGTGCTCAGTAATGCTAGGTCCAAATTTCCAAAAAATCGGTCAATATTTAGAGGTCGCTATAAATTAATGATTTTTCATGGTTAGGCCGAAATTTAACAGAAATTCAAATATTTGCACAGACTTATAATAAAACTTTTTTTTAAGTACTTTGACCTTCTTAAAACGAATCTGAAGTCAAAACGTGCAAATTTAAGGCAGGCTTCCGAAATATAGGACTAGTGTACTTCAAACAAAATTTGATTCAAAACTTTTGCCTATTTGTCATATATTTCTGAATCTACTGAATGAATTTCCAAGTTTGACCGCTCGCTTTATTTATTGAAGTGCATACTACAAACATGCTTTTAGTATGTCAATTTTTTTTTTTAACAAATCTGAACGTTTTAGGTGCAATTGCAAAAAATAACTTTTCCAAGACCCCTCTGGTGTCCCAAAATACCTTTGCACATTTCCTGACATAATTAAAGTTAATTACTCAAGTTATAGCTAAATTTATTAAAAAGATTTTAAAGGTATATCCGCAATATTGAACAATAAACCATTTTTGCCCGGGTAAGATGGTTGAAACAAGAATGCTCCATAACTCGGAAAGGCGAACCGGTGGAGCGTTTTTGACTTCAGATTTAGATTTAGGAAGCCAAACTACTTTAAACTCATCATCAATTAGTTCACTTGAATTAACTTTATTTTAACTTATTATTAATTATTCTTTTTAATTCTGCCTTTAGAATACATTATATCTGTGGTCACAAGTCATAACAGCCTAAGTCAGGTTTACAAATTTTTCATTAGAGCAGTTTAAAGTTCCAAACCGTCACTGAAAATCAGGAGTCGGTTATTTTGGTTTAACTTTCTTCTTGAAAAAAAGTTTACGTATTAGTTTGTTTATTTATCTCGTCAAAAGATATAACGGAAAAAGACTCTCAGGCTCTAATGACTTGTTGAACGAAAAAGTTTAAGTTGAGTTAGGCTATTATTCTACATGACATAAAAACTAAACTCAATTTATGTTCAACAATACTTGTGTGTAAAACTCCACTTAGCCACAGTCATCGCTGTGTCGACCGTGGCTCAACTCGTTAAGAGGTGAGATTACAATGCATAGCTTGATGCTAAGGCAGTGAGTTTGAATCCCAGTACGACACAAAAAAAGTAAAAAAATTTTTCATATAGAGCAAATTAACAAATATAAAATACTTTGTTCAATTGACACATAAATTAACCACTGACGAGTCCCAGGAGGGGGACGAAACTGCGACAGTCTCGTGTATCCCTTGTGTCCGTTAAATTTTTCAATAAAAATGTTATCTTCTTCTTTTTCCTGTAAAGAGACTAACTAAAAAAAAAAAAAAAATCGATATTGTAATTCGGAATAACAGCTTAACTCCAGTTAGGAAAGAAATATTTTGCGTAATAACGACTTAATTTGTTTAAGGCGATAATGAAAAAATACTGTTTCTGTTTATTGTAATCTTAAATTGAGTTAGGCGGCTATGGCAAACTAAAAAAGTAGAATAAAAAAACACTTAGCTTGAAAAATTATTAGTTTTGTTGTAATGCAAAACAATCATTTAGAAAAATAACTTAAACTATTAGGTTTTTGAAGGTTGATTGCCGTCCTAGAAAAGATACAAACATGAAAAATAGACAGACTACAGCGAAAGAGAAGGACACACATCATAGGTAATGTTTTATATTTCCTTTCTCTATTTGCAAAAAAGGGTTGTTTATGTGTATGGCATATTTTGTTATTTTTTATTTTAATTCTAGAATTACCTACTACATTTAGCTTCAGTCTAAATTGTCATCATTTAGACAATCATGGGATATACGTAATTGAAATATATATTTGTTTATAATAATTTCTATATTTTTTCAGATATTAAATTAATTAATGTTGTCAATGTATTTTATATTTTTCAATGTATTGTCAATTTATTTTTAAGAATCACAAGTTTTTTAAGGTTAAATAACCCGAATTATAATTTTCTACGATTTTTTGAGTTTTTTGTCAGCCTACTAATATTCTACAAAAATTTTATTAATTTTTTGTCACGGATTTTTAAAAATTTTTTTTTTAAAGAAAAATTCTTTTTATTTTTTGAATGTGTTGCTTTCTTTGGGAAAGGGATAGTGGAGAAATGAAAGGTGCACAAATATGAAGGGTTTCGAGCATGGCAACACAGTAATTGCGCGAGATGATAACAGTTGTTGCTCGCCACCTGCTGGAGAGTTGGCGAACTTAATTGAAGCCTTTTGGTTCATAGCCCTGATTCATTATTTTACTTCGGTGCGGTTAAGTACTATGGGAACACAGAAGGTGGACGCTGCGAAACATATGAGGGATAGAAAAGTCATAAATATTATTTTTCTAAATTGATGTTGTCGTCGCCGGGAATCGAACCCGGTACCATCTGTGTAACAGTCCATTACACTATTAAATGTTAGCAAAAGTTTGATGAATTTACAAAAGATTTTGCTGACATTAGCAATTTTTTTGCAAGCACCCTAACGACTAAAAATTATCTTACATAGCAAGATTTTTTGCTGACTTTACTGATCGTATTTTTTGTTGAGAGTATGATATATCAATTCCATTTTCCCCCCTCAGAAACAATATTGGTCATAAGTAGTTTTTTCTTATCTCGCATAGTTTTGCAGGCAAATTGGGAAATTTTAATTTTTGCAAATACAAAACAGATTTTTGCAAAAAGTGCCTGTTCTGAGACAACTCAAATACTAGGGTTGTCTCTCGAATAAAAATTATTCGATTTATAGAACGAACATAAACAAAATTCGAACAAACAATTTAAAAAGCATGATTTGCGAATAATTCGAATTTTTTTTGCGATTAATCGAATAAAACGAATAATTTAAAAAATATTTGTTTTTAATTATCCAATTTTACAATTTTTTTTATTAAAAAAAAGTAAAATATAACATGATATCGTTATAAAATAGGATGATTTTAAGCATCCAATATTAGCAAAAAAATCCTATTTAACTACTCCACTTCACAGTCTAAGAGCTAACATACTCAAACGGTGAATTTAGTTTTTGTAATTTGTACGGCAACTACGAGTAAAATGGGATCCCACTCTGAGAGAATTATCTGCACGATGCTAATAAATTTTGCATAAAATCAATGAAATTGCACTGGAATTCGTCAATGTAAACATTTCGTTAAGTTACACTGTGTGTAATTTTTAAGTCATGGCAAAATAACCATATACGGACACCACTACGTGATAAAAGACTAAAAAAAAAGACCCGTGTCTCCCAATTTTTCCCAAAGTCATCTCCTTTTTTGTTTATGGGCCGCCAAAGATTTGGGGCCTCGGTATCATTTTCTCAAGCTCATATCTTGCAAACCGTTCAGAATTTCGATATACTCTATATGGCAAAGTTGTAGCTCTTGCCATAAAGAACAAAAATTGCGAACATATAAAATCAAAAAAACTTCACCTTCCAGATCAAAATCGCAAAAAACTTAAAAGAATTCGATTTTTTTTACCTTTTTTCACGTGTTCAGGACCATAGGTAGCAAACCGTTCAAAATTCAAGGAAACAATCAACTACAAAAATTTACCTAAGATCTCAATAAACAAATTTCTAGAACATATAAACTTCCTGGGAATTGGGTTTGCTACCTATGCACCTGAACAGGAGAAAAAAGAAAAAAAAAAAATGAAATTAAAAATTTTTTCACTTTTGCGCGCTACCTAAACAGTGTTAAGAATCATCTCTAGGAAGTTTATATGTTCTAGAAATTTGTTTATTGAGGTCTTAGGTAAATTTTTGTAGTTGATTGTTTCCTTGAATTTTGAACGGTTTGCTACCTATGGACCTGAACACGGGAAAAAAGGTAAAAAAAATCGAATTTTTTTAAGTTTTTTGCGATTTTGATCTGGAAGGTGAAGTTTTTTTGATTTATATGTTCGCAATTTTTGTTCTTTATGACAAGAGCTACAACTTTGCCATATAGAGTATATCTGAACGGTTTGCCATAGAGAGTAAATCGAAATTTTGAACGGTTTGCAAGATATGAGCCTGAGAAAATTATCACTTTTTTGCGAAAATGATACCGAGGCCCCAAATCTTTGGCGGCCCATAAACAAAAAAGGAGATGACTTTGGGAAAAATTGGGAGACACGGGTCTTTTTTAGTCCGTTATCACGTAGTGGTGTCCGTATATGGTTATTTTTTTCGTGTTGCACTGTGTTATTGCACGTTTCCATAAAATTGTATGATAAATATGAAAAAGTTTCATTAAAAATCTAATTTCATAAAAAGTATGATTGTTTTTTTTTTTAATTTTAAGAAAATTTTCTTTTATTTTGTGAAGAAAAGTTCCATTCAATTACGGAAAAATTTAATTTTGTCCACCATGAGCATGAGAAAAATCAATATTTTTGCTTCTTTACTAATTTTAGTCATATATTGATGCTTATTTGGCAAATTTCTTTATTTTTAATTTTTGCGCTTAAAAACAGATATTTCTTAAAACGGCTTAATAAAAGTGCTTTTTTATATTTTTTTTAAATGCTTTTTTGCTGCATAACAAACACTTCTTCTCTAAAATTTTTATTTTTCTATTTTTTTTTGCCATACCTATAAGTTTTTCTGTGATTTTAAGATAAATATGACAAGTTCTGAAGACTTCTGGAGTTTTCATAGTGTAGACATAATTGCATTTGAGTATTTTTTTGTATTTAAATTGGTGAAACAATTCGAAAAATTTAGAGATGATTGTGCAAAATCTTAGTTTATTTTAAAAAATATTGTTATTCGTTATTCGTAAGATTAATCGAACAATGTTAAAAAGTTATTCGTTTGATTGTTCGATCAAAATTTCTTGATCGTTTAATCGATCAAAATAAAAGCTACCAAATAAAAACCTTTTTGGTGTTCGTAGTTTTGGTTTCGATCCGCTTCCCGCATGTGATGAATATCGGAAGCGATTGTATTTTCAATGCTTTGCCCACTGCCGTTGCTTTAAAGCGACACCCTTTATTAAGGTCTGATAATTTTGGATAGGATAGAGATATAATAGCGCAGTAAAAAGCATGTGACAATTTGAGGTCATAACTATACAAGTAAATAAAAAAACTATTGTTTCAGGGTTGCCGTTAAATTAATTAAAAAAATACAATTTTGACAGTTTTTAATGGCACTTTCTAGAAAAATCGTTAATTTATATAGTATGTCTCATAATTATAAGGTCACTGTATTTTTTTTGATTTTCTCATAAAATATTGCTCCGATCATTTTGAAATCTTTGAAAGAGTAATTCATCTTGGCATGTACTCTTTACTGAAGTATAATGGAAAATGTAATTATTTTTTTGTTGTTATGTTTTTGGAGATATTCCGTTAATTAAAGTTTCATAATTATAAGGTCATTTTAAGAAAACTATAACAAAATAGATCAGTAGTAAAATAATTATTAAAGTGTTTGGTGTCATTAGAATGGATTTGTTCTCTATTTTCAAATGCCGCGCGGATGTGGATTAACTGACATTGAAAAAGGTCAAACTGTGGCGTACAAAGACGAAAACCTTTCTTTACGAGAAATTTCTGGAAAAATAGCTAGAAGTCTTTGTGTGGTACAAAATTTTTTAAATGATAAGGACAATTATGGCAAAATAAGGAGATCTGGTCGAAAAAATAAACTTTCGGAACGAGACATAATTCCTCCTTCAGCCTTAGGACTATTCAGCAAAAAAGTGGAACAAATGTTTTTAAAATCAACTATACATCGTGTTGTATCAAGTAATAAAAACATTGTTTACTCCAAAATGAAACAAGTTGCAAGACTATTGTCCCGGCATAAAACGACCAGACTCGAATTTGCGAGAAAAAATATGGATAATAATTGGGAACAGGTAAGCCATTTAATTTCTTTCTTTCAAATGTAGAAATAAAAAAAAATTTGTCTAAGGTTATATTTTCCGATGAAAAAAAATGGAACTTGGATGGTCCAGATGGATATCGAGGATATTGGAGAGATTTAAGGAAGTCACCCCTTAATTTCTCTAGAAGAAATTTTGGCGGTGGCTCTCTAATGGTCTGGGGAGTATTTTGGACTGATGGATTGCTGGAGATTCAGTTCGTTTTATGTCGAATGAAAAGCCCTGACAATGTATCAACTTTTCTAGCTCAAAACCCCACAAAAAAATTATATTTCAGCAGGACAACGCCGCAATTCATAACAGTGCCTATACGCAAAACAGGTTTCTATCAAAAAATATAGATGTAATGAATTGGCCAGCACGTTCCCCAGACGTAAATCCTATGGAAAATGTATGGGGAATTTTATCTCGGCGTGTTTGTGCCGAAAACCGCCAATTTGCATACCGCATATCTTCTCTAAAAACGGCCATTTTAGAAGGATGGGAAAAAATTGATGAAAATGTAATTAATAATTTAGTCAGTAGTATGAAAAATCGAATTTTTAATTTAGTTACCAATAAAGGTGGCCATGTTAGCCAAAAATTATAATTAAATATTATTTATTTTTGTTTTATAATAAATTGACCTTATAATTATGAAACACTAAAAAATGGGTTACGTAAAAAAACTAAAGCAACAACAGTAAAAAAGTATGTTAACGTATGGTGAACTAACAGTACCTGAAAAGGTAAGTAAATCTTCAAAAGAAACCAAATCGATCAGAACAATATTCTAAGAGAAAATCAAAAAAATTAAGTGACCTTATAATTATGAGACATACTATAGAAGGAACACCGGTGTTTTAAAAGTTATATGCTGATTTGGTGTTGTACAGTATGTACTTTTTTTTTGTAAAACTAAAAGGTACACACAGAGAATAAATTGGTTGGAATTCCATTGTAACCAACAAAATTTAATCATTATTGAATAATTTCAATTGTAAGTACTTAAAATTCATCATCAGAATAATTAAACTATATTGTAAACAAAAAATATATAAAATTAACCAAAACACAGTCACATCATTCAAACTATTGATTTTCCTTATCAATACTGAACAATATTATCTTCTACATTACCTTTAATAGCGACAACCAACCACTTTTCGAAGATTTTATCCCTTGAATAAAATATTTGCAGTTAAAATCGAATATTAGTTTCGCCTGCAAAAAGACAACCACTCTATCTAAAATATCAGTTTCGTTACCAATTTTAAAATAATATGAAGATTTTTAATAGTTTCGGTAACTCTAATAAAATATTAAAAAAAAAAAGAAAAAAAATATTCAAGGTAGAAATTTTGAAAATACAAATTCAGATTGACAAGCAGAAGGTCGCCGGTTCGAGCCCAGTTCGCGGAGAAGAATTTTTTATTAATAAAATAATTTTAAAATAATATAAATTTTATTTAAATATTGAGATTAGCAACCGAATTTCTATTGTACATATAAATCTATTTTTAGACAAATATTTAAATCATTCTGCTTATTTTAAACGAGCTTAAGATAATTTATTTATTAATTATAATTATTTATTTACAATATTTCGTCTCCACATTAGGTGACTTCTTCAGGGAACAATTATTAAATTTTTTTTTTTGTATTAATAAAATTTGTAATAATTGTTCCGCAAAGAAGTCACCCGATGTGGACACGAAATATTGAAAATAAATAATTATAATTAATAAATAAATGATCTTAAGCTCGTTTAAAATAAGAAGAATTAATTAAAAAAAGATCAAAGAAAACTTAACATTTTTACAAACAAATATTTAATTTTGAAATTAGAAAATATTCAAGGTTGAAATTTATAAAACATATTTAAATTGGGTTTAGGCTAGAGGTAAAGTACTTGCCTGACAAACGGAAGCTCGCCGGTTCGAGCCCAGTTCTAGGCATATAATTTTTTATTAATAAATAAATTTTGAATCTATTTATAGAATATTATAGTCCATAATGAGAAATTTGTAAATAATTGTCGGTTGTGACAAAAGCATTAAAATTTAATAATAGTGATAGTACGTGGAACCACAATAATTCATTTGCCAAAAAATTCGGTTGCAATTACAAAACTGTTTTCTGTATGTAGTATCAGGAATTTTCCAAACTTGTAAAACCAGAAAATTACTCCATTTTGTGTTTTAATGTAAAAAAAAATATTTAGTTTCTTCCAACAAACAAAAAATTTTAAAAATTGTTTCTCCAGTGTTGCCATATAACATTATTTAAAAATGTTAATGTTATTGTTGTTGCGTGATGGTTTTTGTTCGGCTCAAGGTCGTAAAATTTTAAAAATTAAAAGCACAAATTTGATTTTTAACAGCATTTTATTTTTCAATATTTCTAACGGCTTCGCTGTTCATCTTTAGGAGCAAATTTTTTCTCAAAAATCGTCCAAATCCGGTAGAACAAATTGTGTTATTACAGTTCGATAGATATTTGCTTTACCAATAAATAAAATATAAAATTTAAAAAAAATCTTAACCTGTTAAGTACATACATAGTACATTATTATTATATATATATATTATATTATATATTATATTATTATATATATATTAAGTACATAGATCACGTTTCCTAAAATTCAAAAGTAGTAAGAAAATCTTTAACGTTTTTTGAAAATTAAAATAAATAAGTCTGGGGTCACTTGGGGTCGCAGGTCCACATGGGTTAATAATGCTCGAAATATTTTTATTTTTAACTTTGAGTAATGCTTATAAAATAAAACTACAAAAGTTAGAAAAGTAGCTAATTTTTGATTTAAAATATTTTATGGCAACAAATAAGCCTTTTTATTACTAAAAAACACAATTTCCTCGGAATCCGTAAAATTTAAATCGTTGCCCTACCCAAGTGTTCTGGAGGATATTTTTAAATTTCTTTATTTTTAATCTCTTAGATGTTTTAAACAAGTTTAAGCAATAAAAATCTAAATTTTTTCGATTTTATTGAAGAAATTTTTTTAAAATTTGAAATTGAAGATTTGAAAAATACCCCAAAATTTTGTTCGTTTTTGACATCACCGTAGGACAGGTTAACGCCATCCAAAACAAAAAACTTCTTTTATGTCTCATAATTATGAGTGTATTAAATAAAAAAATTATGTTTCAGTAATCAATTTTAAAAACGTTTAAATTTGAGCTCGAATTTCTTGCTGAAGTGGTATTTGGCACATTAGTGGTCTGGGGCATTATTTATTACTGGGGTAGTTCTTAACCGATTTTAGATTTTTATACCTTTTTGAATACATAATTTTATCTTAATCTCGATTAATTTATCATCTAGAGTAAAAACTATTGCAATATTGCAAAAAACAGCAAAAACTAAAAAAATATTCTATGTTAGAAAGTGTTTTGCAACCGTCAGATAATGACAATCGTAATTAATTTTTTCTTTATATTAATTACTGGAGAATATTTCTTTAGTTAGTCTCTTCACTATTGTATGTGAATAAAGCGCATCATAAAAACGTGATAATTACTTGTGAAAAAGAGATAGGATAAAGAAGAAAAAGCATTCTAGTTGAGAAATGAATTGTGCATTGGTATTCGTTAATTCTGTCTCTTCTGATCGAAACAATACTTGTGTGTACGTAGTGTGACCAAACTCCACTTTAGCTACAGTCATCGCTGGGTCGACCGTGGCTCAACTGGTTAAGAGGTGAGATTACGATGCATAGCTTGATGCTAAGGCAGTGAGTTCAAATCACAGTACGACACCAAAAGATAAAAACTTTTTCATATAGAGCAAAATTAACAATATAAAATACTTTGTTCAATTGACACATAAATTAACCACTGACGAGTCCCAGGAGGGGGACGAAACTGCGGCAGTCTGGTGTATCCCTTGTGTCCGTAAAATTTTTCAATAAAAATGTTTTCTTCTTCTTCTTCCTGTAAAGAGACTAACTAAAGAAATATTCTCCAGTAATTAATATAAAGAAAAAATGAATTACGATTGTCATTATCTGACGGTTGCAAAACACTTTCTAACATAAAATTTGAATAAACTTGCTTAACGGCGACTCAATCTCTAACCTACACTTGGTATCCAACTATTGTATGTGAATAAAGCGCATCATAAAAACGTGATAATTACTTGTGAAAAAGAGATAGGATAAAGAAGAAAAAGCATTCTAGTTGAGAAATGAATTGTGCATTGGTATTCGTGAATTCTGTCTCTTCTGATCGAAACAATACTTGTGTGTACGTAGTGTGACCAAACTCCACTTTAGCTACAGTCATCGCTGTGTCGACCGTGGCTCAACTGGTTAAGAGGTGAGATTACGATGCATAGCTTGATGCTAAGGCAGTGAGTTCAAATCACAGTACGACACCAAAAGATAAAAAGTTTTTCATATAGAGCAAAATTAACAATATAAAATACTTTGTTCAATTGACACATAAATTAGCCACTGACGAGTCCCAGGAGGGGGACGAAACTGCGGCAGTCTGGTGTATCCCTTGTGTCCGTAAAATTTTTCAATAAAAATGTTTTCTTCTTCTTCTTCCTGTAAAGAGACTAACTAAAAAAATATTCCTTTTTCCCATATAAACGCATGTTATTTTCAAGACAAATTTGTATTTTCAAGACAAATACAAAAAATTAGAGGGTAGCGTCTCAACATTTCTAACATTTAACTTTAAGGGACACTCTAATATACATATATATATATATATGTTTTTTTTTTTTAATTTAAATAGAAATGCCAATGAATAATAATTCCCGAAATATAAAAAACTTCAAATCAAACCCAAAGACCTTACCTTAAATAATGTACTTTTATCCAACGAAAATATACCATAAGCAGTTAAAAGTGGTTTCGGACGCAAATTTTTCAAAAGAAATTTATCAATCTGTAATTAAAGATTAGAGTCATTAAGTGTAAAGATTTTTTTTATTGAACGATTCATTTACCATTTGATCTATACGTGTATTTGTTTTCGAAATTTTGGACAAAATTTGTGCTGTTTTATTAGCCTGAAAATGGAAATAAAAATGATATTTAATATATTTACCACACAGTGATGACAAATAATTCTGAAAATCTAAAAATTAAAAATTAAATTAAACAAAAATAAAAAAAAAAAACAAAATAGCTAAATTTTTTCTCGAACTACTGAAAATTGACTACTGAAATTGACGTTGAAGTAAAAAAGACTGCTAAATATTAGTAAGATAGGAATAGCAAAACTAATTCTGTTAAATCTTTTTTTTTTTTTTTTTTTTATTAATTAATAATCATATAATTACAAATTATATACTATTACCCTAACCGAGCACTAGCTACTATGGCCTTCGGCGCGTTGTAGCGAAAACAGACCAGTGCCTCTGGTGGGAATCGAAACCACGACCCCCGCACTGATAAGCCAGCACGCTACCAACTAGCCTACCGGGGCGCACGTTCTGTTAAATCTACAAATATATATAGTTATATATGCGCTAAATTTTAGTTAATTGAAAATAAAAATTTAATCTGTCAAAATTAGCAAAAAAAGTGTTAAATAAATAATTTTAAATTTGTTTTTAATTACTGGGCAAAACTGCATTTTATGTAGCCTTCCTAAAAAAAATAAAATATCACCCTATCTGGAAATAAAAAAATGTGGGGGCCTCATGGGCCCATGCCCCAAAAACCGGTATGCGTAGAAAAATATAAGTGTATGTACCCAAATGAAAGGAAATTTCCTCAACATTTTAAAAATTATATTATTTTTATTATCCATGATACGTAGCGCCCTCTATAGCTATTTCAAGTATATTTTAAGTACAAAAATGTGAAGGAATATTTTTAGTGTTTTTTTTTTTGATTATATTTGTAAAGTTTACTGTTCAAATAATGAATTTTACTTGAAAATATGACTTTTTAGTTGCTATCGTTGGCATTACCCAGGGATAACCGCATGGAGGTGATATTACAAAATTTATTGGCTTAGGGTTAGGTTAGGTCGAAAAGAGGATTCGGAGAAGGGAAAATGCTTCCCCAATCCGACTCAAGTCCATGAGGACATACACTTAAGCCAGAATGTTGGCTTGTTGTGCGCTCTAAACAATCGGCCCTATGTCACCTTTCTACCCCAGGAACTCCGTCGCTCTGACGAAACTCCTCAACTTCTTCCATCCTATGCCCCTAAGATCCCGCAATGTGGATATTGGGTCACTGGATAGTATTTCGACCCGAATCCCGGTAAATGCCGGGCATTCACAGAGATAGTGTTCCAAGGTCTCCTCGTCCTCCCCACAGGCCCTGCACACTTCCGAGTCTGACCTACCAATACGGTGGAGATGGGCCCTAAGTGTCGAGTGTCCCGTGAGGATTTCCATCAGAAGACTCAGTTCCTTTCTACTGAGATTCAGAATTCCACTCGTCTTGTCCGTGTCCGGGTTGCCCCATAGAATACTCGTAGTCCTGCCAACAACCGCATTTTCCCAGATGGTCCTATGCATGGTGTCAGCCCAGTCCACCAGCTCCGCCTTGAGAGTTCGAAAAGGTTTAGCTTTCCCCAAAGTGACTAATTCCAGGGAAGATCCTCCCCTAGCCAAATTATTAGCCACTTCGTTCCCCGCTATACCACAGTGTCCCGGCACCCATATAATCTCAATGCGTCCCCGTGCAGAGAAATCGTTAATTACCCCTTTACACCTGAGTATCGTCATTGATCCCACAGAGTCGGTAGATAAAGCCCGAATAGCCGCTTGGCTATCCGTGAAAATCACAATATCACCGGTCAATTTATTGGCCTAAGGGGTTTCTCCACCAGTCCGCTCAAAGCCCGGCTTCGCTGAGTAAAGTTTTTCCATTTTGCGATTTTATTAAAAATATTTATTTTGTTGTAATTTCGATGTATTTGTAAGTGTTTTCGAAAATAGCACTGCAGGTAACATTTGTAACGGGTGTAGAGGGCGCTCCGTATCATAGATCCCAAAAAATAATATAATTTTTGAAATCCTGCGGAAATATAATTTCATTAGAGTACCCACACTTGTATGATACTACCCGTACATGTTTTTGGCCCTGGGGGCCCCATGGCCCCTGTTTGATTTTTGTTACTCGACTCCTGAGGATGCCAGCTAAAGGTTGGCATCCTCAGGAGTCTGACTTAAAATATTATTTTTCTATAAAATTCTCCCAAGTTTTTTAGTTTTTCTTTTTTTACAAAAACTTTTTGCTTTAAATACATAGAATTCTACTTTATTTTCTTCTGTGTATATAAGTTTTACCATCAAAATTCTGAGAAAGGTACACAGAGGAAACATATTCGTGCTGACAATAAAATTTGTTGCAATTAAATTTTTTTTGTCAAATATGGAATCCCCAACAAAAACCAGAATCCCAAAAAATCGTAGGATTTGTGGCTTGGGATTTGTAAAATTCCGAATCCTGGAATTTTTAAATTTCAATACCGATTGGCATCCCTAGTAAACAATCTTTAAATTATTTCATACAGCATAAATAAAGTTCAGTGCTATATTATCAATTGCTTGGGACCGCGGAGCGTATGAGTGTTATTAAATCATTTCAAATAACACTCATACGTACGGTGGCCTTTTAAAAAAAAAATTGTGATAGAACAAACAAAAAAGTGGAGATTGGTGCAAAAATCAATAAATTTTACATTTTCGTTAAATTTAATTTAAAATAGTATTAGAAATTTAGTAATACACTCAAGGAAATATATATACTGCCACTACTAAAATTTCATTTGTATCGCGAAGAGTTAAGCAAAAAATATAATGTTGTTATTTTATCTTTAGTACACACAGAGAAATAAAGTGCCAACCGAATTCAAAAGTGTATATTAATGGTAACAACTTATAAATTCAGTAAGTACAAAGATATTTACATTAGATTTCTGAATATTTTGTTTGTTGCAACTAAAATTTAGTTGGATTAAACGAACTTTGGTGTGAAAACTAATGTTAAGTTGTGCCAACCGTTTAAAATTCGAAATAACTGAATTTGAGTCGTAGTAACGGAATTTCATTTTTCTCTATGTGTACCATTATATAAAATTATATACAGTTATGAAAAACGCAACGCAGTTGGAAAGTCTTCATGTGGATGTAGAAAATGAGATAAAATGGAATAAGAATCATCATCCTTGTAAAAGACGAGCTGTCCGTTTTCTTAAAATAATAGAAAAGTTATGGATGCTCTCAGAAATAATAGATCACATCATCTAGGAACTGTATTGTGTTTGTACTTTTGTCATAAGTGCATCATACAGATGGGCATCATTCAGATGTGGTATGCCCATTGAATAAAAAAGAAGGGGGTTAGTATTTTAAAAGCACTCTTAAAGTAATAGTTAAAACAAATTAAATAATGTTAAGTTTTCTTCGATATTCTTTTATTTTATTCTTTTTAGTTTTAACGAGGTTAAGATCATTTATTTATTAATTATTTATTTCCAATATTTCGTCTCCACATTGGGTGACTTTTTCAGGGAACAAATATTACAATTTGAAAAACTAGTTTTAATAATTAAAAACTTATTACACATAATAAATTAAAGAAAAAAAAAATATTATTATATGTATATAAGTTTTTAATTATTAAAACTAGTTTTTCAAATTGTAATATTTGTTCCCTGAAAAAGTCATCCAATGTGGAGACGAAATATTGGAAATAAATAATTAATAAATAAATGATCTTAAGCTCGTTTAAACTAAAAAGAACAAATTAAATAATAAGTTAAAAATTACATTTCGCTCCGAAACCACCTAAATTGTTATGTCTGAATTAGTGAAAAGTTTTCAACTAACGATAATTAAAGTCACAATCAATGTTGCCAGGGTTGTTAAGCATAAAATCGTCTAATTTTTCAGAAAAAATCGTCATCATATTTTGAAAAATCCTCAAAAAATTAAAAAAAAAAATCGTCGAAATAAAAAATATTTGTTATTAGTGGGATAAATGTTGAATAAAAAAATAAAATATAACACTCTTCTGTGGTTTAAACTTCGAAAATCAAGATTTTTTACAACGGAAGCCCTCAAACTATTAATCACATCTTCGCAATTCTGTGAACAACATTACAGTGGCACAGTTTTTTAAGTCTTAAATTCCATTACAAAATTTGGAAATTAGATTCCAAATTTTACTGTCGCAACAATATCTTCGTGCTAAATTAAAAAAAAAAAATAGTTTAATGATCTGTTCCACGATCTCGAACGAAAACCTAAGCGAACGCAAGCTAGTCACTCGAATTCGAATCAATTTGGGTTTCTCTATTTCGAAAGCTATCGTTCGCCTATACTTACGTGTGTCAATTTTTGTCTTTTACGTATTTACAAATCATAATGGTGCCATACCGGATATTTTAAACTTCTATTACAATTTCCTTTACAAATACCAAAAATACTACTAAATTGTTTGAAGATGAATACAACATTACTTAACAGTGATCAGCTGTATATGACAAATAAATAAATAAATAAAACAAATAAATAAAACAAAAGAAAATTTAATAAATCAAAAGAAGAAAATCAAAAAAGTACACCAGCGTTTTCAGCTGTTCCATTGTGGATTTCATTAAGCTGAAATTTAAAGTTCTTAAAAACTCTAAATATTCGTGTTAGTTTATTCTTACCTTTTGTTATCCATTCTTTTTTTTAATATTTATAATTTTTTATTATATCATTCATTCCAGCAAAGAACATTGAAAAATGAGGATTTTTTTTTAGGTTCTCCAATTTTTTTATATTTTGTACATGAATACTCTATAGTCCCCCTTACACATAGCCTTTTTCAGATATCGAAATTTGTAAAAACTTGCGATTTTATGCGCGTTTTTAATTTTCATAAATTTGATAAAATTGCTAAAAGTGCTTCATAAAAATATTTCCATTTTATAGAATAAAAAAATAATTTTTTTTTTTAAAATCCTTAAAAACAAAAAATCAGTATTTTTATACTTATCTAATATTCCATATTTAGTAAACTGTATTTTTTTTTCGCAAATCGTAGGGGGAGAAAGTTTTGAAAAATGCATTAGAAAACTGCATTGGCATTAAGTATGCATTTTTTTTAGCAATCATTTTGTTTAAAAAATCCAGTTATAAAGTAGACAAGTGCATCTTCCAAATATCGTTTAAATTAATAACATGCGATATACAATTAAAAAGTTATGGTACTTCAAAGTGAAGTGCTTTTTGCATTTTTTTGATATTTATGACAACTAAAAACGTGCATAAAATCACGAGTTTTTACAAATTTGGAGATCTGAAAAAGGAAATATACAAATGTGACCATAGAGTATTCATGTACAAAAAATAAACAAAATCAGAGGACCCGTGTTCAGATTTTTTGCGTTTTCTAATAGAATGAATGATATATTTTTTTGAAAATATTTTGTTACTCGAAATCAAAAAAGCAATTGACTGGTTTTGACATTTACGTTTGCATTGCTGACAACTCGTTCGAAATAGAGAAACCAAATTTTGTATGAAAACTGTTACGTTTTCATTCGACTTGTACTTCAAGTCATCGTTCGCATAGAAATTTAGTTAGAGAAACCCAAATCAATTTTCTTTCGCTTAGAAAGCGAAAGAAAGCATTCTTTCGAAATCGAGAAATAGGCCATAATTTAATTAAAAAGTTTCATATTTACCTCTTTTTCAATATTATGACAAGACATCAGCATAATAAATATCACTAACCAGGGTACATTTAAATAAAATGTAACAATAATAGCAATTAACCCATTGTAAAAATTATCAAATTCAACCTCAAAATACAACGATATTATATAATATGGTCCAGATGGAGTTGTATACAAAATGAATGTAACAATTGGTATAAATAATTGTCCATATTTATAACTTAAGTCAAATCGACAAACATCCAATATAGTTTTTCTCTGCAGCAATAAATCTAAAATTTTGTCGGTTTCTCTAGCGGATTTATTGTCGATTAATATTTTGAATATTTCATTATTTATATACGTTAAATATGAATGTAAAATTTTTGTTACACATATATACATCATGATTACAATGCCACATAAAATAAGGCCATGCCGAAACATATTAAATAACACAATAAACTACTCAGTTTTAGGTGAGAATATTCCAATGCTTTATAAACATCCGCCGAATTTGTTATGACCAAAATGGCATACAATAGATATAATTGACATAATGTCATACCATGACACTGTGAATGCAAATAAATTTCTTCATATTTTATTATAACATCAAATATTTTAATATAACATTTATGATTAATATAGAAATTTATGTAAATCATTGAAATTAGTAGGCAAGCTAACGCATATTTTATGCTTATATATGTATTGCCAGTGTTATTATAGCCCTTAATATAAAAGTGTTGCGGATATAAAATCCAAAAGAATATCATTGTCCAACAGATTAATTGGGATACACAAAGTGTTATAATTGCCCATATTTATTATGACGATTTGTATAATATCGATTTGCACTTCCATTAATAAAATGACAATTGAATAGACCTAAAGTATTAAGTGTCCAAAGAAAAGGTTTTAAGTCCCAATCGGAAGGCATTTTGTTTTAAACTGAACATTTTCTCATTGCATATAACAGTTTAACTAATTATTATTATTACTAATTACCCAGTGTAGAAACGGTAATGACATGTCATTACTTTTCTCACTACCGGTAATGATAAAAGCATACTTTCTGCATTACTATAAAACAAAAAAAAGGACTTACAAAGAAGTAGTTAATTTTATCATTATTTTAATACAAAAAAATAATTCGTTACCCGTAAGTACTTATTAGAAAAGTAATTATTTTAAATAAAAAGTAATGATATAAAATTTGTTTGAAAATCAATTTTTAGAATCATTATTTTTTCACTTCTAGTAAGTACATATATAAGTAACTACTTATTTTTGATTTTTTGTAAGCTGAAAAGTAATGGCATTTTGTGAAAGCAAGTCAAATGTAACATGTTGATATAGCTTAGATGTTCGATCAGTTGACTGACAACCTGGAGGCCCGGGTTTAAATCCTGTGTGTACACATTTTATTAAAAAAAAATTTTCAATAAAAAAAAATATATTTTTTTTTTATTTTAGAAAGTTTGAGGTTAAGAAGAAGAATAAAAGCTTTTTTTTTTAAATTAAAGGGTCCGCCATCTAACGTTTTTTTTTTCAAGTAGTGCTTATTTGGTGAATGGTAACACTTAGCTCATGTCTGATTTGACAGATAATTAGTTTTATCCTTCCGCTCAACGAATATGGTTATGTACGCTTGAACAATGCTGGGAAATATTGCGACATTACTTTGAAAATCATGGTAATGTTGCAGAATGTGTGCGAAAATTGCAATTTTTCTTCGAAAATGAGCAAGGAGTGGTCGTTACAGTCAATGGCGATCGTTATCGGGCCATGTGGAACGAATTTTTGTTCACAAAAATTGAAGAGGAGGATATTGGCAACATTTGGTTTCAACAGGACGGAACAGGAAGCCATTGGTGAAATACAGCTGCACACAATCGATAATGTGCTTAAAACTTGGACCGATCGTGTAGGCTACTGCATGGCCAGCCGAGGCAGCCATTTGAATGAAATTATTTTCCATTATTAACCGGAAGGATTGTACTTTCAAATAAAAAAAGAAATTTGAGAAAATATTCAGTAGTTTTTTTTTATAGCATTTTCAAAAAAAAAAGTTATTTGGCGGACCCTTCATAATCACTATTAATTTTCAAATCAGACTAGACTAGTTTCTGAATTTTTTATGGACAGGCGTCATCAGTGATTTTCCATTTAAATTGTATTATTATTTGTGTCTTATAATTGTCAGATTGTATCTATATGATACATTTTTTAACAGCCTGCGGCTTTTTTTTTCTTTTTAAAAAGAGAAGCAACACTCAGAAAATTCTTCCTATTTATTAATGTGTTGCTTTCTTTGGAAAGGGGATAGTGGAGAGATGAAAGGTGGTGAAAGATGAAGGGCTCCAAACATGGCAGTTGAATTGCAGTTTTCTTTCCTATATTTTCTGTTATTGTATATTATATTCAGAAGTGAGCAACACTAACAAACACAAATATTCTATTTTTAGATTATTGTTTATTGTTATAATCTGCTCCGTCTCAATTTAACAACGTTACCAGATTGACGTATTGGTTTTTACGTGCCAGTGTAGCCAATTTTGCGTTTATGTTAAGGCATCGCCACATTGCAAATTTTGTAATGTATTTTAGTACAGTTGAGGCTATTTTTTTAAATTTAGTTCGTTTTAAATTTATTTTTAGACTCATTATTATTGTTCATACTAGTAAGCATGTAGGTAACCACCTATTTTAAGATTTTTTAATGTATTTAGTATTGACATGTCAATATTTTGCGTGACATCAACATATAAAAGTAATGAGATTTGTATTTGACAGTGTATAAACTGTAATGATATGTCATTACTTACCAGTAAACCCGCCAGATTACTCTCTGCATTACTTTAACATACATAATAAGTACTTACTAATAACTAGTTAATTTTTCCATTATTTTAATACAAAAGTAAGGCGTTATGCATAAGTACTCATTTTTATCATTATTTTAAATATGAAGTAATGATCTAAACATTTTTTGGAAATTTGTTTTTAGACACATTATTTTTCCAACTCTAGTAAGGACATACATAAGTACACATCTTTGATATATTGTAAGCTGAAAAGTAAGAACATTTTTTTGTTTATTTTGTGTTTTTATCTATCAAGTATAACATGACGAGATAGCTCAGATGGTAGAGCGGTTAACTGACAACCTGGAGGTCCGTGTTCAAATCCCAATTTTTTTTTAATAAAAAAAAATATTTTTTTTATTAAATTTATTTTTTTTGAAAATTTATTTGTAGACTCATTATTTTTGTCCTTACTGGTAATCATATAGGTAACCACATATTTTTATCATTACTAACATGTCATTGTGTTGCGTGACCTCCCCATATAAAAGTACTGAGGTTTGTAGTGACAACTGTAAGTACTCTCCATTACCAAATATATATTTTGCAACCACTTATATGGTAATGCTTTTCTACACTGGGTATATAATCACTTATATGGTAATACTTATCTACACTGGGTAGTTATTAAATTTGATTAGTATCTTGGAAGGATATTGAAAGTAACGATATTTTAATTAATTACTCTGTGCAACAAGAAATTGTATCCTAAACGTAACCAACGGAAAATGAAAGTAGACAATTAATAGACCAAAACCCCCAAAGGGTTTTCAAAATTTAGCTGGAATTTAAATTTTATAGCCTTTTTGAAGTTTGACTCTGTTTGAACGTTTCTTCCATTAACGGTGAAAATTAAAAATTTAAGAGATATTTTAATGCACTCGGAAACACGTTTTAACAACCCAGACAGAAAAACACAATCGGCACAGTGTTGGCAAAGCGTCGGCCGGTTACGCGTTTGCAGAACGTGGGATTAACAGTCTTGACAGCATTGTCCTGTTACCCGATTGATAACAGTGGCCAACGGTTGCACGGTGTAAGATTTGAACAATCTAGCTGGACAAAAGTCCGTTTTTTGACTTTAAATTTTAAAAAATATTTTAGTCAATAATGAAAGAGGACTTCTTACTGAGTAGGAAAAGGCAAAAAGTTCGACATATTTGTCAACAGTAACAAAATAACGGTAATTTGAACATCTATGAGTAAATAAATAATGACACCCAGGTGAAAATGTTCATATATGATCATATATTGCCATATATGGTTTCATGTATGAGCATATATGGTTCCATATATGGGTATATATGTATGGGAGCATATATGGGTAAATACATTCAAATGAAAAGTTCATATATGGATATGTATGACACCATATATGATAATATATGATAATATATTGCATATATTGGTTCATATATTGGTTCATATATCCCATATATCTCCATATATGAATTCATATATTATTCCATATATGGTTAATATGTTTTAATCTTTTGATCAGATATGACCATATATGAGAATTCTGGGTCTACGAATTCTTGACAAAAATATATAAATTAATGTTTTATTGATTTATAAAGACGATTGCAGAGAATGAGTTTTGAATTGAAATTTGAGTTGAAAATTGATGAAAATTAGTCCATCAACTGATATTATAACGCTAAATATACCATTGGTAAAATTTGTTGGCGAACGCACCCCTTTTCCGGGGGAGGGGTTCAAAGTTGGAATTTTGTTTTACGATTTTATCCAAGAGTTGTGAATGGGTCGGAACGCTTTATGCACCATCGGAAAGGTATAATATGTCCCCATTCATTAACCCATTACAAGATATCTTAAAATTTTGTATTTTTTCATCTTTTTTTATTAAAAATTCACAACTAAAAAACTACTAAAACCTCCAAGTTTATAGATTCACAGGGTCGTATTATACCTTAAATGAAAGCTCAATATCTTGTTTATAAATTACTGGCCTCAAAACATACCTATAATACAGATAATTTTTAAAATAAATAAAAAAGACAGGAAAATTTAAAAAAAAAATACCAAATGTTAAACTGACTCGTAGTGCGTTAATGAATGGGGACATATTACTCTTTGGAAAAATATTTAAAACTCCTTTCCGATGATGCCTAAATGATGCAGATCCATTCACAACTTTTGTATATAATCGTAAAACAAAACTTCAAATTTGAAAAAATTTGAAAAAAAAACTAAAAAAGCTTTTTTATATACGAGAATATAGGAAAAGTAATAATATATGACAATATATGAACATTCATATATGACCATATATGAACATTCATATATGTCCATATATGAGCATATATGTCCATATATCCTCAAATTTCGGATCCGAACATATATGAATTCATATATGAACTCATATATGTTACCATATATGACAATATATGAACTTTTTCACCTGGGCAATAACACTTGTTTAAAATTGAGCACATTTAAATGAGTATAACTTTTTACCGGTAAACTTATTTTTAAAATTTTATTTTAGTTAGTTTAGCTAGTTTCTCCTCTTCATAAATCGTGTAAATACGTTTCCAAAACTTGGAAAGTATTTTCAGTGTTATTTAATTTAAGAAACAACTTTTTTCGGAAATTTTCAAAAACAAAAAAAATATTCTCTAAGCTGTAAGTTTTAGGGAACACAACGAATTATCACAAAATTTGTTTAATACAACTAGTTAAAGTGTCTACTTGAAGCAACCAGTTAAATTGTCTGCCGAAATTTGCCGATCTCATAAATAGTCTACTATGAGTGACAACATCTCATACCATGAAATTTTTGATATATGGCTAACAAAACCCGAAATTACAAGAATTGACCGTTCTTTTGACTATGTTTGTGGCAAAATAATAACTTTATTTGAAAGAATATTCGTGGTACTGTATACCTGTGACTGTCCATAAAGTTTTATGGCATTCGAAACAAATTATTGATGAATGCATTCTTCCTATTGGACAATCGTCGACCAACGAAAATGTCGAAAATACTTTACGCGAAATACTTCTAGAATTGACACTTATACAGATTTAATGAATAGACTTTTAATATCATCAGATCCATATATCAACAGTTTGCGCACACCTCCAGTTTATACAAAATCCCCATTGACCCCTGAAGTACTTGAATTATTAGAGAAGCCAGAAGTACCTGATGACAAACATGAAATTTAATAAATTATTTTAATTTGTGTGTACATTCTAATATATTTTTTATTTTAAAGATAATAAAAATTTAAATAGTTTTTCATTAAAAAAAATTAAGCATTTGTTGTCATTTCTAACTCGTAAGTATTTATTTTAAATATTCCAATGCATATTTAAGTTTTCAAACGAAATATTTTTAAAGGCAGTAGACACACCCCTTTTTTGTACAATTTAATGGATTTTAGTTCCTATTTAATCATCCAGTGATTTTCAACATTAATCGTATCATACGCACATTTTTTCAATTATATGGGTGGTGGGCGTGGCATTTGTCCAATTCCGCCCATTTATTTACCAAAGCTGAAACATGGTCTTAGAACATCGTCCACCAAATTTTATGACTCAAGCTTTATTATTTTCTAAGATATAGAATTTTGTCTCCCTTAAATCGTAAAATCTTCCACTGTGAGTTGGTTTGAGCGAACTTACAACCGTTGGCATAACGTTGATAATTTAAAAAATTTGGTGCTTTAAAAATATATATAAATATATATATATATATATATAAAACACATTTAATCAGCAATACAATCAGCAATACAAGTCGGTCTTATTCGTATACATCATATTTAAATGTGTCAAATTTAATAAAATATTTAAAAAATTCCTCCAATTGGTTGTAATATTGATAAAAAAAATATTGGCAAACAATTTTTCGGGTGATACTGGCAAAACAAAATAGTGTTTTCCCAGTGCAATATTAGTTGTACATTTTGGTAATTTTTAACACGGTGGGTATTACAAAAACAAAAAAAAAAGTGGTTTTAGAGTACTATGTTTGTGTTACGGTTGGTAATTTCTGCCAAGGAAGTTGTCTTATTATACGATTCAATGCTAAAAAACAAATAAAAAAAAAAAAATAAAAACAATTTCTTCCGAATTAACCAATTTGACAAAACTAGATAGGAAAATACGCTGATTTCTCAGTATGTATTTTCAGTAAATTTTATAGCCCAGCCGCGCCTTCTAGTGGTAGTATAATTAATTGAAACTCTGATTTTTTATGTATTAACAAGTCAAATATCTTTCAAAAATTACACAAAATTTTGATTGTTGTTTACGCACTATTTTTAAGAATTCTTTCAGAATTTTGGCATTTTTAGACAGTTTTTGAAAATGGTTATTTGGCAACTCTAATCGCTTAAATACATATGTTTGCTGTGCTGGTTGATTGAAAATTGCACATTTTTGATATTAAAATCAAAAACGAATTAATGCGGAAGTACTTAAATTTTTATAATGATGAAAAATCTTGATTCGATTAGTAAATTTTTTTCAAAAAGTACACTTAGGAAATTATGTTGGTAAAGACTACTGCAATTGTAGTCAAAAACAAATGAAATTTCATTTAAAAAAAAGACGACTTACATTTCATTAAATTCAACTAACATTGTCATTTGTTTTTTAATGTTCAAAAAATGACTAACAATTGTAGTAAAAATGAACCACATGGTAGTAAAAAATAAACCAAAAAATTAATTTTTTTTTTTTTTTAAATAACAAAACACAACTGTAAAAAATGAATGTAAAATCATAAAACAGTCATTTGATGTGAGTTGTTTTTCAAATGAACTACAAGGTTAGTTAAAAATTTTATTTGTTCTACAAATGACTTACATTTACATTAAAAATAATGAAACTGTATTACAACCCAAATAACTACATATTTTTAAAGCAGAAGTTCCCTGAGTGTACATGTTGTATGAAAGTATTTTCTACTTCTAAAAGTATTATTATATTTATATCTTTATCGATACCAATAAGTCGCGTTTATTACTCCGTTCTTCCTTATATTTTTAAATATTTTTTGAAAAAAGTGCTTTCAAGTCATTATATGGCAACCCTGGAATTACAAATTTAAAAATTTCTTAAACAAAGTTTGTAAACAAGACTTTAAGTTCTAATATGCTGTTTACGGCGTTGTTATATCATCTTCATATCAATGGTTATAGGCTCTTTAAAATTGGCGTGTCTTTAGAGACACGTTGGTTAAAACTGGGTTAAGCAAGAAAGATTACACAGTGGGAGATATTACAAAATTTTTGGAATCAATTCGGCCATTTCTTACTTAGTAGTCCGATTGCTATGAAATTTGGAACATACATAAGCGACGTAATATCGAGCTTAAGTGGTGATTTTGAACGTTCCAAACCCTCCAGCGACGGCAATATGGCGATCCAAATTGGGAAACCTTTTGCATGTAAAATATTTAGTGCTCGCCATTTTTTTGTTTCCGATTTTCAAAAAATTAACATATTTGTAATCTACTCTCTAGTAGTTCTCGAGATATTTCCATTTGACAATGTGAAATTGCAAATTGGGTCCGAGTCAGGTGAAGCCCTTTGCTAATAGCCAGACGAAATATTGTTTATTTAACTAAAGAAATTCTTTTTTTTTTTTTAAGAGAAGCAACACTCAGGAAATTCTTCCTATTAATTAATGTGTTGCTTTCTTTGGAAAGGGGATAGTGGAGAGATGAAAGGTGGTGAAAGATGAAGGGCTTCAAACATGGCAACACTGCAATTGCGCGAGATGATAAGTCTTAGAACAGTTGTTGCTCGCCACCTGATGTAGAGTTGGCGAATTTATTGAAGCTTTTTGTTTCATAGCCCTGATTCATTATTTTACTTCGGTGGGGTTAAGTGCTATGGGAACACCGAAGTGATAGAAAACTCATACATATTATTTTTCAAAATTGATGTTGTCGTCACCGGGAATCGAACCCGGAACCATCTGTGCAACAGTCCAACGCGCTAACCATTACACCACAACGCCCACTACATTCGTTTAAATTAGAAATTAGAAAAAAATCGAATTTTTGCGATTTTTTCCCCAAAAAGCACCAACAGTCTTTTACCTACAGATAAATATTTTCTTTCTAAACATATAAAGTGTAAACACTTTATGCATTTAATGAAAATTGTTTATTTTGTCAAAAATTTAACTAAATTTAAATGTTTTTATCAAAGTTTGCATAATTTTCAGAAAAATATCACTTAAATTTGATTAGACAATAATTATGTTTACTTTTATCTAAAAAATCTTCAACGCATAGTATCCCGGTTACAAAAAATACCCATGAAACTTATTTTAAATTTTGACTTCAAGTTTCTAAAGCTTTTAAATTTATTTTATCTAACTTGAACCATATAGGGTTAATTTTTAGAGTGTTTTATAATTTTCGGACAATATCCCTTAAATTTTATTAGAATATTATTTTCTTTTCTTTTATTCAAAAAATCTTTAACCCTTAGTGGCCAGGGTACAAAAAAGGCCCATGCCAGTTAATTTAAATTATGACTACAAGAAAATAATATAATGCCTTTAAGTGAATAAAAAAAAAAATTTCCTCGTGACAATTATTACTATTTTGTGTAACTTGATCCATATAGGTGAAATGTTTTCACTTTTTACCAAACTACGGACAAGGAAATTTATAGAATAGTGTTTTTTAGATTTTTATTAAATTTGGCTATGTAGTAGAGGGTACTTACGAACAAACGCTATTATTTATGGTCCTAGTCTTATTTTTAAGGGCTAAAAAGGTTGGGTCAAAAATAACCCTTAAAAATTATATTGAAATTATAATAAAAATAATTGCAATTGTTCGAGTTTTGTGCCCTCTGTCACGTATCTAAATTTAAAGAAAATCTGACAAAGTTATTCTGTAATTTTCCTAGTGAGTATGTTATGGTGAAAAGTGAAAACATTGTCCCTATATGGATCCTATATGTAATTTTTTATCATTATCATTTTTATCATGTGGACATTGATTTTTGATTCATTTAAATGGTTTTCTTGTAGTCATAGACATTTAGAGGTGAATAATATTTTAAATTCACCTAAATATTTTTCACATCAAACATTTTTCTTCATCACTTATATTTTATTTACCATAACTATAGGTTTTCACCTCAAAAATGTTTGTTTTTAACACACAATTTCTTTTTTACACCCAAAAAGTTTTTCTCACAAAAAAATTAGTTTTCAACTGGATTTTGCAACAGAAATTCAGTCGTTTTAACCGAATTTGTTTAGGAAAACCAATATACAGTTGTACCAACCGATTTAAATCGTCGTAACCGAATTTCAGTTGGAAAATTTAAAAAAATTTCTGTGCTTATGCTTCATAGCCACATTTTTTGTATAAAATCAAATTAAGAATACCTACAAAAACCATTTCCTGGCTTAAGTCTTCGATAGGACACTAGAAATTAATATTATTATGTTTTATTTTTGTAAATATATGGAGGTGAAAAGCTCGTTATAAATTGAAAATAACATAAAAATAATCTTGATGTATATAAAAACAATAAACTAATAAAACTTTAAAAAACGCATAATTTTAATTTTGTTAAAAAGCATTTCGGAACTCCTGATTTTGTATTTATTGTGTGTGTTTTTATATAAAGGGTCCGCCATCTAAGTTCAACTAGTTTCAACTAGTGCTTATTTCGTGAATGGTAACACTTAGCTCATGTCTGATTTGACAGATAATTAGTTTTATCCTTCCGCTGAACGAATATGGTTGTGTATACGCTTGAACAACGCTGGGAAATATTGCGACATTACTTTGAAAATCATGGTAATGTTGCAGAATGTGCGCCGATACACCCAAAACGAGTCACTGTTTGGTGCGGATTTTGGTCCAGAGGCATAATTAAGCCATTTTTCTTCGAAAATGAGCAAGGAGTGGCCGTTACAGTCAATGGCGATCGTTTTCGGGCCATGTTGCACGAATTTTTGTTCACAAAAATTGAAGAGGAGGAAATACAGCTGCACACAATCGATAATGTGCTTAAAAATTGGACCAATCGTGTAGGCTACTGCATTGCCAGCCGAGGCAGCCATTTGAATGAAATTATTTTCCATTATTAACCGGAAGGATTGTACTTTCAAAAAAAAAGAAATTTGAGAAAATATTCAGTAGTTTTTTTTAATAGCATTTTCAAAAAAAAAAAGTTATTTGGCGGACCCTTTATTTTCAAATACAAATTAATGATACAAACTATTGAAATTGTTCGAATTACTCGATTTGTTGTAAAGTCTTACTCGATTAATCGAGTAAAATGAAAACCTCAAAATCGAGTTATTCGATTACTCGAACAAAATTAAAGCCGAGTAATTAGATCAACCTAGTATTTAGTACTCAAATCAGTGGGTTTATATCCACCTCAGTTTCTCTTAATCTCTCCTCCTTCTATTTGTTCGTAAACTCGCACCGAGCAAATGTAAACAGATTAATTCGCTCAATCGCCACTCAACCTGCTTTCTTTTTGCTTATTCGTAAACTACGAACCAAGCAAATGAAAACATTTTGCAGAAATGCAAAAGTTTAAATTAATTGAAAATGAAAGTTATTCAAGTTCGAGGCCATACTCTATATTTCTTTATTAGGATATTGTCTTAACAAATAATCTATAGAACACTTTTTGAAAGAGGTAAAAATCCCATGCCAAATATCAAACATTCATATAAACTAGTTGGCGCTACGAAATAACCCCCAATGAAATAAAACCCAAACGACAAAATGAAATAACCCCCAATGAAATAAATCCCAAAAAAATGAAATAAGTCCCAACAAAAAAAAAAATGAAATAATACCCAAAAGAAATGAAATATTCCCCAAAGGTGAAAATGAAATAACACCCAAAATTTGGGGGTTGTTTCGTAATGAAATAACTCCCAAAGGAAGAAATGAAATAACCCCCAATGAAATAAGCCACAAAAAAATGAAATATGTCCCAAATTTTTTTTATTTTTTGTTTTTATATATTTGATTATATACATTCTATATATTTGGTAAAAAATTCATAAAAAAGCTTGGATAGTGTCATCAAATAAAATAATAAAATAAATTTATAAAGCAGTTTTTTTTTTAAATTTTACGCCTGCGGCCCTTTTTTCATTTAGTTTCTTACAGAAGAATAAATTTTAAATTCCTTTTTTCATAATTTAATTACCTTTTCCAGGTATTCGATATTGATGATCAGCAGTTGTTTAAAACATTAAATATTAAAAAAATTTCACTTTTAGCAAAATGAAATAACCCCCAAAAAATATGAAATAACCCCCAAAATAATTGCATATGAAATAATCTCCGAAGAATTTAAATTTTGGGCTTTATTTCATTGGGGGTAGCTTCATAATGAAATAATCTCCAAACCGTAAGATGAAATAATCCCCAAAAAAAATGAAAAAACAACCAAACAATTTTACACAATTTTTTTGGGGGTTATTTCATTTTTGGCCGTTGGGGGTTATTTCATTGGGGGTTATTTCGTAGCGCCAAACTAGTTTACTCACTACATGAGAACTAATATAAAGTACAGTCTAGTTTACTCCCCCTGTTTTTGTTTATAGACGAAACAAAAAATAAAAAGTATTAAAAAACAAAAAACGTGTACCAGAGGTGGACCGTGCACATAACAAACAAGTTTTCAATTTATTTTTTGATCAATGGTGAGAATCTTTTACTTCGAACTTATATAATATATATTATTTGTTATGTAGTGAGTAAACTAGTTTATATGAATGTTTGATGTTTTGCCTGGGATTGTTACCGCTTTCAAAACGTGTTCTGATGATGGGAACCTAGAAAATTCCCGAAATAGATCTATCAACATATTCCTGAAATGGTCATATAATAAATTTGAAAACAAAAAAAGTCTATAGATTATTTGTAGATACAATATAGAGTATGGCCTCGAACTTGAATAATTTTCATTTTCATTGCACAATTAAAGGTCGAAAAGAAAAAAAATATTTTTTATTTTTAATAAAAATTATATCAAACTTGTTTAAATTAATTTTCATTATGTTTTTAAATAATCATTTTATAAAATGTTTAATTTCTTCAAATATTAATGATAAAATCAGCAAGATAAAATTAATATATATATGAATTTTTTTATAGAAAATAATAAAATATAAGCAAAATAAAAGCAGCAATTTTTTATCAATATGTTGCAATAATATTTTAGTGTAAAAAATGCGTTTATTTGCCTGCCCCAGTTCGGTATTTTGTTGCTGAGAGGAGTGGAAAGTGTAGTCTCTCTATTTGTATATAATCCACTGTTGCCAGGTTTGACGATTTATCGTCATTTTGACGATTTTTAGTACCTAAATTACTAAATGACGATTGGACGATTTTTGCTTCCAAAATGACGATTTTTTGACAAACGTTTAATTTGTCAGCAAATCATGTTTATTTGCTATTATTAAAAAATCACGGAATCTATTTTTGGATTTTAATTATTTCGTTACAATTAAAAACTATTTTTTATTAAAAGTTTAGCAAAAAAGTTATTTTATGGATTAATGTTAGGCTTATTTTAATTTATTTTCTGCACTTAATAAAGGTAAAGACCACTGCAAATGTAGCTAAAAACAAATGAAATTTCACTTGAAAAAAGAACGACTTACGTTTTAGTAAATACAACTAACATAGTCATTTGTTTTTTACTGTTCAAAAAATTAACTACAATTATAATATTAATGAGTGGCTCAGTCAGTGCAGTAAAAAATAAACAAACATTAATTTGTTTTATTTTTTTAAATAAAAAAAAAAAATGTATAAAATGAATGTAAAATCATAATACTGTAATTTAATGTGGTTTGTTTTTTAAATGAACTGCAATTTTAGTCAAAAATTTAATTTCTTCTACAAATGACTGTTTTTTTTCACTTAAAAATAAAGATACTGTATTACAACTGAAACAACGACAAATACTTACAGCAGAAGTTCCCTGAGTATGTGCTTACTTTTTTCATATTTGGCAAACACTACCTTTTCATTACAATGACAGTTGCCTGCCACGGCCACACCAATGCCGTTATGAATGTTTTAAAGCTACGATTCCAATAGTTGCATGTGTCTTTACAGGGGTTATTTCAAAATTCTACAAATTAAATTTTGTTACATCAACAAAATAACGTTATAAATCGTCGTTTCGGTATTTTAGCGTTATTTTGACTTTAACTAGTTCAAGATATTTCAAAATCAAACAGGTTAAATAGAAAACTAAAACCGTTTACATAAGAAGAAACATTTCCATTCCGCTATTAGTGTTACTGTGATAGCCAATCGTTATTATGAAAAGTTATTGAAAGCCAACCCTGATTTTTTTAATATTTATATTTTTATAAAGTTTAATTAGTGTAAGATTGAGATAAAAATAAAATATTTTTTAAATAAAAAAAAAAACATCCAAGTTTTTGCGAAACAAACATCGAGTTCGAATATTCGGATTTATAAATCCAAAAATAAATCCGGTGCTTAAAAAACAGGCCTAATAATAATATAAATAAAGTGTTCCAAAGTGAAACTTCAGATATTCACAATTTATATTTGAAAATGGGAAAACATGCAGTAATAAACAATATTTAAATAAAAATAAATAATAATATAAATAATAAATAAAATAATAAATAATTTTTAGAAATATTAAAAAAAAACCCAAAATGAAAAATATGAAATAATTAAAAATTTTACAATTTATTGTATTAAACTATGTCATCACATGTAATGCAATTTGAAACTTTAATAATTAAAATAACAGTGTTAAAGAATTTCTAAACTATGTAAAAGAATTTAAGATTTTAAAATTGTGCTACTGAAGTGGTGTTTACAGAATTATGTAGAAGGAATTAACAGTTAAAGTGGTAAAGTGCTATCGTTATAAAATATCATGATTTTCGAAGTTTAAATTACAGAAAATGGTAAAAAATCGTATTATATTACACCGATAGTATATGAGCACTTGAAATGTAAATTACATTATTATTCTTTTTATTTTATTAAAATTTTATCCCAATTGTAACAAATATTTTGTGTTTTGACGATTTTTTGACGATTTTTGAAAATATAATGACGATTTTTATTGGAAAATTAGACGATTTTATGCTCAACATACCTGGCAACACTGATATAATCTTCGATATTGCTAATAATTAATTGTGATCGTTCGACAGACGTTTTTTAAAAACCTGCCGTTAATAATTTATTTAATTTTCTTGTTTATATGCATTAATTATGTATTAAACATGTATATTAATCTTTAAGATATTTTATAATTAAAGAAAATTTCTATTTCTACTCTTTGATATACTCTTTGCCCAACTCATCAATTTCTCGGGACTACAGAGCGTATGAGTGTTACACAATATTTAAGATAACACTCATACGTACTCACTCGTCCTACGTAGTGGGAAGTGTAATTTCTCTATTTGTATATACTCTTTGATATACCCTTTGCCCAAATCATCAATGTCTCGAGACTACAGAGCGTATGAGTATTATAAAATATGTGACCTTTTAAAAAATACTTGAGATAGAGAAAACAAAAAAGTAATGATTTTTTATATATTTTTTAAATCTAAATTAAAATAGTATTAGAAATTTGGCAATACTATCTATTTATTGAATAATCTTAACATTCAATTAAAACAATTTACTATAGAAAAAATTTAGAATTTTATATAGAAAATTTCTTAGATTGTTTTTTTAAGCTATTTCAATTTTGAGAAAGATTATGATATACACAAAAGGAAACTTTTAAATAACTTTGAAACTTTAAAAACTTGTTTTTACAACTTAATATCGTTTTCGATACCAAATTTTGTTACTAAACCCAAAACATTTGATTCCAACATTGAAATGTTACTGTTACAACCAAATTATCAAGCTGTAGATAAGGTTAATCACCATTTTTTTAACATCTCAAATTTTAAATTATATATTATAAATTTAAATAAAATAAAAATTTTCATATTTACCTCTTTTTCAATATTATGACAGGACATCATTAAAATAAATATCACTAACCAGGGTACATTCAAATAAAATGTAACAATAAAAGCAATTAACTCATTATAAACCTTATCAAATTTAACCTCAAAGTACAACGATATTATATAATATGGTCCAGATGGAGTTGAATACAGGATGTAAACCACAATTGGTATAAATAATTGTCCATATTTATAACTTAAGTCAAATCGACAAGCATCCAATATAGTTTTTCTCTGCAGCAATAAATCTAAAATTTTTTCGGTTTCTCTAGCGGATTTATTGTCGATTAATATTTTAAATATTTCATTATTTATATGCGTTAAATATGAATGTAAAATTTTTGTTACACATATATACATCATGATTACAATGCCACATAAAATAAAGGCCATGCCGAAACATATTAAATAACACAATAAACTACTCAGTTTTAGGTGAGAATATTCCAATGCTTTGTAAATATCAGCCGAATTTGTAATGACCAAAATGGCATACAATAGATATAATTGACGAAATGTCATACCATGACACTGTGAATGCAAATAAATTTCTTCATATTTTATTATAACATCAAATATTTTAATATAACATTTATGATTAATATAGAAATTTATGTAAATCATTGAAATTACTAGGCAACCTAAAGCAAAATTTATACTTAAATGTGTATTGCCAGTGTTAGTAAAGCCCTTAACAATAAAGTGTTGCGGATATAAAATCCAAAAGAATATCATTGTCCAACATATCAATTGGGATATGCAAAATATAATTAAACGCATTTTATCATTTTGATTTGCATAGACTCGAATTTTACTTCCACTAATATAATGACAATTGAATAAACCTAATGTATTGAGTGTCCAAAGAAAAGGTTTTAAGTCCCAATCGGAAGACATTTTGTCTTAAACTGAATATTTTCTTTTTTCATATATGAGGCATTACATCTCAAGTGACAGAACATTGTTGAAACCGATGTCTTTTAATCGAAAGAAAGAAACCAAGTTGAGTCCTATTGGATAGTAGTTATGACACAAAATTTCAACTGGATCGGTCAAGGACTCTACGAGTTGGAGGGTATTAAATTCTGACATTTAAATTTTTGACTTTTGTAAAAAGTCAAAAATTTTATTTTTTTATTAAAATGGGTGTTTTTTTTAGAAAGCGTAGGTCTTTTCCTTTAAGAGCTTTGCGTTTGCTTAGTGGGATGCGACTTGTTTATCTATCTTCTTTTCTTAAAAAATAGGGTACATTTTGCACCAAAAATTTAGAGTGCTCGCCTTTATTCTATTTTCATAAAATTAAGACATATCTAATGTGCTAGTAAAAACCTGTAAAAAACCAAAACAAAAACGTATTCTTATGGGATATCACTGAAAGTTACTGAGATATTCCTATTTGAAAATGTGAAATTTCAAATATGGTCCGAATCAGGTCCAGGGACTAACGGGAGCAAATCAAGGGCAGTGTTTTTTATTTGTTTGGTTATTTAACCAAATACATTTTGTACAATTTTATTAGTTTTTTTTGTTTTTATATACATCGAGATTATTTTAATGTTATTTGTAATTGTTTTACTTTTAAATTTTAAAAATTAAAACCAAAAGTTTATTTTTCGATCTTTTATCATACATTATGATGTGAGCAAGATTATTCGAGTTCAAGATCATTTGTTTTTTGTTAAACAAAAAACCGTGCAATATTTATTTATTACTCAAAATTGCAGAGTACGGCAAAAACTGATTTATGGTCCTAATACTATAGTCAGAAAGTGTTGTTGTTTATTTAATAAACAATAAAAACACAGTGTATTATGACTAGAGATTCTAGTCTATACACGAACAATGTTTATTACTTAAAAATGTTTTATTTTTGATTTGAATTAGTTCAATTCTTCCAATTTTGTTTTTTACTTCTCATCGAGTAAATATAACAATACGGGTAAAGCGTTGATCTTTTTCCTTCAAAATTTGGGTAGAATAATTCTAGCCCTTCTACATTGGTTCTCTGATGATTTTCGGTGACGCGAAATGAAACATGTAAGGACCTGTCAGTAGATAAAGTCTGCTATAAGAAAGCGGTCAAAAACTTTTTTGAGTAATAAATAAATATTGCACGGTTTTTTGTTTAACAAAAAACAAATGATCTTGAACTCGAATAATCTTGCTCACATCATAATGTTATTTGTAATTTATAAAGAGCTTTCAACATCCGTATATTACAAAAATAATGCAAATCAAACATATTAGCTAGGTTGATACTAGTACTTCGATCTGGCTAGAGATATCATCAGACTCCAAAGTTTTATAAAAGTTAGAACCTCCAGAGAGCTTTAACAAAAAACTTATTAAGTATCAAATTTGCTCCATTCTTGTCTTCTTAGCAATCAAACACGTGGTTTACAAAATTTTGAAGACCAAATATATTCTATTTATATAAAATTTTTTTTTAGTTTTTCTATTAAACAAAAAATAATATCTTGTTCAACTCAAAAACTCCATTACTTTATAAATATAAATTAAAGAAAAAAGAAATCATATTTTTGCGATTCTTTTCTCCAAAAAGGCATCAACAGCCTTTTATCTCCCGATAATTACTTTCTTTCTGAACATATACAGTACGCATAATATTCCTAAAGGTCTTTTTATATAAAAGATGTCTGTGTTAAACAATCCTTGATTTGTATATACTTTTCCATCCAGCCGCTTCTAAAGTTGCCATATTTCTTAAGAAAATATCTATTTTAACCCACTATTCTAAAATTTGCACACCTCCAATTAGGTAGCTTAAGTGGTTGTAGATACTCGAACATATACCCGGATAAGCGCCTTTCAAGCTCCGCCTTAAATGCAGACTTGGCAGCAAAAAAATTTAAAAAATCCTAGTTTTGGAAATTTTCATTTATTTCTAGGAGTTTTGGCTTTAGTTACAGCAAATCTTGAATTCTGACTTCAATTTCACATTTGTAATTTTAAATCCTATTTAAGTCTAAAAGAATCTGACTTTATTGAATAGTGAGCATTTATATTTAAACATAATCCACAAATTAGATTTCCAAATTAGATTTCCAAATTATATTTCCGAAATTCCTATTAGATTTCCAAAATTTTTGTTCTACTACCCAACTATTACCCAATAACCAAATTATATTTCCGAAATTCCTATTAGATTTCCAAAATTTTTGTTCTACTACCCAACTATTACCCAATAACTAAACTCAATTTAGTGCTGATCCCTAGACATCGGTTTCAAAAGTTCAGTCACTTGAGAAGAGATACGCCATATAACTTTTATTGGTCTTTATTATTAATTACCCAAGTAAAAAAGTTTTGATATATTTGTATATTTTTTAAATATAATTGTCTATAATGAATTGGGTTGTCATTCGACTAAAAATTAAAACACGATAAATTAATAAATCTGTCTCGTTTTGTTTTGATGTTAAAAGTTCTGACGATTTTCTTCTCTTAATGCGATCAGACTTCTCAGAAAACGGCAAATCGAAAGCTCGGGTTTTCTGTTATTAAATTGTTTTTGTTTTTTTTAATCTTACCTTGAAAATAAGCCATTGTGCGTTTTGGGAGTTGTTTTTGAAGCGATGGTGGTTGTCTAGAAAAATATATATATTTTTTAACTTTGCAACTACGTGTTATTTTTCTCTGTTGGTATCTTATCAACCAAATTTAAACAATTTTTTAATACACTCAAAAAAATAAGTTAGTAGAAAAGTTAGTAAAACGTCTTGTAATTTAGGTATACTATTTTATAGCAAATTTTTTGCTAAAATCGTGTTTTCAGCTAAAATTTTTGTTATGCTTATTCAGCACTTAACTGTTTTATACTAATGCTTTACTAATATTATACTAATGTTTTACTAATTAATTTTGCTAAAAAAAATTGTGCTGATACGCACATTAATAGTGTGGACGACAACCAGATTTAAAGATATGCGCAGAATGAAGCAGAAGTCACGGCATGTCAAGATGTAGTAGAGAAGAGGAAAATGATACTAAAAAGTACAACTCTAATAAGACATATAAAAAAATCAACCATGGAAGATTTTTGTATCTGTTTTTCATAACTAAAACAAAATTGAGGATTAAAACAAATTAAATTTTGCGCCGGCTTGTGAAAATAATTGCCTATTAATTAAATAAAAGACAAAATAAAATATTTAAATTTAATATGTATTTCTAAACTAAATGTTTATAGATTAATAATCTAGTGTGGTCAAATTGCAAACAAACATATACAGACATGTAGAGAGTAAAGCGAAAGACAAAGACACATATCTTAGGTAGATTTTTAAGGTTGCTTTTTCTTATTGCAAAAAAAGGGTTGTTTTTTTCATTTCGTTTGTTTTTGTTAATTTTTTCGTTTCGTTTCTATAATTATCTTCGGCAGTTGCGTCCTTTAAAAGATAGCATCATTTAGACAACCATTGATGTAAGTAGTTGAAAGAAAATTTTTGTTATGTTATATATATTTATTTCTATATATTTTCAGATATTAAATTAATTCATGCCGCCAATGTGTCAGATGAACATTTTTATATTGTGTAACGTATTGTAAATTATTTTTAAAAGAATCACAAAAATATGTTTTATGATGTTCAGCAAATAAATTAACTAAATTACAATTTTTCTACAAATGTTTTGCGTTTTTTTCAGTCTACTAAAATTCAGCAAAAAAATTATTAATTTTTAGCAAGGCTTTTTTATTGCTAATCCACTAAGTGTTAGCAAAACTTTTGCTGTATCTACTAATTTTGTTGCTAAAAATCAGCTCACTGATTTTCAGCAAAAGATTTTGCTGACAGTAGATATTTTTTTGGAAGCACCTTCCTGACTAAATTTTTGCTGACTTTACAAACTTTTTTTTTGAGTGTAGTCTATTGACAGATTAATAGAAATAAAATAATATGCTTAAATATTTATGCAAAAAACAATTTTTTTTTCTATATCTATTTTTCTTTCGAACTTATTATAAAAATTGTTTTTAATACTTACCATCAGCTTCATTAATCATTGTAACATTTTTTTAACTGAAGAAATTAACACGAGAACGCTACGTAACCAGTGGGTTTCTATCCACATCAATCTCTCTCAATCTGCCCTCTTTTAAATTGTTTCTAAACTCGCATCGAGAAAATGAAAACATGTTGCAGAAACTTAAAAGTTTAAATTAATTTTTATCATGTTTTTGAATAATAATTTAATAAAGTGTTTCTTTATTTCAAATTTTAACGTTAAAATAACCAAGATACAATTAAAATACATTAAATTTTAATAGAAAATAACAAAATATAATCAAAGTCAAAGTTGGTGTTTTAAGCAACAATTTTTGCATATATATATACGTATGCACAGCCCATACTTTAGCGACACACCCAAAGTTGTCCCCTAAGTATGCTGTACATCGAACCAATTGTCATCATCTTATACACTAGATTTATGAAAATGTATGAAAAATTTGAGTGAAATTGTATCTAATGTACATCATATTGTACAAAATTGTATTTAATTGCAATGAATTAAAGTTAATTCAATAAAATGATATCGAAGTCGATACAATTTGATGTATTTTAGATACAATTATGTGTTCTCATTTTTCGGATCAAAAATTTGGTGATAACCAACATAATTTTTTTCCCCAAAATGGTTTAAATCCTGATTGAAATGGAATCGTACGGTTCGGTAGATTTTTTTTATATATGTCATGTCACATATAAATCTATCTTTTTGTACACAATTGATCCAAACATATTAAATTATATATAATTTGATGCATTTGGATGAGGACAAAATGCGGATGCAATTGTATGCAAATATTTCTCAATATGTTAAATTAGGTCCAATTGTATCAAATAATGTCTAATTGTATCATATTAGATCTTATATGATAGAATTAAATGTTATTGATAATACAAGTTTGTTATAATTTTTATTAAAAATAAAAATTATGTTTTTTTTCGACCTTTAATTGTGCAATGAAAATGAAAATCCCCAATAAAATATATCAAAAAATTTGCTCCCTGGCAACTCTTCCCTAACTACGTGAATAGCCAAACTACCGTATGTACAAAAAATACATCATAGTTGCGCCAACTCACAAAATGTGGGAAATAGTGGAAATTAGATTACATATGATTTTCTAACAATTGTGAATTGTTGTGGTGTTTGTCTTAGCTATCTTCTGCAATTACAATTAAAAAAATGTAAAATCGACCCCGTGTAATTGAAACTGGTTTTAAGCCACAGCAAAAATCGACGTTACGTAGATCAGTTGGTTAGAGCCTCTGTCTAAGTGTAGTGCGAAGTGCATGTGGCAAAGAAAGCAGGTTCAAGCCACGGTCAGGATTGCATTTAATAAATAAACATTTCATATAGATGCAATCAAACAATAAAAACCATAACAAATAATTACAGTATTGTCAAAAAGGATTACTGATGAAGGTTGTGTTACCAGAAACTGCGCAGTCTAATTCAATAAAAATTTACAATGTAGTTATGATTTTTAGAAAAGTATGCTTAATCTTCTCTACCACGCCTATCTCAAACAATTGAAAAATATGTGCATATTAATTATAGTATTAATTGTACACTGTCTAAGAAGACGATGAATAAAATTCAAAAATCCCCAAGAAAATTATTCAAGTTCGAGGCCATATTCTATATTTCTTCATTAGGATATTGTCCTAACAAATAATCTATAGAGTTTTTTGTTTTTAAATTTATTATTTGACCCTTTCAGGAATGTGTTGATAGATCTATTTCGGAAATTTTCTAGGTTCCCATCATCAGAACACTTTTGGAAAGCGGTAACAATCCCATGCCAAACATCAAACATACATATGAACTAGTTTACTCACTACATGAGAACTAATATACATATGAGTTTGAAGTTAAAGATTATAACCATTGATCAAAAAATAAATTGAAAACTTGTTTGATGTGCAAGATTTAATAAAAATTATAACAAACTTGTATAAAAGGCAGAGTACCGCCAAGTTTACTTCCCCTGTTTTGCTTACAAACTAAACAAAATATAAAAAGGAGAGAGAAACAAAAAAAAACGTGTATTGAATATCCACCAGAGGTGGATCTTGCACATCAAACTTGATCAATGGTTATAATCTTTAACTTCAAACTCATATGTATATTAGTTCTCATGTAGTGAGTAAACTAGTTCATATGTATGTTTGATGTTTGGCATGGGATTGTTACCGCTTTCAAAACGTGTTCTGATGATGGGAACCTAGAAAATTGCCGAAATAGATCTATCAACATATTCCTGAAAGGGTCAAATAATAAATTTGAAAACAAAAAACTCTATAGATTATTTGTTAGGACAATATCCTAATGAAGAAATGTAGAATATGGCCTCGAACTTGAATAATTTTCATTTTAATTGTTATTGATAATATTATATATAATACGAAATTCAACAAAAAAAATTTGTTTTGCTTGGGCAGTTATTAAATTTGCTAAGTATCTCGGTATGATAGTGTAAGTAAATATTTTAAGTAATTAAACTAAATGTTTATATGGGCAACTTCAAAAATTTACAGCACCTAGACATTTTTTTTTTAAGTTTTTTTTTGTCTGACATCAATGTCGATTTGTGTGTGTATAAGCCGATATTTTAGCGTGTGAAATCCGTTCGCGTTAATCATTTTTATTAAGCGGCGCAAATTTTACGGCGGTTTTAAGTTAAAAATTAAAAAAAATATTAAAATTACAGTTTTTGTTAAAATTGAAAAAGGATAACGCGTGTGGATAATACCCCTTAAGGGCTTTCTTATCACACTAAAATATTTGTAAAAGCTTCAATACTTTTTAAAATACACTGAAAAAAAAAAATAAAAAAATTTTTTTTTGATCGTGTATGCATATTAAAATTTATTTAAAATTGTTAAACATTTTACAAAACTACGGCTAGTATAAGACATAAGTTGTAATATTTTGGGAAAAAAACTGTTTGCCTATCGCTAATGTTTTAAGAGATATAACCATTTCAACTTTACCACTCATGATTTTTTGCTATTTTGATTTGTTACCTTTGAAAATTTGTAAAATTGTTCTGCAAATTGGAAGCTGTAACTAACGTTTCGTTAGTTAAATGTTGGGTTCCAGTGATAAATTCAAAGCCGTTTTAAATTTTTTTTTAATCCGCAATTTTTTGTTTTGATGGCATTGTTTTTATTATTATTATTATTGTTATTTAAAACCGAATACCTAACTGACTTTCTTACACCAATTTGCGATTTGTTTGTTTTTGTTTTGCTATTTATTTTTTCATATTGGCGATATTTGCGTCTTTTATCGGTTAATTTGTTTCGCTTCTCAGTTTTTACGAATTTCACGTTTTTTAATGTATAATCTGAAACCATTTTACTAATTTTTATTCACGACTGTTCACGCGCATAAATAAAATAAACTTAATTGAAACTCAAATATTTATTCTTAGAAGCATTCAGCAAAGGCTATTATGATTGATGATAGAGTTTTATAATAAAGCAAGTTCTTTAAGATGTCATTGCATCGGCGGTAATTTGGCGGTTTTCGCGGTAGTATGTTTTAATTGTTTTGTTGAAATTTGTTAAGGTGGCCCTCGTGAATATTGTTTAAAAATATAGTCTCACTTTCACTCACTTTCTAGGGGTTCAGAAAAAAAACGCGTTTTTTTTGCAAATATTAATATTGGACCGATTATAAAATACTTGTTGGGATTCTGGGTTACTTATTAACCCGAATTCAAAAATAATTCTTTTAAATTTTCAAAATCAAATATTTCATACAAGGATGCTTTTTAAGGTTAGAAACATTTTGTTTCCTCCATAAAATTTTAAATCCTTAAAATTTTTTGGTGCGTTTTCGATTTTAGTATCAAGCTCAGTAAAGTCTTCCATTCGATGTACGTTTGAGCGGAATTGATACAGCGCTTTAGTTGTCACAAAGCGAAATGTGTTTGGAAAAAACTGCCACTGCACGCGCCAGGGTTGAAAAAAATTATTATTTTTTGCACTTTATCAGTTTAGTCCGTCGCGAAGAATCTATTTAGAAACCTAAACATATTCCCATGCCATGTTTTGATATAAAAAAAAGTTTAAAAAAAATTGTTTTTTTGCAAAAATTTTCAAAAGTTCATAAAATTTTTGCGTTTAAAAATTTTAAAGTGCGTTTTCACCTCGGAGGTGCACTTTACGAAGTTACTCATATCACGTAATACACTAGCCAACTAAAAAGACAATTCAGATTGTCAGACGCAAAAAAGATACATTTTCAAAAAATTTACGCTAATTTCTTTTAAGTTTGTGGTGTCCGTGGAACGTTATTGGTGCGCTGACACCAACTTGATATACCTAAAACTTTATAAAATTACGCCGTTTTATTAATTCTGCGCTTAAAACACATTTTAATTAAACGGCGCAAAAACCCTATTAAAAATCTTCAAAAAGTTCAAAATTCGGAAAATTTTGGTTTCACTTGTAAACCACCATGCAACTTTTCACCCAGCAGCGATATCAAAAATTTTTTTTTGTGGATATATCCTCCAAGCCTAGTGACTATATTTTATATTGGTTTGGATCTGAAAGCTAAAAACTATTACAGAGAAAACGGAATGAATGAAAAAACTCTTGCAAGTTTCAAGTCGTTTTTTTAATTTTTCGAATTTTAGATGACCACCAATTCTTAAGGTGAAGACTTTTCAATGTAAAACTTTGCACGTCATATCCTTCAAGTATAGTCATCCAAACCCTGTACAACGTTTTTTTCAATTCATAAAACTTAACGAAATAAGAGCCATAGTATGTCGGTTTCAGCAGGTGCTCAAAAAATTTGAAATAGCCCATATGTCTTTTGCAAGGCATTGAAATATCATGCACAGTGGGATATATTACAAAGGTTTTGGAAGAATATCGGCCATTTCTTGCTTACAAGGAAACTACACAGTGGTCTTTACCTACATATGTGTAGTAGGGCGGGTCGATTTAAAAATCGCTCAACGTCCAAGGAAAATCGTATTCTGGGAACAAAATAAGAAACTTTGCCGAAGGAACCATACCTCTAAAACGAATTCTGATGTCCCGACTTTTGACCCGTAGGGTGAAATTTTGAAAAATCCCACTTTGACCTATTTAGAGTGCCCCAATCGAATCCAACCCAATCGAATATATTTATACTCTATTTCTTCCGGAGAAGAAATAGAGACCCTAATCTTGGAAAGACTCCTCCTACTTTCTGAAATATCTCTATCCCGAGATTTGTACATTTTGCTAAAAAAACACGGCTAAAATGGCCCTCTTTTAACTTAAATTTTAACCCCTAGAATGATGATTTATGCATTAATCTGCTAGAGCGTCTCCCGGAGAAGAAGTATCTCCCATAATCTTGTAGAGATTCCTCATACTTTCTAAAATATCAAAGTGGGCTTTTTCAAAATTTGACCCTACGGGCCAAAAGTCGGGACATCAGAATTCGTTTTAGAGGTATGGTTCCTTGGGCAAAGTTTCTTTTTTTGATCTCTAGAATACGATTTTCCTTGAACGTTGAGCGATTATTTTTCATACATACATGTTTCACCTCAATTTACACTACATCTAATCAGTATATGTGGTGTTTTTACTACATCTTCTACATCAATTTAGTTTTTCAAAAGTGTTTGTTAATTTTTATATGAAACACACAAAAATTGGTTTTTCGGACTTTCTATATTTTCGTATATTTAGTTAGAATACCCAGCAAAAAATAGTGCTTACCCAGAATCGCTTCCGGAATGCATTATTTAATTACGAAGCGCTTCCGGAAGGCTTTATTTAATTACGAAGCGCTTCCAAAGCAAATCCAGAAGGCATGATTTTTGTTCGCGATGTCCCACTTGGTATGTCTCTTTTAAGCAGGTGAAAAGCGCTTCTTTCATGTGCTCTTAGAAGCAATAAATTCATGCCTTCTTATGCAATAAGAAGCTCTTTTTTAGTATGTTGACAATGTTAATGTGTCATAGTATGCATTCTTTATTGCATCATTGTAAGCATTATTCACTGTTTCAAAGAAGGCATTTTGGGAATTACGACAGAATGCCTTCTCTAATTGCTTTATAGTATGCAAGGCGGTGAAGCGCTATTTTGGAAGCATACAAATGCAGTTATTGCTTACCAAATTCAGATTATTTTTTTGCTGGGTATTATTCTACCTCAAGTTCAAAAATCTAATATGATGTTGTCATATTAGATTTTATTTGTTGCTTTTCAAAAAGTTTGATCATTTTCATGATTTCATTGGTATCACCCAAATCTTCAGTTGTCTGCAATAGAAAAAGATAATTGGCTTAACTCAAACCGAGACATTACATACAACAGACAAAATAAACTCTATGAGAATCTTTTTGTGTATAAACTGTCTGATCAGGTAACCCTATTTATAAAATCAAAAGTATTTGAAAAACAACAATTTTACCTGTCGAAATACTTTGTATGTCAGTATATATTATACCACGGCTCTTCCCAACAAACAGTGGCCATCGAGAAGAGCTGTGGTATGCTAATTGTTCAAACATGTTTTAATTTTTGGCATATCCATTGTGAGTCAAATGACTCGTCCGTCAGATGTTAATTTATATGTCAATTGAATAAAGCATTTTATTTATATTGTGAAATTGCTCTATATGAAAAACTTTTTATTTTGTGTTTCAAAATTGTTTCGACATTAACTACAACAGACACGATTAATCAAGATATCATTTAATCGATTAACTGAAAAACAAAAACAAAAACACTAGTTATTGGTTACATAGTGTATACACTAGATTTTAACTTTAATATTTTTCTGTCAGAAAATTTTAAATTCAATCGCAGAGAGATCTATTTTACGTGTGGACCACTCATTAATCTTACTGTTAGTATTATATCTGATATCAAAATAGAGTTGTTATGATAAATCTCTAAACAACAATATCATGCTATGAGCTGTCAAAATACACATAAACATACATTAAAGATTGTAAAAAAAAAAAAAATAAAAGTTAAACGCCTAAAATTAAAAAAGTGTAAAAGAAAAAGTGTATTAAAAATTGTTTAGCTTTTATAAATCAATTTAAAGTTATTTTTTAATCGCATAGTTGAAAATTGAATGAATAAACGGACGTCTTTACTCAACTAAAAACAAAAAAATTATGAAAGGACATGATATAAATATGAATACGTGTTCTCCACCCTAAACATTAATATGAACATAGATAATTTAATTGTGTTAATCTATTGACGTTCACGCACATATTATATTCAACTTAATATCTAATGTGGACTCCGTGTTAGTAAACAACAGTTTTTGTTAATGTTACAATAAGTTTGTTCGCTTACGCAAAAATTTGTAAAAGTTCTTACTGGAAGGTGTTCCTTTACACAAATACTCAGTAAAAAATAGTAAAAAGAGTAAGTAAAGTGACAGGTTGATGCCAAAAAACTTACAAGTTTTACCTGGATAAATTTTTGTCAGTAAGAATTTGTAAGAAAAAAAAAAACATAATCAGCCCGATTATGAATATTCCCTCGGATTTTTTCCTCTGCGGATTTTATTTTCTCGAGAAAAAAATCCTCCTATTCTAAAAAGGCGGGGAAAAGAATAATAAGGGAGAGAGAATTGAATAATATTAATTGAATAATTCATACAAATAATATCACAATTCTCCCTATTATTGACATTCATAATACCTCCTTTTTTACTGGGGAAGAGTTTCACATTTTCGAAATTCGTTTAGAATAAGAGAAAAGGGAAAAGTGAAAAAATTCCCGGTCAGATTTTATTAAGAATAGGGGAACAAGGAATAGGGAAAAAATTCTCACGGAATCGTTATTGAGAATTGGGCTGAATATGTTTTTTACTGCAAGACTGACATAACTCAAGAAACACGATTTTGCAGAAAACTAGATTAAAATTTTTATTCCATATCTGCCTCGCTCGACACTTTCTCTATTTATTTGGTCACGTTTTTTATAAAAAGGGGGTTTTAATATATTTTTCTCTTAGTGAGAGTTGTGTTCGAATTCGCTAATTATCGAGAGACCCCTGAGTAGCACAGTTTCTCTATGAAGTATATATTCTTTGCACCCACTTTAAAGAAAAAATAAAATATATTATCCTCTATCTCGAAAAGTATACATGATATTAATATGAAATTTTTACACCATATAAAGCATGATATAGCTAATAAATCTGCATCATTAACATTAGCATTTTCTTGATTTATGTCAGTCTTGCAGTAAATGAGCGATATGATTGAAAAAATATATGCTTGTATTTTTAGTAAACAAAAACAAATACTAAATTAAATTATAATTTGAGTTTGAATTTTAACGTCTTTTTCGGACAATTGCAATTAATACTATAATTAATATGTAATTTTATTTAATTTTAATTGTGAAAGGCGTGGTAGAGAAGAATGAGTGTAATTTCTAAAAATCATAACTAAAGGGTCCGCCAAATAACTTTTTTTTTTTGAACTCCTGAACCAATTGGACTTTGTATGGCGTCATACCGAGGTCTTTATGCAAAATTCGTCTCAATGATGTCTCCGAAATGTTCAATTGTTGAGAACGACGTTGAATTGCTGTTGATGGCGTTTCTACAACAGCAGCAATATTCTCGGGTGTACACACTGTTTTTGACTGTTTTTGCCAGTTTCTTTCACTTTTTATACAAGATAACGAACATATCGTTCAGCGGAAGGATAAACACATCGTTCAGCGGAAGGATAAAACTTCGTCAGTGACCCTGCTTTTTTTTTATTCTTTTTTTTTGAGTAATGTAATATTTGTTATGTTTTTATTTGTTCGATTGCGTCTATATGAAATTTTCTGTGCAATCACTGACCGTGGTATAGATAAACTGATTTCTAATGCAACATGCACTCGCACTACACGTTAGACAGAGCGCTTTAGCGCACTGATCTATCGTCAGGTCGAATTTTGTTGTGATTAAAACTAGTTTTATTTAATACACGGTTTGTTCTTTCATACAGTTCTATTTTTAGAAACTTACCTCACTCTAATGTCTACTGTTTTCCCATATGTTGTAAGTGATGCCACATCTATGATATATTCTTTTTATATTTTATAGATGGCGCTTACGTAGTTAGGGAAGAATTGCCAGAGAGCAAAGTTTGATTTTTGTTTGAGTTTGAATTTTAACGTCTTTTTCGGACAATTGCAATTAATACTATAATTAATATGCAATTTTATTTAATTTTAATTGTGAAAGGCGTGGTAGAGAAGAATGAGTGTATTTTCTAAAAATCATAACTACAATGTAAATTTTCAATTTTTTGATAAATTATAATTGTTTATGGATTTAAAGTAATAAATATTAAGGAATTAACTATGGAAGAAGTTAAAAAACCTTTTTAATTATTTCTGGTCGCCTATTTCAATTAACTTTTATATTTTCCATAAAGACCAGCTGATTTTTTTTTTTTATATTTGGTATTTAAAATCAGCTGTTTTAAATATTTTACCAATTCTTACAAATTTTCCGTTCGATTACTTTTTGTAAATTTGTCTTCCTCTTTGTAATTTTATTACTAAGTAATTTTTATCGGAGTTTACTGGGAAAGTAATCGAACAGACTTAATATTTAAATATTTACCAAAGACTTTAAACCATTTATAGCACAGAAAAGTCAATGGTGAAGTCAAAGTGAAAAAATGTCGGATGAATTTATATATTTCTATAAATTTTTAAAACTTGCCGGTTTAATGTCCCTTCATTATGATACCAGTCAAATGTGTTATAAAATTAAAAATAATACAATTTATTATATTTATTGTGGTTTTATACAAATTTTATTAATAATATCTATAATAGTAGTGACATTATATAAACGTTTATACTTTTTTGCGAATTTAACGGAGACGGGAAATTATTATAATACAACAATGGTACAAATAACAGATGTAATACATCTTTTATTTAATGTCTGGTGGATTTTAAAACAGCAAAAACATTTCGAAATACTAGAAACTGTAAGAAACTGGAAATTAAAATATTTAACAAATAACTCTACAAAATTTTCCTTTTACACAAAACTCGCATGGGATTTTTAATATTGGCTTTGATTACATATTTCTGTAATACAACACGTATTGTAAGTGCAGATTTATATGATAATTTCTTTCTGAATCTGCCCTGGATTACATATTCTTTACGTTTAATTGTATCATCTTTAATAACATCGATATATATTGCAATACTTCTAACGTTATCAAATGCTTTAAAATTTATTCAAAACTCTATTGAAGATCTTAAACTACAGGAAAAGCGCACAATTTTAATGGAATTGCAATTGAAGAAATTCAAGAATTATTGGAATTTCATGATAAAATAATACACATTGTAGCAGACGAAATAAGTTGCATCTATGGTGTAGCAATATTGATTTGTTTAATTTTTATTACACTCGAAATTATATTGGATACCTTTCTACTGGCTATCTTTAATGCCGAAAAGAAACTGGATAATGAATTGAGAAATTATATTTATATATTGGGGAATATATCTTGGATGTTGCCTATATTAATATTACTTATTGTAGGGTGTTTGTGCAGTAATATAACAGATGAGGTAAGAATTAATAAGATATAAAGAATAAAAAAGTCCCCAAAGAAATGGTTCATTGCATCAATGAAGCATGTTTCATTAAATCAATTTTAATGAATGATTTCATTGGCCCAACGAAAATTCCATAAAGAATATGAAATTTTTTTCTTTACTAAATAGTTCTAGCATAAAGGTTATGAAAGTTTCATGTATTTAATGAATAAAAGTCATAGTTTTTATGAAATATTTAAGTTGCTTTTTATTATAAAACACAAACCCAGGTGAAAAGTTTATATATGATAATATATTGTCATATATGTTGTCATATATGAGTATATATGGTTCCATGTATGGGCATATATGAACATATATGTACTGTAGGAAAGCACATGGGTAAATACATTCAAAGGAAAAGTTCATATATTGATATGTATGACACCATATATGATAATATATTGCATATATCGGTTCATATATTGCATCATATATACCATATATCCCCATATATGAATTCATACATTATTCTATATATGGGCAATATGTTTTAATTGTTTTTAATTTTAACCCATTCTGATAAAAATATATAAAAGAAAATAGATTTTAAAGTTTGTATAATTTATAAAGACGATAGTAGGGAATAAGTTATGAGATATCTAACCTGAATCTGAGTCGAATTTTATATGCTTAATTTAATCCAGCTTTTCAATATATTTTTTTAATTTTTATAAAAAATAAAATTATTTAAAAACGTTCAACATATTATAAGTTTTGGAGCTTTTTGATAGCAATAAAGTTTCAGAGCCAGTGATAGGATTTCAAAATTAGAATCGAAGTCTAAAATGTATTCATTTGTTGTGAGAAATTTTTTTTTTTAATAATTCAAAGAAACTAGGAATTATTTAAGTAATATTTGACCGATTCAAACTAAGAAATTACAAATTTTTTAAAATCCGTATTTTAAGTCAATAAATCTCGTCTTTTGCACCAAAAGTCCGATTTTTGGCCCGCCTTAGTTGAAATGCCCCTATTTGTGTGTGTCAAATACAAGCATTTTAGTTAAAGTTATTTTTTTTTATTAAATTCTTAAGTATTTGTACCAAAGGACATATTTTGTGGGTTCGCTTGATTAATGTTGTTGTCGTCGTCATCATTATTTTCTAAATCATCAAATTTTATTTTTTTTGGAACAAGTTGGTTTTCCATTATCCATACTCTTATTACTTTTCATTAATAAGACAACATTTGATATATTGATAAAACATACAAATAATAATAATGATATATGATCATATATGTCCATATACCCTCAAATTTCGGATCCGAACATATATGGATTCGTATATAAACTCATATATGTGCACATATATGACAATATATCAACATTTTCACCTGGGAATTTAAAATTTACGTCTTTATACACCTTTAATGAGGTTGAGATATTAGCCAACAATTATTTTTTTCATGTTAGAAAGTGTTTTGCAACCGTCAGATAATGACAATCGTAATTAATTTTTTATATTAATTACTGTAGAATATTACTTTAGTTAGTCTCTTTACAAGAAGAAGAAGAAGAAAACATTTTTATTGAAAATTTTTTTTACGGACACAAGGGATACACCAGACTGCCGCAGTTTCGTCCCCCTCCTGGGACTCGTCAGTGGTTAATTATGTGTCAATTGAACAAAGTATTTTATATTGTTAATTTGCTCTATATGAAAAACTTTTATTTTTTGGTGTCGTACTGTGATTTGAACTCACTGCCTTAGCATCAGGCTATGCATCGTAATCTCATCTCTTAACCAGTTGATCCACGGTCTACACAGCGATGACTGTAGCTAAAGTGGAGTTTGGTCACACTACGTACACACAAGTATTGTTTCGATCAGAAGAGACAGAGTTAACTAATACCAATGCACAATTCATTTCTCAACTAGAATGCTTTTTTTTCTATTTTCAATTATAACGAGCTTTGAACCTCCGTATATTTTCAAAAATAAAGCAAATCAAACATATTAGCTAGGTTGATACTAGTATTTCGATCTGGCTAAAGATCTCATCAGAACCCAAAGTTTTAGAAAAGTTAGAGCTTCCATAATAGGCAGAACTTTAACAAAAAACCTATTAATAATCAATTTGCTCCATTCTTGTCTTCTTAGTAATCAAGCACGTGGTTAGGTCTTTTCCTTTTTTTTACAAAAGCACCCAGGCAGGAAAATGCAATCGGCATAGTGTTGGCAAAGCGTCGGCGACGGTCTGTTATGCGTTGGCAGTACGTGGGAATAACAATCTTGACAGTATTATCATGTTACCCGATTGATAACAGTGGCCATCCGTTGGTTTGAGCGAACTTGCCACCATTGGCAATTCAAAAAAATTGGTGCATTTAAAATAGCTAAATTAAATTAATTTTGAGAAATATGTACACACAAAAAAAAGTTACTAAAGTCAGCAAAAAAATTTGCTGAGTCAGCTAAATTTTAGGCAGGACGGTGCTTGCAAAAAATATTGCTAATGTCAGCAATATTCAATTAAATTTTTAAATAGTTACAAATTATTTTAATTGCTACTACAATTTCTTTAATAGGACCGAATTCAATTAAACTTTTAATTGAATCAACAAATATTTTAATTGAACCATGTAGTCAAAATAGTCAAATAACTCAAAATTTAAATGCAAAAAATAAAAAATATTTCAAAATCTACCCAATAAAAAACTTAAAGATGACTCGAAACTTAAAGATGACTCAGAAAAACTAATTAATACCAGTTCGAAAATCTAAATTTCCGACTTTCTCAGAATTCACCAACTAAACCTGTGTAGGACTGTGTAATTTAATTAATTAAAATTTCTCTCTGTTTTCAATGAATGACCAAGGTATTAATCAAATTTAATAACTTATTATCAACAATTATACAAATAAATTATATGCTTTTTATAATATGTTTTTCACATTATATTTATATTGTATTGTCAAAAAAGGATTCAGTTTTAGACAAATGTCTTCCGAATGGGACTTAAAACCTTTTATTTGGACGCTTAATGCATTAGGCCTATTTAGTAGTCATTATAATATTGAAAATAAAAATCGAGTTTATACAAATCGATGTGATGAAATACGTTCTACAGCTACTTTTTGTGTATCCCAATTGATATGTTGGACTATGATTATCTACTGGATAGTGTATACGCAACAATTTCATATACAGGGTCATACAAAAACTGGCAATACATATTTAAGTATAAATTTTGGTTTATGTTGCCTCTTAATATCTATAATATATTTGAATTTTTATATCAATCATAAATGTTTTAATCACCTCTTGGTATTGATATTAAAATATCAAGAAAATTATTCACATTTACCTCGTCCTGGTATAACATTTCGCCAATTATATATTTTGTATGCATTTTTGGCCATATCAAATATTGTGAATGTTTTTAAAGCATTATATTATTCTCCAACAACAATAAGTGTCATAATGTGCTATTTAATATTTTTCTCGATAAGTTTTCTTTTAAGTGGCATCATAATTATGATGTATATTTGTATAATAAAAATTTTAAATTCACATTTAAAATTTATAAATAATGAAATACTAGAAAGATTTGTTGAAACTGAGTCCATTGGAAAAAGTCAAAAAATTAACGATTTAATGATGCAGAGAAATCTATATTGGATATTTGTCAAAATGAATTGAGTTATCAATATGGCTTTGTATTTATACCAATTGTCATCTTTATCCTGTATACAGCGCCATCTGGACCATATTATATAATATTGTTTAATTTGGAGATTAAATTTGATAATGTTTGTGATCAATTATTGTCTCTTATTGTGACCATATATTGGGATGTGCCATGGTTAGTGTTATTTATTATGCTGATGTCTTGTAATAATATTGATAAAGAGGTAAATATAAAACTTAATATTATTAATAATAACACGGTGCTACACTCAGGGAAAATGCTACATCATAATTATGAAAAGTTTCATAAATATGGAGGAAAACTTCAGTGATTTTACTCCAATGTATTTATAAATACTTCTATGATGATAATGTTTCATAACTTTTTGTGAAGTGCTTAATAAATATGATGAAACATTTCGTAAATAGACTGATGCTGCTTCATGAAATGTTTCATTAATATTTTTATACATCAATTACAATTAAAAATATCAATTCACGTTAAAAATTTCCATACCCAGGTGAAAATGTTCATATATGATCATATATTGCCATATATGGTTTCATGTATGAGCATATATTGTTCCATATATGGGCATATATGAACATATATGTAATGTATGGGAGCATATATGGGTAAATACATTCAAATGAAAAGTTCATATATGGATATGAATGATAATATATTGCATATATTGGTTCATATATTGGTTCATATGTGCCATATATCTCCATATATGAATTCATATATTATTCCATATATGGTTAATATGTTTTAATTTTGATCAGATATGACCATATATGAGGATGAAATATTTTTATTTTTAACCCTTATTCTGCCGGTCTACGAGTTCTTGACAAAAATATATAAATTAATGTTTTATTGATTTATAAAGACGATTGCAGAGAACGAGTTTTGAATTGAAATTTGAGTTGAAAATTGGTCCATCAATTGATATTATCACGCTAAATATACCATTGGTAAAATTTGTTGGCGAGCACCTCCTTTCGGTGGGAGGGGTTCAAAGTTGGAATTTTGTTTTGCGATTTTATCCAAAAGTTGTGAATGGGTCGGAACGATTTATGCACCATCGGAAAGGTATAATATGTCCCCACTCATTAACCCATTACAAGCTATCTTAAAATTTTGTATTTTTTCATCTTTTTTTATTAAAAATTCGCAACTAAAAAACTAATAAAACCTCCAAGTTTAAGTTTAACCAAGTTTATATATTAACAGGGTCGTATTATACCTTAAATGAAAGCTCAATATCTTGTTTATAAATTACTGGCCTCAAAACATACCTATAATACAGATAATTTTTAAAATAAATAAAAAAGACAGGAAAATTTAAAAAAAATACCAAATGTTAAACTGACTCGTAATTTGTTAATGAATGGGGACATATTACTCTTTGGAAATATATTTAAAAACACCTTTCCGATGATGCCTAAATGATGCAGATCATTCACAACTTTTGTATAAAATCGCAAAACAAAACGTCAAATTTGAAAAAATTTGGAAAAAAAACTAAAAAAAGCTTTTTTATATATGAGAATATAGGAAAAGTAATAATATATGACAATATATGAACATTCATATATGACCATATATGAACATTCATATATGTCCATATATGAGCATATGTGTCCATATTTGAGCATATATGTCCATATACCCTCAAATTTCGGATCCGAACATATATGTATTCATATATGAACTCATATATGTGGCCATATATGATAATATATAAACTTTTTCACCTGGGTATGAAATTAAAAAATGTAATTTTCTATTTAAAAAACCCGAATTTTTATATTATATTAATTCTATTAAAAATTAAAAACAACTCAAATAATATTCAGAATTTTAAATAATTTCTCGTAGATTTGGAGTTTTTAAAAAATTGAATTGCAAATAATATTTTCCATATTTCAAATAAAAAATAAAATCTTCTTCATATTTATGAAATGTTTCATAAATATGATGATGAAGTTTCACAACTTTTGGTGAAGTGCTTAATAAATATTATGAAACATTTCATAAATAGGATAGTGCTGCTCCATAAGCTTTTATGAAATGTTTCATAAATATTTTTCTATATCAAATAAAGTAAAAAACATTAATTCAATCTTAAAATTTCCATTTGAAATAAAAAAATATAATTTTCTATTTAAATAATTCCGATAATTTTCTATTTTAAAAAATCCGATAATTTTCTATTTTACATATTCCGATAATTTTGTTTTATATTAATTCTATTTAAAATTAAAAACAACTAAAAAATAATATTCAAAATTTTAAATAATTTCTCGTAGATTTTGAGTTTTAAAAAATTTAAATGCAAATGATATTTTCTATATTTTAAATCAAAAATTAAAATTTATTGTTTCTCAATTACACTTTTTATCCTTAAAAAAAGAATAAATTTATTTTCATACAGTTTATGAAACTTTTTTTTAAAATTGATGAAGGGGTATGATACATTTTTCATACATTTTTATGAAACTCTTCATCATATTTATGAAAACTCCTCATTATATTATGACAAACTATTTATGAATCAATTTCATCAATATGAGTGTAAAGTGAAAGTATACTTAAAAAGGAACCTAGAGTTACACATTCCGACAAAATTTTATGATTTTTATATTTTTTCTAACCGAGAATCAGACTATACTTTGACGAAAGTTTTAGACATGCTGAATCCGAATCTAACAGACTTGGGCGACGTCAATTACATTTCAAAATCGATCACTTGTGAAATTTTCTATATCATTAATAATATCAGCCCTACACTCATACTTGTGAGCTTAATCGCTTCCTTGGAAAATTTTAAAAGGTTTATTACCAAACATGGGGATTAGTAACAACATCTGGGTATTTAATTACAGGGCAATTACTCAATTACACCCAATTACATGTAATTGAACATAAAAAAGTAATTGGCCTGTAATTAAATACACAGATATTGGAATTATGTCCCATGTCTGGTATTGACAAAATTTAAAATTTTCCAAGGAAGCGATTAAGCTCACAAGTGTGAGCGTAAGTTTGAAATTTTTAATGATATAGAAAAATTTCACAAGTGAACGATTTGAAATGTAATTGACGTCGCCCAAGTCTGGAATCTGACCTCAGAATATCACTGTCACGTCAGGTCAGACATTCTTACATAAAGTGCAAAAGAACTCGTTTTTTGGGGACAAAAAGATCATTAGGGTACTAAAAGTGCTAAATCTTTAGATATTTTAATACAATCCCAAAATCTGAAGTCATTATTTCAATTTTAAATTTTTAGACTGATTAAGAAGGAAACATTGTTGAGCTTTTTAAATGTACCCTATGGTGAATGGGACCGGTTCTGCGTGTGTCACAGGATCGGTCGCTTCGTGCCAGAGACCAGTTTTCTGGACATGCCACAAGACTGTCGCAAAAGGACCATGTCGTATAAAATAAACGAAAACTAAACTGCTTCCAATGGGTAAAATTCTGATCAACAGGCTTTTTCTTGTTAATAATCATTCTGTTTAAGTGGTATGTCCTCCCATTACCAGTGACAGGATTGGTAAGTTTAACCCACTTCCACTATTAAATTATACCAGTCCTGTGATAAGTCCTTCTTTAACCAGTCACTTTTAGGACAACTGACTCCTCATTCCCCATAGCGTATGTATACACGCAGAAAAATGTGAAACAAAATTATATTACCAGCATTTATATTTCCAGAAACGCGTTTTTTTTCAGCGTGTATGTACAAAATTCTAAACGTCGGAATTTTCCACATTTTCAACGCCCAATCAATGTGACTACATATTAAAAGCGTAAACCGCTGCACAAAAGTTTTGATCTTAAGGTCGCTACTTAGCTATAAAGTTTTGACCGCGGCCCCTCGTTTTGGAATAGCTCGAGTAGTTAACGCATAGCTCGATCGCATAGAGTAGCTCGAGTAGTGAAAGTGCACTTTTTGTTTGTTTGAACTCACTTAAAAAAAATAAATATTTAAAAGAACGCACCTAGAAGATCTGACCTCACTCGGGAGAACATTGTATCCTAGGCCAACTACTACTCGAAAAAAACTTCATCAGATCCAAATCAAAAGTTTTTTTTTTAAATTTAGCAATTTTGGTAATTGACTACATTCATAGATAGCTGATTTAAAATTTTAAAGTATTTCGATTAAAATTGCGCAGTCGACGAACAACTACTAGAAAAACCTCGACCAAAATACAAAAATTGTAAAAATATGCACTTTTTAAAGTTTAATGACATTGTATAAAAAAAAATTTTAAAACTTGGCTCAAGCTTATTTATTTTTGAGTCGCATACTTTATTAAAGTTTATGATTAAAACTTCGTGGCAATCTGACGAAGATTGGAGAGTGCAACTACTACTTGAAAAAACTCGAACTCGAAAAACACATCGGTTTTTATCAGAAACTCTATTTTAGTTTTTTCTGTGTACTCAAATGAAAGAATTTTTGTGTACATTTATATTCTAAAAAAAATAAATAATGATTTAGCCGTCAAATTTCGAAAATTTAAACAAAATCTACTAAAAAATTGACGAAATAGTAATAGAATTTAAATGGAAAATCACTAATGATGCCTGTCCATAAAAAAGGCAGAAACTAGTCTAGTCTGATATGAAAATAAATAGTGTTTATAATTTTTAGAGAAAAACGTTTATTTTTCTTAACCTCAACCTTTCTAAATTAAATTTGTCAAATGTATATTAATTAAAAATTAATTGCGACTGTCTACATGACGTTAAAACAACACTGTACATTATAAAATTTGCCCTGTGGCGATATTTCAACATAAACGCAAAGTTGGCTACAAAAATCTAAAAATAGAATATTTGTGTTTGTTAGTGTTGGTCACTTCTGAGTATAATATCATATAAAGACAATCTGACAATTATAAGACACAATTAATAATACAATTTAAATGGAAAATCACTGATGACGCCTGTCCATAAAAAAAGGCAGAAACTAGTCTAGTCTGATATGAAAATAAATAGTGTTTATAATTTTTAGAGAAAAACGTTTATTTTTCTCAAAATTGTTGAGTAGTGTTATCTCTCTTCTACAAAGTATTCAATTATCAGTGAATTCGGTGCCTTTTGACAATATTTTTTAATAAAATTTAGTATGCTAAAATTTAGTATACTATACTGGTACACTCAAAAAACTTTGAGAGTAGAATCTACAGACACTGGCAGTTAAAACAACTGCAAATTCTGTTAAAAATGCGACAAACGTAATTACCGGTAAAAAAAACTACACATTTAGTTATACTTGACTATTGAAAAACAACTAATAAGTACGTAAAACTAACTAAAATTTCGTAAAAATAACTAAAAATTTTTAACTACAAACATTTTGAAACATTATATATTCGGTATTTTGAAAACATATTAAAAAAATATATATTTTTTCTTTCGATTAAGACAAAAAGTTTTATTTCCTAAATCCTCCATTAAATGTTTGTGACAAAATTCCAAACGGTACATCAGTTATTACGTTTCTATGCGTTGGATATACAGTGAAATTTTGTAATTATTTTTTGCAAACTATGAATATATCAGTAATAACAAATTTTAACTAATGCTACCCAGTCAGAAACTGTCAGTGATACAAAAATCTAGCACTGGTATACCCACTGGCTAAACGAGGAATTTTAAATAAACTACTGGCAGAACACATGTTAAAGACTCTTAACCAGCGTTTCCAAAAACCTGTGGCAAGAAATGTTTTCTACACTTATAGAAATAAACCTGTCAAACTAGCAGAAAAAGCTACTAAATATAAGTTAAAAATTACCTTGCAGAAAAAACTACTAAATTTAGCAGATTTTTTTGCTATAAATAAATCGGTTAACAAGTTTGTTATAATTTTTATTAAAATAAAAATTATGTTTTTTTTTTATTAAAAATAAAAATTATGTTTTTTCATTTTCATTAAATCGGTTAACTTTACTAAATTTTAGTTATATTCGATGTGAATTTTAGTTAATTGAAAATAGCACTCTACTCTGTAAAATTAGCAAAAACTTTTACTAAATATTTGTGGACTCAAAATAGCAAACAAAAACTGTAATATTTGCAAAAATTTTGCTGTATTCACTTTAATTTTAGTAGAATACAAATAACAGTTTATTTTGCCAAAATCAACAGAATTTTTTTCTAAAAAATTGTGGATTTCTGATTTCATAAGGGCATAAGGACTTTTTATTCGAATTAAAAATAACTTTAAATATTTCGCATTTTTTATGAGTTTTTCGTCTACTATTATTTTTAATAAATGTTTTTGCTGATTTTAGCAGATTATTTTGCTACTTTCAATTAACTAAAATTTAGCTTAATTATAACTAAATATTTGTTAATTCAACAGATCTATTTTTGCTATTCTTATATTGCTAATATTAAGTAAAAAACTCAGCTAATTTTAGCAGTTTTTCTGCAAGGTAATTTTCAACTAATTTTAAGTAGATTTTTTTGTTATTTTTTTATTTCTACAATTGTTTAAAAAAGTTTTTTGTTGGAAGGTTCCGAGTTCGAGCCCGGTTTCAGGCAAACATTTTTTTTTTAACTTTTCAATATTTCTTTTATACATAAAATTGTTTTTTTTTTGTGTCCGGAAAAGCTTTTTTAAGAGCAAATTTGTTATCCCAAAGTTGGCAAGTCGTGTCCATCAAACCTTATGTCCCGTTAGCTCAGTGGTAAGATTGGCAGCCTACAGCTCCCGAAAGGGTTTAAACCCCGGTGGGACCAACAAATTATACATGACCTTGTTTAAATATTAATTTGGAAAACAAATTTTTTCTACCAAATATTTCATCGTTTTACCAACATTTTTAAAACTTTGAAATTTTGTGTCTCCAGTGCTTGTCCGACAGTTTTTGAACAAACGGAGCTTTTGTCTAATGATGTTATATATTTGGGACTGGGAAAACACTTGTTGCCAGCACTTTTACCACTTGCTAAAGTGCCCTGCCAGCTTCGGCCCCTTTCTCTTTTTCTGACTGGGTAGGTTCATTACTGAACCTAAAATACGAGTTTTATTTTTTTTTGTCGATTTAAAATTTGTATGGAATTTGATAGTAGAAAACTTGCTAAAAAAAAGAACGAAATTTGGCGTTGTCTCAATGAGTATTACTTTGTTAGCTTTCATTTTAATCCAATAGGTCATCAAGCCAATTAATAAACTTTTCCAAAAATTTGCTCAAAAATTCAAAGCTATCTTGTATAGGATATCAATCAACACATGATTACATTAAGTAGCTGATATATGAGCTATTTCAAAAATTTTCGACACCTGTTGAAACTGACTTTAGATGTCTCTTGTTTCTCAAGGTTTTTTGAATTGAAAGAACCCGGCCAGAAACTGCCAGTTGTACAAAAAAAAAAAACAAACCCTGGCGTACCACTGGTTAACAGAGGAACTATAAATATTTAACTGGCAGAACAATTGTTTACGATGCTTTACCAGCATTTCCAAAAAGCGTTTTGCCAGTACATATTAGTTTTACAATAATTTCAGTGGTCCCAAAAAAAAACATTGGCAAACAATTGACTGAGACCACTATGTCAACGTTGGCAAAACGTTTTTTCCTAGCGCTATTCAAACAGAAATTGCCAAAAGTTCATTTTATAAAAATGATGATGCTTTGTTTAAAAGTTTGTAGTCGGAAGGTTCCGAGTTCCATCCCGGTTTCAGGCATACATTTAGTTGCGATTTTTTTCACATTTTAATAATTTTATTTTATATCTGATTATTTTATATCTGGAAAGCTCTTTTAAGACCAATTTTTTTTTTGTTTGTTCAAAGTTGGGAAGTTGTTTCCAGCAAACCAAATGCCAGTGCTGACATATTTGTGCAGCCAACTGTTACCTAGCAGTTATCATTCACTTACGTTTTAATCTATTTAGTATTATATATCTCATTAGCTCAGTGGTTAGAGCTGTCGGCTGCCAATCTGGCGGCCAGGGTTCGAATCCCGGTGTGACCCAAAAAAATTGCAAATGAACTTTTTTTTAAATGTTTTTTCCACCTATTTCATGTTTTTACCAACGTTGGAAATTTTGTATCCAAAGTGCTTGTCCGACACTTTTTGAACAGATGGACCTTTTGTCTAATGATGTTATCAATTTATGATTGGGAAAGCACATGTTGCCAGCACTTGTACCACTTGCTACATTGCGTTGCCGTTTGTTTTTTCTGGCTGGGAAATGATGGACAGGGTTAGGTAGACTATACTTTAAAACTATGACATGCTAAGTATTATGATGCAAGGTTAAGAATTGATGGATTTTTAAAAGTTGAAAAATTAAAAAATTACTTGAAGCTTACAAGAGTTTTTTAACTTATTTGATTTTTTTACTCATAGTACTTAACTTTCAGCTCCAAACCAATACATAATGGAGTTACTTGGGAAATACATTCAGTAATATATAATATATATAAAGTTGATGTTAGCGCACCAATAACAAACATCACAAATTTATGCGGAATTGGCGTAAATTTTTTGAAAATGTATGTTTTTTTGCGTCTGACATTCACAGTTATATTTGAAATTAGCTAGCATATTGCGTCAACGGAGGTTTCTTTGTAAACAGCACCTGCGAGTCAAAATTTTAAAAATTTTGCGAAATTTAATTATTTTTTTCGCATTTTTTTTATAAAAACACAAGTTCAAAAGTAAAACTTCAAGTCTTGTAAATCAAGTTTACTATTTTTCAGTAAAATTTATTGCTAAAATTATTTTTTTTAGCTAAAATTCAGTTAAACTTTTGCAGCACTTAACTGTTTTGAACTGAATTTTTTACTTATGTTTTACTAATATATTTTGCTAAAAAAATTATGCTGATAAGCTACAACCAGATTGAAAGATATACTTAGGACGAAGTAGATGTCGCGGCATGTCAAGATGTAGTAGAGATGAGGAAAATGGTACTAAAAAATGCAACTCTTGTAAGACATATAAAAAATCAACCATGGACGATTTGTGCATCTGTTTTTCATACTCGTACGTAAAACAAAATTATGGATTGAAACCACTTAAATTTTGTGTTGTCAACGGCTGTCAAAGGGATTCTCTCTTAATAAAATTAAAGATAAAATAAAATATTTAAATTTAATAAAGACTAAATTTATATTTGTAAACTAAATGTTTATAGCGATTATTCAATTAGTGTTTTTCATACTCGTACGTAAAACAAAATTATGGATTGAAAAAACTTAAATTTTGTGTTGTCAACGCCTGCCAAAGGGATTGTCTCTTAATACAATTAAAGACAAAATAAAATATTAAAATTTAATAAATACTAAATGTATATTTGTAAACTAAATGTTTATAGCGATTATTCAAGTAGTGTTGGTCAAACTGCAAACAAATATACGTTCAGGTAGACAGAGTAAAATAAAAGACAATTTCACACATCGTGGGTCATTTTTTATGTTTTTTTTTTGTTTTTCTTTGCAAAAAAAGGTTGTACGATATATGTCATATTTTTAGTTTCGTTTCTAGAATTATCTGCGGTTTTTGTCTTCCTTTAAAAGATGCCACCATTTAGACAACCATTGGTGTAAGTTGTAGAAAGATAATTTTGTTTATATTATATATAATTATTACTATATATTTTCAGATATTACATTAATTCATGTCGTCAATGTGGAAGTAAAAACATTTTAATATTTTGTAACGTATTGTAAATTATTTTTTCAAGGAATCACAAACATTTTTTTCAGATTTAAAGTAAATACATAAAATAAAGTATAATTTTTCTAGAAATTTTTTGAGTTTTTTTCAGTCTACTAATATTCAGTAAAAATTTTGTTAACTTTTAGCAAGGACTTTTTAATTTTTAATGATCTAGGTTTTAGCAAAAGCTTCTACTAATTTTGTTGCTAAAAATCAGCTTTTTCAACTTAATATTTTGTTGACATTAAAATAGCAAACCTTTTTTGCTTACTTTAAAAACTTTCTTTTTAAGCGTAGTGGGTACAGCAGCACTTTTTTCTGAACACGTTTTGCTTTGTGACAACTAAAGCCGTAAGTCCAAGCAAAATCTGTAATTTTTGCGTCGTTAAAGGTACACTTATAGAAATTGACATGTAAAAAGAGCCAAAATAGCTACTAAAAATTAGTTTAAAACTGACTTGCAGAAAAAACTGCTAAAGTTAGCAGTTTTTTTTCTACTAAATATTAGTATTATAAGAATAGCAAAATAAATATGTTGAATTTACAAATATTTAGTTATAGTAACAAAATAATATGCTAAAATCAGCAAAAACATTTACTAAATATTAGTAGACAAAAAAATCATAAAAAAATTTATATTTTTAAAGTTTTTTTTAATGCAAATAAAAGCCTAACCTTATGAAATCAGCAATCTACAATTTTAACAAAAATTTCTGTTGATTTTAGAAAAATAAACAGTTATTTTCATTCCACTAAATTTGAGGCAAAAACTTTGTTAATATTACAGGTTTTGTTTGCTATTTTGAATCACAAATATTTAGTAAAAGTTTTTGCTAATATCACAGAGTAAAATGATATTTTCAATTAACTAAAATTCAAATCGAATATAACTAAAATTTTGTAATGTTAACTGATTTATTTTTTGCTGTTCTTATTTTATTAATATTTAGCAAAAAAAAATCTGCTAAGTTGAACAGTTTTTTTTGCAAGGTAATTTTTAACTTATTTTGAATAGCTTTTTCTGCTATTTTCACAGGTTTATTTCTATGAGTGTAAATAACTAACTTGGATGAATTTAGCATGCTTAAACATTGGCGTACACAAATTTTATTCATGTCATATAAAATATTTTGCCTCAAAGTGTCGATAATTTTTGAAATTCCTCATATACATAATACCATTTTAAATGTCAGGCCATGGTATAATCAATAACTAATAATTAAAAAAAAAGCAAACAAAATTAGCAGGTGTAGTTAAAATAATATTCAGTATTAGACAAAATGTCAACCGATTGGGATTTAAAACCGTTTATTTGGACACTAAATATATTAGGCCTATTCAATGGCCAATATATTAATGAAAGCAAAATTCGAAATCGTAATAATAAAATACGTTCAATTATAACACTTTTGGTATCTCAATTCATATGCTGGTCCACATTTTCCTATTGGATAATGTATACGCAACATTTTCACTTGACGAACTATAATCGAACCGGCAACATGTATTTAGGTTTACATTTTGGATTAAGTTGCCTGCTAATTTCTATAATTTATATAAATTTTTTGATCGGTCACAAATGTTATAGTAAACTATTTAAGCTAATAATGAAATATCAAGAGACTTATGTTCATTCCCAGGGCAATGGCATGAATTTTCGTCAATTTTACATTTTCTATGCATTTTTGGCGATATCAAATTTTGTTAATTTACTTGGAGCATTTTATAACACTGAAGCGAATATAAGTGGAAAAATATTTTATATAATAGTTTTAGCTACGAGTTTTGTTCTATGTGGCATCGTAATTACACTGTTTGTTTGTGTAACTAAGATTTTGAGTTTATGTCTGAAACAAATAAATATTGATATATTGAAAATAATGGAAAATAAATCGCCTAGAAAAACAGAAAAAATTACACATTTAATGATGCAGAGGAAATCTATATTAGATGCTCATCAAAAAGAATTAAGTTATCATTATGGATTTCTATTCATACCAATTGTTGCCTATATTTTGTATATAGCTCCATCAGGGCCATATTATTTGATATCATTTAATTTTGAATTTAAGTTTGACAACATTTATGTTGAGTTAATCACTCTTTTTATTACATTATATTGGGATGTGCCATGGCTGGTGATATTTGTTATGCTGATGTCTTATAATAATATTGAAGAAGAGGTAAATATAAAATATCTTGAACTAATTGATATTAGAAATTACACGGTGCTACACTGAATGGAATTATGTTTCATGATATTAATGATTATAGTGAATTTTATCGTTGATCTATAAGTTTATGTGGGAGATTTTATTTGTTCGGTTTGGTAGATCATGACAAATTTAAATTATAATTTTTATATGATAATTTACTTTGACTATTAGAAAAAAAACACAGAAAAAGTTATTAGACACTAGCATGAATGGAATGCATTTTCTGACCCACTACGGTCTTCATCAACATTCTTCGTGCCATTTAGTGTTAATCGTAAATATCTTAAATATTTAACTCACACGTTAAAGGAATTGGGTGACTTTAAATCCCACATTACTCGGTGTATTGAGTTAGAATGAAATTTACCATGAAAGATTTCTGTTTATAGTGTGTTTGTTTTTCTCTAGTCATTATCATAATTGCCAGTTTAACTTTCAGTTAAAACTTTTAAATGGCAATTCTTTTCTCTAATGTCATCATATACTATCCTTCTACATAAGCAAAGCATATCAACAAACATTAAAGATTTTATGTCGAGCATATACATTAAACGATTTTTTCAGTGTACCTGGTGAGTGGTTTAATAGTGAATTTTATCGTTGATCTATAAGTTTATGTGAGATTTTATTTGTTCGGTTTTAGATCATGACAATTATCTGATTATCTTTATGATTAAATGAAACAATTTCATAGGATTTTTTTCGTAGATGCAAAATTTCATTATATCCAAGAAATTTTATTCATATTAAGAAACTTTTCATAAAATTTCATAGTTTCAGAAAAAAAAACAATCATGCGATTTTATAAATTATCTCTTCATAAATTTAAAGAAAATTTTGTTAGAGCTATGAAATTATTTTCAAAAACATATTTTTTTTTTTTTATAAAATTTTATAATTTCATTAATTTTCATACATTTCAGACTTTAGTTTTAAGATTTAATTCTCAAGTGTTGAACACATCGCTCATTTACTGCAAGAACGTCACAACTCAAAAAACACGATTTTTGAGTTAATGACGCAAAATTATTCGTTATATCACGTATCATATTGTGTAAAAAAGTCATATTGATATCTTGTATACTCACCTCTTGAGAGAAATTATGTCGTTATTTTTTTCTTTAAGGTGAGATTAAATTGAAATCTTTAAACTCGTTTTCTAAAAAATCAAAATTTTTGAGTTATGACGTTATTGTAGTAAATGAGCGACATTTTATAAACAGCTTTATTATTTCAATGCATTAATTTTGAACTTCAATGAAATTATTTAAAAATCAAATCCATTTTTCAAGACATTCATGAAGAGTTTTATTAATTCAATTAAACTTCTTAATATTAAAAAATTTTATGAAAATGTTTCATAAATTCTATAAACGCCTCATTGTCAGAATGATTCACTTGTTTTATAAAGATCTTCATGAATTTTACAAACATTTCATAAACATTGACTTTAATAAAACCTATTTCATAGATTCTATGAAAAGTTTCAATGGACGAGTTCCAGTGACAATTTTCAGTAAAACTAAAGGGTCCGCCATCTAACATTTTTTTCAACTAGTGCTTATTTCGTGAATGGTAACACTTAGCTCATGTCTGATTTGACAGATAATTAGTTTTATCCTTCCGCTGAACAAATATGGTCCGTATGTTCGTTATCTTGTGAAAAAAGTGAGAATATTGCTGCTGTGGCAGAAAGTGTGCGTGAAGCGCCATCAACATCAATTCACCGTCGTTCTCAACAATTGAACATTTCGGAGACATCATTGAGACGAATTTTGCATAAAGACCTTGGTATGACGCTATACAAAGTCCAATTGGTTCAGGAGTTCAAAAAAAAAAAGTTATTTGGCGGACCCTTTATTAAGAAATTCATTACTGAAGTGAAAAATAATTCTCTCAGTGTACAAGCAAACATTTTTTGAAATCACTTTTCAAGTAACCTTGTGCAGGTTGTTGGTCTAGGTGAGTGTACTACAAAACTGGTTCGAGAAGAAGTGGTAATATACCCTAAATTTTTCGAGATAACGGAAAAATAGTGTTTTTTATTTACGACTGGCGCATATAAACATTTAAAACTCAGTCTTTATTTTTAACTACTCCAGATTTTTTAAACGGTATTTAAAATAAATTTGCCTTATATATCCAAATATATATCGGCCATTCCATGATTGATCGGCCAAATAGATTGGCCAAAATCCATGATAGATTGGCCAAAATCATATATTAAGTTCAAACTTTCAAAAAATCTTTTTCCAGCCAAAAACCTCTTTGTCAATTACACCAAAATCTGGTCTATACAAAAGAAACTTTTATTTAAAAATGTTGTAAAACTGATCTCCAATCATCGTTAATTAAAATAAACCAAACGTTTTGGTTTAATTTTGAAAAAATATTGTAGATAGTGAAAAAATTCTAAATAGGATCTGGTTAGAGTTATATAAGAAAAATTTGGTGGGGGGGGGGGGGGGGGTATAATAAATTTAATATAAATTCGAGTAACAAAGGCTTAAGTGAGCCATCATTTTTTGGAGATTCAAAACGGATGTTTTTGTGTTTAAATACACTCAAAAAAAATAGTTAGTAAAGTCAGCAAAATTTTTTGCTGACTTTACTATTGCAATTCGTTACAAAATATAAAAATGTTCATTCTTCCGAATTAACGACATGAATTAATGTAATATCTAAAAAATAAAAATAATTATATATAACATATAGCATCATGGTTGTCTAAATGATGCTATATTTTAAAGGAACGCAAATGCTGCAGATAATTAAAGAAACGATGCGAACAAATAACAAAATATAACATATACATACAGTGAACTCTCAAAAACGTGAACTAATTTTTACAAGGGGTGTTCGCGTTTCTGATTTTACTACAGAATTGATCCACTTAGAATAAATTCTATTCCAAGTACTTCAGAACCAATCATTATGTTGATTATTTAACAAAAAAATAAAATATGCAGAAATTTTAAATATTTTTCTCCTGAAAAATTCTGAAATTCAAACATACATTTTTAGAAAAAAATTTTAAATATTCAGACACTAGCCTATAGAAAAATATTAACACTTTAAGAAATTTTTCGTATTAGAAAACATTCTAATTCCGGGACTTTTTTAAATAGACCAAACTCAGAGTCTAAGACAATTTTTGCATAGCCAAATCATTGATTTTAATACGTTTGTGATATTTAACAGCTCTTAATTTCTAATACATTTACTATAAAAATAACTGTTAATTCCATTTAAATTTAATTCTATACGTTTTAAAACAATTTTCATATAAAAAATTCTTAAATTCGGAGATACAGGAAAAGATTTAATGAGTTTTTTTGTTCACGTTAGAAAAGGTGTTTACTATAAGAACGTGGTGAAGTTATTATTCGTGAACTACCCAAATTACTAAAATATTGAAGAAATAGAAACATTTCTTATAAAAAAAAAATGTGTTCACGTTTTAGAGCTATGAACTTTGTTTTAGAATAGTCAATGTAAAAAAGTGTTCATGTTTGTGGGACGTTCATGTTACTGGATGTTCACGTTTCTGCGAGTCCACTGTAATTTTTTTTGCAATAAGAAAAACGAAACATAAAAATCTAACTAAGATGTGTGTCTTTGTCTTTCGCTTTAGTCTGTCTACCTGATGTATATTTGTTTGCAATTTGACCACACTAGATTATTAATCTCTATAAACATTTGGTTTACAAATACACATTTAATCTTTAGTAAATTTAAATATTTTATTTTGTATTTTTTTAATAAATAGACAATTACTTTCACAAGCTGGTGACAATGCTAAATTTAAGTTGTTTCAATCCACAATTTTGTTTTATGTCTGAAAAACAGATACAAAAATCTTCCATGTTTGATTTTTTTATATGTCTTACTAGAGTTGTACTTTTTAGTATCATTTTCCTAGTCAATACTACATCTTGACATGCCGCGACATCTAATTCATTCATTAATGTGCTAATCAGCACTATTTTTTTAGCAAAATAAATGAGTAAAACATTAGTATAATATTAGTAAAACATTAGTTCAAAACAGTTAAGTGCGAATAAGTATAACTAAAATTTTAGCTGAAAACATAGTTTTAGTAAAATATTTGCTGAAAAATAGTACATATATCCCATTAACAAGACGTTTTACTAACTTTTCTACTAACTTATTTTTTTGAGTGTATACAGAAATCTATAGAGACTTTTTATTCCATAATAACAAAGTAGATGTTATGCAGCCGCCGGGAGGTCTGTGAGGTTCAACGTCAAAACTTAAGCTCAATATTAAGTCAGGTTTACTTGTTCCAAATTTCATTGCACTCGGAACATTAAGTAAGAAATTTCCTAATTATAGTCAAAAATATTGTGATATATCCCACTGTTCGTTGTTGGTATTAAAATTAAATTAATTAATTAAAATATTTCTCTTTTCAATGAATGACCAAAATATTAATTAAAATTAGTAATAAATTACTTACAATTATACGTTAATACAATAATTTATGAGCTTTTTACAATATACGAGGGCGGTCCCAAAATTAGCCAACCTGATGTATAGATGGCGTCTGTAATTAGAAAAATAATTACTTTCGTGAAAAGTGGCAACCTTAGGCGCCATGCTGCTTAGTATTTTTTGGAGCCCTCAAAAATAATCGATCTTAGTGAATTTGTAAACATGGCAAAAATTGGTCTCAGTAATACTTTCATTAGAAATGTCTCAGTCTAACGAATATTAAAACCTAACTAGATTCTACTCTGGGGGATTGTTTACGACTATAAAATATTAGGTGGCAGAGTTTAAACGAGGCCGTACGAGCTGCCAAAACGAACAGCATATTGTTCGACCAATTGAGGTGTCCACACCAGAAACGGTTAAGAAAAGCCCAAAAATAGTATTGGATGATCGTAGGCTGATGGTACTCGAGCTGGATGAAAAGATTGGCATTTGAAATAAAGCTTCACATCGCATATTGACAGAAAGTTTGGTGATGAGGAAGCTGTGCTTAAGGTGGGTGCCGCTTTTGCTCACAATAGAACACAAACAGAGTCGTTAAGATGTTTCAATAGAGTGTTTGGCGATGTTTCACCGCAATAAAGCCGAGTTTTTGCATCGATTCGAGACCATGGATGAGACGTGGGTACACCACTTTGCACCTGAGACAAGGGAATAGCTAAAGCCGTGGACTGGAATGGGAGAATCGTGTCCAAAAAGGCAAATACAGTTCCATCTGCAGGCTTATTCGCCAGATATAGCTTCCTTTGGATTATTTTCTATTTCCAAACTTGCAAAATTGGCTCGATGGTAAAAGTCAATGAATAGGTGGAGTCTGCGGTTGATGGCTATTCTAAGGAGCTAGACAATTTCTACTGTAAACAGGGTATCGAAGCTATTGAATATTGCTGGGAAAGTATATCGAGCTAAAATGAGATTCTGTTAAAAAATAAAGAAAATTTTTCTTTGTTAGGTCGGCTAATTTTGGGACCCTCGTATGTTGTATTGTAAAAGAAGTATTTATTTTTATACAAAATGTCTTTTGAATGGGACTTGAAACCTTTTATTTGGACACTTAATGTATTAGGCCTAGTTAGCAGTCATTATAATAATGGAAATAAAATACGAATTTATACAAATCGATGTAATTAAATACGTTCTATCGTAATTTTGTGTGTATCGCAATTGATATGGTGGACTATGATTATCTACTGGATAATGTATACGCAACAGTTTTATATACAGGGTCATACAAAAACTGGCAATGCATATTTAAGTATAAATTTTGGTTTATATTGTCTACTAATATCTGTAGTATATGTATTTAAATTTTTATATCAATGTTTGTCAAAATGAATTGAGTTATCAATATGACTTTGCATTTATACCAATTGCCATCTTTATATTGTATATATGCGTTTTTATATATCCAGGTATATATAAGAACTTAATAATATTAATAACACGGTGCTGCAGTGAAAGTACCCAGTCAGACACAGTATTTGTTTTGCAATAATTCCAGCTGAGAAAACTGGATGTGTTTTTCCAGTTCTATCCAGTCAGAAATTACCAACGGCTCAAAAGTCTAACAACTGGTTAAGCAGTTATTTTATAAAAATGATAATGCTTTGTTAAAAAAGTTTGTAGTCGAAACCTTCCGAGTTCGATTCCGGTTTTAGGCATACATTTTCTTTGTGATTTTTTTAATATAAAATCGATTTGTTTGTTCCTTGGAAAAGTTCTTTTAGGACCAATTTTTTTTTATTTCCCACTGTTCGCAAGTTCTTTCCAGCAAACTTTATGCCAGTGCTGATATATTTAATCAGCCAACTGTTCCGCAGCAGTCATCATTCACTTACGTTTTAAAATATCAAGTATTATACGTTTAGTTAGGGCAGTGGTCAACTTGGAAAATCTATTTATAGACCACCTATTTCATGGTTTTACCAACATTTTACCAACTTTGAAAATTTTTTCCCTAGTGCTTGTCCAACACCTTTTGAACAGACAAGTAATACAAGAACAGACAGTGGAAGCTCTACCTTTGGTAGATATACAATAAACGCTTTTTGTTTTTGTGCTCCCTTTTATTTTTACACTTGTTTTGTTTTAACAAGATGTAAACGGGAAGTAAACTAAAACCGTACTTTGTCTTTTTTACAAGTTTGATATAATTTTTTATTAAAAAGGAGAATAAAAACAAAAAGCGTGTATTCTATATCTACCAAAGGTAGAGCTTGCACATAACGAACAAGTTTTCAATTTATTTTTGATCAATTGTGATAATCTTTAGCTTCGAGCTCATATATTAGTTCTCATTTAGTGGGATAACTAGGTTTTATGAATGTTTAATGTTTGCATGGGACTATCACTTCTTTTGAAAACGTGTTCTGATGATGGGAACCTAGAAAATTCCCGAAATAGATCTATCAACACATTCCTGAAAGTGGCCAATCAATAAATTTGAAAACAAAAACTCTATGGATTATTTGTTTGGACAATATCCTAATAAAGTGTATGGCCTCGAAATTGAATAATTTTCGTTTTCATTGCACAATTAAAGGTCAAAAAAACATAATTTTTATTTTTAATAAAAATTATATCAAACTTATAATGTATTACCAATAAAAAACATATAATGTATTACTCTCATACAAAAAATAATTATTGAACAATAATTGCTTATTCATCCAGTCAAATATAATGATACAACATTTTTCTTGAAATCTATTTTTAGACTCGTTATAATTCGTCATTCTGTAAGCTAAAGGATAAGGTGTTAGTTTTGGTATATCTTGATCGAATTTACATGGAAGACAAATTCATTTATGTTTAAACTATAAAATATTATATGCCCCGGGAGCTTAGAGTATAGAGCAGCCGCCTGTTAATCTGACAACCCGGGATCGATTCCCGGCAAGACCATGTTTAAAAAAATATGTATTTATATTTTTAGAGCCATTATTTTTCTTTTCTTCTGGTAATGTCTTATTATTCATAACCTTGTATGAATATGAAAATGAATTTATTCAAGTTCAAGGCCATACTCTATATTTCTTTATTAGGATATTGTCCTAACAAATAATCTATAGAGTTTTTTGTTTTCAATTTATTAATTGACTACCTTCAAGAATTTGTTGATGGTTCCATTTTGGGGATTTTCTAGGTCACCATCATCAGAACAAGTTTAGAAAGCAGTGGCTACCTCATTCACAAACTCAAACACTTATATATCCCATTTGTTAAAACAAATGAAAATTAAGTTGAGAATGAAAATAAAATTTCCACTAACAATTAAAAAATTGAAAACATTTGATTTTGTATACACTCTGTCTTTGACAGAAATAATATATACATTTTTCGTTTATATTCCACCTTTGTTACTTTTATTTTAAAATAAAATACAATGATCGCGAGGGGATATAAACTAAGACTTTATAGGTCAAAAAAAAAAAAAAAAAAGAAAAAAAAACATGATTTTTATTTTTTAAATAATACTTGTATGCATATAGCTAACTCATTATAATTCATAACTAAGCAAGGTTGCCAGTAATGCATAACCAATTACTTTTAGGACATTTCATATAAAAAAATTTTTGAATTATAATATACGTCCTAACATTCGAGTTTAGATTACTAGACGCATTATTTGGTAAGGTATATTTTTACTGTGATTTCTTATTAATAGAAGATATTTGGAACCAAAAATCATTCAAATCGGCCCATTAGTACTGTGTAAAAGTGTGAAAATTTCAGGTATTTTCACTACGTTTTGTTTGCTACAAATAAACGATTTTTCAGCGTAAAAATCATGCGCTGAATTTAAAAGTCTAACAAAAAAATTGTAGGGATGCCATATAAAAAATCTTACTTTTGTAAACATCTGGCAACCGTAAACAAATTTTAAGTTTCTTTTTTTTTGACTCAGCGCATAAATTTTACACTTAGATGATATTTCGATATATTCTCAAATAAAACATAATGAACTTGAAGCAAAAATAAAACAATTTCAGAAAATGTTTTAGAATAATAAATATATTCACGTTGCTTAGAAATTCTTAGGAACAATTTGACTGATTTTGATAATTTTTTTTACCACGCATTAAGCTGTATTTGGTAAAAGTATACGCAAAATTCAGACGATTTGTAAACCATTTATGTGTATTTTGATATATTTAACACGTCTACAATAATTTGGCCAACTCCTGTATATATCTTGCCCCAAAATTACTATTTATTTTAACGAAAGGTCAGAAATAAAACTCTTTATTCACAAACCAAATTTCAACTATTTCCATGCAGAAATAAAAAAATTGTGAATTGATGACCGTAATCTATCACTGCACAGTGGGATATTTCACAAAAATTTTGGAAATAACTCAGCCATTTCTTACTGGCTAATCGGATTGCCATGAAAAACGGCCATAATCAACATAATTTCAAGCTCAAGTTTCAAAGAAAAGCCTACTAAATCTATCAGGCGCTGATCCAAAGACTCCAAAGTAGGACACCTCAGGTATTAAACAATTTTGAGAGCTTGTCAATTTTATATTTATCAACCGATTGTAATTTTCATTTCATTTCTGCAATATGCCTGTAACTTTCAACAATAAATACGTTTAACCATGTGGGTTACCTCTTAAAGTGCATAAACTATCCGCATTTGAAAATCTAGCATTTTTGCAATAACCTGGTCTGGTTTTTTGCCAATGGAGATGGCAAAATCAAGTCCCATTGCTTTGAAAAGTATTGACTATATTAAAAACAAATTATTTAATTAAACAATAAAAAAAAACTTCAATGCAATATCTTGTTCACGCTTAAAATAAAATAAAAAGCCTATAAATTTGTAAATTATTAAAAACGTGATTTTGGTCAAAAAGTTAGCAAAACTCTTTTGCCGCCAGATTACAAGTTTCTTCAGGAATACTTATAGTGTTTATGTTTTTCTGAAAGTCTACTGCATATAGTTGCGTTTAATGAAAATGAATAAAATGCATTTTGTGCTTTTTTCTAGCTTTTACTTTTTTATTGTAGTAATAATGCTTTTTTTTCTCTAAAATTGCTTTTTATGCACTTTTTCACAGCGTTGCAGTTATTATTGTACCATTTCTCAGTAAAGTGATAAACGGTACTCTCTCGACTACATTTTTCTTATAATTTCTTTGTTGCACTTAGCTCGAAGCAGCTAAGAATACCTGTAGGAAGTTAAATCTTGTATTGCGGAACTAAATAATGAAAACTCGGAATATAAAAAAATGTTTTGATAAGCCCGAATATGTCATATGTTGAAAATAATTTTTCACCTGTTATTACCTACATAAGCCATATAATAATAATCCAAATATATTTATGTAGTGATCGATATGATTATAAATATATGGTCCGATGCTTAGTTTTATTAAGGTATAAGTGATATCATACTGAAAAGTGCACCCATAGTGCACATCCACTGTATGGAAGATTTTGCGGAAAGATCTTGGTTTGCGTGCTTAAAAATTCAACTCGTGCAACATGTTAAGCCACACGATCACCTAGCAAGACGTAGATTCGGTGAATGGGCCCGAAACAAGATTGCCGTTAATCCCGATTTTCATAAGCGAATTTTGTTTAGCGATGAAGCTCACTTCTGGTTAAATAGATACGTCAGTAAACAAAACTGCCGTATTTGCAGTGATGATAATCCTCAAGTGTATGTTGAGACACCGTTACATCCACAAGAACTGACTGTTTGGTGTGCTTTCTGGACTTGTGGAATCATTGGTCCGTACCAAGTGGTAAACATCATTTCCATAAAACGGTACTAAGTGTAGTACTCTTTCAGAAAAATACAAACACTATATGTGTTCCTGAAGGAACTATTACTCTTGCTACCTGTTTGATCAAAAAAATTACTAAAATCACGTGTTTTTATAACTTACAAATTTAGAGCCATTTATTTCAAGCACTGAAATTTTGTTTGCACTAACAAGACTAGGGGGCCAATCTCAAAAACTTATGCTTGTTAGTACCAAGTCCGAATTATCTCCATTTCTTTTTGTAAGTCCTCCACTGTGCGGTGTTAATGAGGATATCAATCAACACATAATTAATTTAGTTGATATATTACACTCAAAAAAATAAGTTAGTAGAACAATTTGTTAAAAGTCTTGTAAATCAAGTACACTATTTTTCTGAAAGTTGTGTTTTCAGCTAAAATTTTTCCTATATTTATGCAGCACTTAATTGTTTGGATCTAATATGTTACTAATATTTTACTAATGTTTTACTAATTTATTTTGCTACCAAAATTTTGCGGATAAGCAGATTAATAGTGTGTACAACAACCACATTGAAAGATGTATGCAGAGTGACGTATATGTCGCTGCATATCAAAATGTCGTACAAACAAGTAAAATTATACTGAAAAGTACAACTACTATAAGACATACATATAAAAAATTAACTGTGGAAGATTTTGGTATAGGGTTTTCATACATAAAACAAAAAGTCGCCAACAAAGTATAAAGTACATATAACTTGTGGATATAAAAAACTGAAATATTGTGTTGACTCTGGCTTGTCAAAGAAATTGTTTATTAATTAAATTAAAGACAAAATAAAGTATTCAAATGTTTATAGTAGCAATTTATGAATTGCAAACAAATATGTCTTCTGGTAAACTGACTAAAGCGAAAGACAAGGACACTCATAATAGGTAATTTTTGTATGGTTCCTTTCTATATTTGCAGAAAAACTGTTGTTTATGTGTATGTCATATTTTGTTTGTTAGAATTATCTGCGTTATTTGGCTTCACTCAAAATTGTCATCATGAATGCAAATAGTGGATATATATTTTTTTTATGTAATATATAATATTTTCTATATTTTTTCAGATATTAAATTAATTTATGTCATAAGAGTATTTACATTTTTATATTGTTTAATGTATTGCCATTTTTTTTTGAAAATCATAAACATGTTTTTTAGGATTTTCAGCAAATAAATTAACTAAAGTATAATTTTTCTATATTTTTTCAGCCTACTTATATTCAGCAAATATTTTATTAATTTAAACAAAACTTTTGTTTTATTTATTTGCTGACATTAGAAATTTTTGGCAAGCAACCTTCTGGCTAAAAGTTTCTGCTGACTTTATTGACTTTTTTTTTGAGTGTCACATTTTCAAAGTGTTAATAATCTAAAAACTAATGAAAAATATAAATAATAACAAAAATAATATGTGTTGTTCAAAAATTATATTCAGTGTTAGACAAAATGTCATCCGATTGGGATTTAAAACCGTTTATTTGGACATTGAATATATTACGTCTATTCAATTGTCGGTATATTAATGAATGTACAATTGAATTTAAAACAAATCGTAATAATAGAATACGTGCAATTATAACACTTTTTGTATCTCAATTTATATGCTGGTCCACATTTTCCTATTGGATAATGTATTCGCAACATTTTCACTCTATGAACTATAATCGAACCGGCAACGTGTATTTGGGTATACATTTTGCATTAAGTTGCCTGCTCATTTCTATAATTTATATCAATGTTTTTATCGGTCACAAATGTTATAGTAAGACATTGAAGTTAGTAATGAAATATCAAGAGACTTATGTTCATTCCCAGTGCAATGGCATGCATATTCGTCAATTTTATATTTTGTATGTGTTTTTGGTCATTACAAATTTCATGGATATATGTGGAGCATTGTATTTTAGTCAGATTGAAATAAGTAGCAAATTATTTTATTTATTATTTTTCACAATCAGTTTTGCTTTAAGTGGCATTGTAATTATATTATTTGTTTGTGTAATTAAAATTTTGAATTCATGTCTCACACATATAAATAATGAAATATTGAAAATAATGGAAAATAAATCTCGTAAAAAAACCAAGAAAATCACAGACTTAATGATGCAGAGAAAATCCATATTAGATTTATATAAAAACGAGTTGAGTTATCATTATGGATTTATATTCATACCAATTGTTGCCTACATTTTGTATATATCTCCATCGGGACCATATTATTTGATATCATTTAATTTTGAAGTTAAATTTGACAACATTTATAGCCAGTTAATCGCTTTACTTCCTACGCTATATTGGAATGTGCCATGGCTAGTGATATTTATTATGCTGATGTCTTGTGGTAATATTAAAGAAGAGGTAAATATAAATATATTTTACAAATTACACTGTGCAGCAAGAAATTGTATTCCGAGCGAGTCCAACGGGAAAAGAAAATAGATACTCAATATACCAAAACCTCCAAAGGGTTTTGAAAACTTTATATTTTATAGCCTTTTTATGTAACGAATGAATGGACTGAATGCAGTTTCTGATATATATTTTGTTTTATTAAATACGATAAAGCCACATCTCTATTTTAATATTTAACAGGGTGATTTTTTAGCAACCCTTTTTTTGGCAGCTCAGCTGTTTTCGTGTATCATGTTACTATTAAACATGTTCAGTTTGGTCTATAATTTAACCATGAATCGACTTACAAAAGAAAAAAGCTTGCAAATTATTGAATTTTATTATCAAAATACATGCTCGGTTAAGAAAGTGCATCGTGCACTTCTCAGTCAGTTTGGGCGACCTTCTGAGACGGCTATTCGGAATCTTGTGACTAAATTTTGCACCAAATTTACATTATTGAACATTAAACCACCAATACGCATACGAGGAGTGCGGACAGAGGAAAATAACGCAGCTGTATCCGCCAGTGTAGTTGATGACCGCGAATTATCGATTCGGTGACGTTCGCAGCAATTGGGCCGTGGAAAATTTTGCGAAAGGATTTGAGTGTAAAACCTTTTAAAATACAGCTGGTACAAGAATTGAAGTCACACGACCTACCACAACGGCTAACTTTTGGTGAATGGGCGCTGGTAAAGTTGGATGAAGATCCAATTTTTTATCGGAAAATTTTTCAGCGACGAAGCTCATTTCTGGTTGAATGGATACGAGAACAAACAAAATTGCCGTATTTGGTGTGAAGAGCAGCCAGAAGCATTGCAAGAACTGCCAATGCATCCCGAAAAATGCACTGTTTGGTGTGGATTATGGCCGGTGGCATCATTGGACCGTACTTTTTCAAAGACGACGAAGACAATTACGTTACTGTGAAAGGCGAGCGCTACCGTGCGATGGTTTCAACAAGACGGTGCTACGTGCCACACAGCACGCGAAACAATGGAAAAATTGAGAGGCGAGTTCGGTGAAGAGTTTACTTCACGTTTGGGGCCGGTCAATTGGCCTCCTATATCGTGCGATTTAACGCCTTTAGACTATTTTTTGTGGGGCTATGTTAAGGCTCATGTCTATAGGGACAAGCCCGCAACGGTTGACGTACTGGAAGCCAATATTAAAGAATTTATTCGTGAGATACCGGCCGATGTGTTGGCGAGAGTATGCCAAAATTGGACCCAGCGAATGAATCATTTGAGGCGTAGCCGCGGTAAACATTTACATGAAATCAACTTGAAACATTGAATTATATAGATCGTTCTATCGACTCAAATAAAGATTTGATACAGTTTTCTAAATTGTATGTGTTTTTTTTAATCAAATCCGAAAGCTCTAAAAAATCGCCCTTTATGATAATTCCACCTTTTTTTTATGAAATGTCTAATAAGTAATGAGTTATACATTACTGGCAGCCTTACGTAAATATGAATTTTAATGGGTTACCTATATGCATACAAGGGTAAGAATAATAAGCCATTACCAGAATAAAAAAAATAATGGGTCTAAAAAAAGATTTTGAAAAAATTAAAAATCTCAAAAAATATGTTATTAATTTTTAAAACACTATCGTGTCGGGAATCGATCACGGGTTGTCTGATTAATAGGCGAATGCTCTGTACCCTGAGCCACTGACGTCTATAATATATCATAGTTTAAAACATACATGAATTTTTCTTCTATGTAAATTTGTTTAATATATACTAAAATTAGCACCTTACCCTATAGCTTACAAAAATACGAATTATAATGAGTCTAAAAATAGATTTTCGAAAATTGTTGCATCATTATATTTTGCGTGGAAATAATAAAATGAATAACCTATTATAGTTCACCAATTATTTGTTTGTATGAGAGTAGTAAGGTATAAGTTTCTTATTGCTAACCCATTATATTATTATTTAAAGTAATGCAGAAGGTAATAAGTAATCATTACAAAGTAATGTATAAAATATTAGGTAGCCATTGCCATGTTTTTGCTGGGTAGTGAAATAAATTATAATTAACATATACATTTTTTTTTAAATTTAAAAAAAAACAGTTTTTTAAAATACAGCGCTTAAAGCCGCGGTTTGTGAAAAAAATGCATTTTGCCTTCTAAAAGTAATTTTTGAACTTATTTAAAGTACGACAACGGTTGATGTAAAATGACCCTATTTGGAATGAGGAGTCAATTGACCTAAAAGTTACTGGTTAAAGAAGGACTTATCACAGGACTGGTATAATTTAATACTGAAGTGGGTTAAGCAGTATCCATTGTCCTAAAATTACCAATCCTGTGACTGGTAAAGGGAGGACATACCACTTCACCACAATGCTTATTAACAAGAAAAAGCCAGTTGGCCAGAATTTTACCCCTTGGAAGCTGTTTAGTTTTCGTTTATTTTAAACGACATGGTCCTTTTGCTACAGTCTTGTGGTATGGCCATCTTTGGTTAGTCCTGTGGCATGCCACTATGTGGTTTAAAGCAGGACACATGACCCCCTCCTATGACAAGCCAATGTTAAAGTTGCCAGTTGTTTACATAGGGTAGGGTTTAGCTGAGGACCGGTCTCTGGCACGAAGGGACCGTTCCTGTGGCACACGCAGAAACGGTCCCATTCCCCATAGGGGAGGTACCAATGAATGACAAACCTTTACACTTACCTTCCCATACCAAGTTTTGATAAAATTCGTCGAAAATGGCATTTTTTTATGGTTTTATATGGAATGAGTCATATTAAATTATTTATAATTATATAAGGCATCATATAATTTTTTTGTTTAACCGTACGATGCATACCCAACTTTTTCTACGAGAACACACACCCGGGATACGTTTGTACCTATTAGCTTATTTTGGCTTTTTCTAATGTTTAAATGGTCCAATTAAATTATTTTATTTTTTTAAATGCGTATAGTAAAATTTTACAAATGTTTTAGTTTTTGTTTCATGCAAATATTCCACCTGGTTCAAGAGATATAGGCAAAAAAGGTCACAGGCATGGGATATCAAAATGTTGTGCGTGTTTACGTAGGTGTCTACTTTGGAAGCTCGTAGCTCCTGAACCACTGATTCGAATTGGATAAAATAACCTTTAAAGGATTAGAAATTGCTTATATTCCTAGATCCAAAATCTCTATGCCCTAAGTTAAGCCGTTCCTGAGTTACAGCACTGCAAAGTTGCAAGTGGATACCCGGGTGTGTGTTCTAGGGTTAACCGGGTATTATAATTAATTTGCAATGCGTGCTTAAGATATTCATTAATTTAAAAACAAATATTTGATATGGAAGATATTTATCAAAACATTTATGTATTGCAATTTGAAATTTAACTTCAAAAATTTTTTGCATACAACAAAGTATTTAGTAATATTTAAAATGCCTTCCGATTGGGATTTAAAACCTTTAATATGGACACTAAATATATTGGGTCTTAATTGTTATTACAATAACAACAATTTATTACAACATTGTTTTAAAGGATATACTAAAATACGTTCCACTATAATACTTTGCATATCCCAATTAATATGTTGCATCATGATTTTCTATTTGATCATATATCCGCGAAATTTATTTATGACTGGCAATATATATTTGAGTATATCTTATGGATTATCTTGCCTAGTAATTTCTATAGTTTACGTACATTTTTATATCAATCAGAAGTATTACATGGACATATTGGAATTAATATTAAAATATCAAGAACATTTTAAATGTCCAAAGCAGCACAGGATGATTCATAAATTATATATTTTGTATATATTTTTGGCCATAACTTATGCGATCGACTGTTATATGTCTTTTGAATATGTACAATTGAAACTGAGTAGTTTAATATGCATTTTACTAATATTTTTCATAAGTTTGGTTTTACTTTAATCGAGTATAATTTTGAAAGTAAAATTGTTAATGTTTATAGTGTAATAATTGCTTTGACTGTTACTTCATATTGGGATATTCCATGGTTAATAATATTTATTATGCTGATGTCTTGTAATAATATTGAAAAAGAGGTAAATATGACATAGACTTCGAGCTAAAATATCTGAAGTTTAATTAAATTATATATATTTATAATATTTAGATTAAAGCGAGTTTAAAAACTGCATATTAGTACTTTTGCATTGCAACTAAATTATTTATAGATTTTAAGACGGTTGCGTATGAGTGTTTTTATTTTTTGGGTTAATAACTCATACGCACTGGTGTTCATAAATAACACCAGTTAGCAAATTTTAAAAAAATGTTATGGACTGGTTTGTTTATTATATATTTAGGCCTTCTAAAACCAAAAATTGCATTCATTTTTTTTAATTTTTGAGTAATATGACTATAAATATATAAAGGGTCCGCCATCTAACGTTTTTTTTCAACTAGTGCTTATTTCGTGAATGGTAACACTTAGCTCATGTCTGATTTGACAGATAATTAGTTTTATCCTTCCGCTGAACGAATATGGTTGTGTATACGCTTGAACAACGCTGGGAAATATTGCGACATTACTTTGAAAATCATGGTAATGTTGCAGAATGTGTGCGAAAATGAATGATGCCGATTTTGCCAAAAAATCATCTTTTCAGATGAAGCTCATTTTGATTTTGGCGGGATCTTGTCGCATTTGGGGCACAGAAAACCCGCACGCATACATTGAAAAGCCGATACACCCAAAACGAGTCACTGTTTGGTGCGGATTTTGGTCCAGAGGCATAATTGGGCCATAATTGGACCGATCGTGTAGCCTACTGCATGGCCAGCCATTTGAATGAAATAATTTTCCATTATTAGCCGGAAGGATTGTACTTTCAAATAAAAAAAGAAATTTGGGAAAATATTCAGTAGTTTTTTTTATAGCAGTTTCAAAAAAAAAAGTTATTTGGCGGACCCTGTATTTATAAATGGGGAACTTCAAACCTTTTTGACATTTTGAGGATAAATATTTATTTTATTTTTTTTTTGTATGATATGAATATTTCTTTGGGTATATTGGTTCTTAAAGTACGATTTTTCGATTTTCGCTGCTCCTACATGACAACTTTTATTCTTTGTCAACTAAAAAGTCTATGGTAAAAATTTGAGCAATATCGCATAAATTTATAAGGATAAAAATTTCGAAATGAACAATATTAACATATTTTTTCTTTATTTCTTTTAAATTAAAAAATAATATATATATATATATATATATATATATTTGTTAAATTTAGTTATAGATATTCATATTTAAAATATATTTTATTTTATGACAACGATAACGCTTTTTAATTTGGTACCAAAACAATTATACAGTTTTTGAGTATTTCGCAAACTGCAAAGTTCAAGTTTTTAAAAATTTTGGTTAACAAAATTACAAAATACTAAAAAAAAAATTGCTCCGTTGCACAGTATATAAGATGAAGACTTAAACTCTAAATTAATGCATTTATTACCTTTTCCTTTTTTCGTGTGCAGTGTTTTAAAAACAGCGGATTTTAAGGCAATGTTATTTTTTGTAAAAAAAATTTTTAAATAATTTGTAAAAAACGTATATTACTGCCAAATAACTAATGACAGATTTTGTATTATTCCTTACACCGTTAATAATCAATGCATAAAAATACGAAAAAAGTGTCATAATAACAAAAACTTTCGTAAAATATACGAACATTTGTGCATTTTACAAAATATTTCGTTGTTTTGACAATTGTTTCGTATTTTTATCAAGGATTATTATGAGTGTAGACTATAAGAACCAGGGACCGTAAATAATGATTAATGTTCGTTTTTTTAAATCAAAAAATCAATCACTTAGAACAGACATAAAAAAAAATTATTGCACCATTATTATTATTTTTTGACAATCTTTGAATATCCGTCATGATTTTTAAAATTTTGATTTTTAAAGTTTTCTTCAATGGTAATGATTATTTTTGAGTAATAAAAAAAAAATCAGGCAAAATCGTTATTTTTGAACAAAAAAAAAAAACTCAAAAATAATCATTATTTATGATTTTTATTTTTTTCGCTAAAAATAAAACTCATTTTCATTGCCCAACTCGTGGTACTATGCCAAAATTTGGTTATAGCCATAATATGCATGTATAGTAAAGCTGGTATGTAAATCTGTACCCAATTAAAAAAAAAATAAAAAATTAATGTCACAAAGACTGCAAGCTGTTATAATTCAAATGGAAAGCAAACTAATACAAAATTTTTTCCATCATTTTTAATGTTACGAATATTTAGTCTTTTACTAACTCGGTCAGTTATAAGGAATATTCCAAAGTGAGCACAATATTAAAATTAATAATAATAATAAATTACCGCAACCAGTGCTTGATGTTGCAACTCGTTGGAATTCAACATATCATATGTTGAACACACTCCAAAAGTTCGAGGATTTTTGTGAAAGGCACCTTAAAAATTCTATGAAAGTGAGTTTTATTTTGAACGAAACAAATAAAAATCATAAATAATGATTATTTTTGAGTTGTTTTTATTTTGCTCAAATATATTGATTATGGCTGATTTTTATTAATATTACTCAAAAATAATCATTACCATTGGAGAAAATCCATAAAACTCATAATATAATCATTATTGTGTAATTTTTATTATAAAACTCATAATGATTACGGTCCCTGATAAGAACTCTGACAAAAATATTTTTTTCCCATTGTCGTATTTAACCCATTTTATCGGGGATCATAACGGCCCAAAATTGCAAAATTGGACCTTTGTACTAATATGTATTGTAAATAGAAATATTTTTTTATAAATAAAATTTTATAGAACTTGTTTTTGTTTTCTACTTGAATTATTACTCAATGAAACACAAAACTTCAAAAAAATTTTTTTTTTTTAAATGAAAATCAAAAAATTATTCAAATTATTCAAAATTATTCAAATACCAAATAATGGCCATAGGGCTGCACGCATTACACAACACCTTACTTCACTGATGAATTTTACAGGCGATGAAGCAAAAAGTAATGGGTGGCCTCATTACCTAGTAGTGGTAAAGCAACTGATTACTTATATGGCTACCGGGTTGGGAAAAGTAATGAGTCTATAAATAGATTTTCAGAAAAAAAAAAATTTTAATATAATTTTTATTAAAAATAAAAATTATGTTTTTTCGACCTTTAATTTTGCAATGAAAATGAAAATTATTCAAGTTCGAGGCCATACTCTATATTTCTTTATTAGGATATTGTCCTAACAAATAATCTATAGAGTTTTTTTTTTTTTTTTAGTTGATTAAAAATTAAAAAATACATGCTAAATGTTACCAATTTTTTTGCTGAATATTAGTAGACTGAAAAAAAACCATAAAAATTTTGTAGAAAAGTTAATTTGCTGAAAATTCTAAAAATGCTGCTGTGATTCTTTTAAAAATTATTTAAAATAAGTTTCAAAATATAAAAATGTTCATACCCCACATTGACGACTTAAATTTATGAAATATCTGAAAATATATAGAAATAATTATATATAACATAACCAATATTATCTTAAAACTCTTTACATCAATGGTTGTCTAAATGATGAGATATTTAAAAGGCAGATAGATAATTTTAAAAACGAAACGAAATTATAACAATGTATGACATATACAACCCTTTTTAGCAATAAGAAAAAGGAAAAATTAACTACGATATGTGTGCCTGTCTTTCGCTTTAGTCTGTCTATCTGAACATATATTTGTTTGCAATTTCAAATTGCCAATTTAACCGCACTACATTAATAATCATTATAAACATTTAGTTTACAAATACGCATTTAATCTGTATTAAATTTAAATATTTTATTTTGTGTTTAATTTAATTGATAGACAACTATTTTCACAAGGCGGTGACAACACATAATTAAATGTGTTTTAATCCACAATTTTGTTTTATGTATGAAAAACAAAAATAAATTATTAGTATTTTTTTCAATTTTTAACGAGCTTTCAACCTCCGTATATTTCCAAAAATAAAGCAAATCAAACATATTAGCTAGGTTGATACTAGTATTTCGATCTGGCTAAAGATTTCATCAGAACCCGAAGTTTTAGAAAAGCTAGAGGCACTAAAATAGGCAGAACTTTAACAAAAAACCTATTAATCATCAATTTTGCTCCGTTCTTGTCTTCTTAGTAATCAAGCACGTGGTTAGGTCTTTTCCTAACAAGCATCATGACGTTACTAAACTTTGCAGATTTTTTATAAAGTATTCGTAAAACATTAGTTCAAAACAGTTAAATGCTGAATTAGCATAACTAAAATTTTAGTTTAAGCAAAAAATTTGCTAAAAAGTAGTATACTTGATTAACAAGACGTTTTATTAATTTTCTACTAACAAATTTTTTGAGTGTTCCTATAAAAAAATTTTTACTAAAAAAATATATTGTACTAAAAATTAGTACAAAAATAGTAAACTGCAATTGAAAACCTTTTACAGACTTTGCTACTAACTTTTTTGTCTGAGTATATGAAAGTACCCACATTTTGGCACATTAAAAAATATTAGGTATAAATTTATGTTCACAGAAAAAATTATCAACCTGAAATATCTAATAAAAGATTTGAATTAAATTTGTTTCTAAACAAATATTTAATTGAATTAATTAATATTTTAATTGACTTGTAAATCTATAAATACTTATTTTATTTTAAACATAATTCTCAAATTATTTTTTCATACACTGTAGCTTAAATAGAAAATTTTTAGTATAAAATAACAAATGCATTTGAAGTTTACAAACAAACAAACAGACTTAACATTAACAAAAACACACATACCAACGAATCGCTCACACTATTTTTTTTGAGTGTCATGATTTTTTTTGTAGATAGTTATTTATAGTTTTTTTTTCTTTTTAATTTTCAATAAAGTTTTAATTAATATTATCATTGCCGTGATAGGTGCAAAATCAATTTAAAAGTTAATTGATTCAATAAATTTTTTAATTGAAAACCGTTTTTAGTTTTTTCTGTGTTATTAACATTATTTTTTCTTGAAATAATGTTCATTAATAGAAAAAGTTGCGATTACCTTGTATACTCAAAAAAAAGTCTGTAAAGACTTTAATTGCAGTAAAATTGCTAAAATTTTTGCTGAATTTAGGAACTTTTTTTTTACTGATTTCAGCATTTTTCTTGCAAGGATAATCCCAACAAAAATAATACTGACTTTTTTTGAGTGTATTAATAATAAATAAATATATTTTTGTTTCTAAAATCGTACTTAAAATAATGGAAGTTTCAGAACTGATTTTTGAGTAATTTAATAAAATTTTTGTATAATTTAGGCAACGTTTTTGAATTCGCAACAACATTCTACCCCAAAATCATGTATCATACCTTGCGAATCTTTTTCTTCTTTAAATCCTAAAATGCAATTCAAAAATCCCAATTCGCACCTGTGTACCGTATACATATGCTGGATGATCATTTAAATCATATTCTAAATTTGAATTTTTCGAAATCATTCGATATATTTTTCTTTTAAAAAAATGCATTCCTTGAATTGAAAAATTGAATTCAATTTTAGGGAATTCATTCTCAAATTGAATGAAGTATTCAATGGTCCTCAACAGATGAAAAAAATGGAAACCGAATTGATACACCTGAAGCTGCTTCTACATTGTGTGATTTTCGTATTAGATTTGCTTTTCAAAATTTTATTCGATTTCTAGATTTCTTTTTCTTTTCTGTAACGGCAATCTAAATATATATTTTTTCTGTTTCATTTTCTTTTCAGGCTAATAAGACGGCACATATTTTGGCCAAAGTTCCCAGAACTAATACAGGTATAGATCAAATGGTAAATTATTGTCAAATCAATATAAAAAAAAATCTTCTAATTTCATAGTTTTTGTCTTTTATTATAGATTGATAAATTTCTTTTGAAAAATCTTCGTCAAAAACCAATTTTGACTGCTTATGGATTTTTTTCGTTGGATAAAAGTACATTATTTAAGGTAAAACACGTGTATTAGCTTCCTATTTCACAGAAAATTTTATTCCCAAAAAAGAGGTATTTTTTTAAATATCCCAGCCAGAAATTATGATTCATAAAGATTCTAAAATATGATAATTTTCAGAACGCTCAAATATCTAATTTATGAGCATAATTGAACATTTGTTGAACACATATAAATGACTCAAAAATTAATCATTAATGACTCATAAAAGCCTCAGAAAGTTCTGAAATTTCCTATAATGTTGATATTTATGAGTCACAAAAGAGCGCTCAAAATAAGGCTTCATCCGCAAAGAAAAACAATCTCATATAGACTTTTATGAGTCTTTTCAGACTTATATTTTAAAATATTTCTTTCAATAAAACTATTGAATCATTCCATATAGAAATATAAAAAAAAAATTTTCACCTCGACCCCGTTCAATTGTAACCAAACTTGGTGTGGAAGGTAGGTATCATATAAATATGACATAATCCAAATTATAGGTTAGTAGCTCCATATCGTTTTAAACGGCTACGTTTTTTATTAGTATCGTGCTGTATCGAATTCGATACAATTTGATGTATTTTAGGTACAATTATATGTTCTCATTTTTCGGATCGAATTTTATCTCATCGCATATCTAATTTATATATAATTTGATGATGCCCCATATTAATTTTGTTACTTGGGTAGCCGAAACATGCAAATGAGTTTGTCTATAAGCTGATGTATTTGAATTTGGAATATTTCACTTACAAATAAGGTATGGTAACCCGAACCGGCAGATCTTAGTGAACTTCGGAAATGTTGTAGAGTATAGAAATTTAAGGATCCAGTGTTTTTTTAGCTGCCAATCTCATGTTTAGGCTTTACTAAATGGGTTAAAAAATTAGCAAATTTTTTGTTATTTCCGTTTACTTCGCTCTGTTAAAAGTAACTATATACAAATTTGGTATCAACTGAAAGGTTTTCTGAACTGGTGTACAAATTGTGCCTAAAGATTTTCAAGTATTTTTGTTAATAAAAAAATGTGTTTTGAGTAACATTAAATCTGGCGTTTTTTTTAAGGAATTTTAGTTGTATTAAGTTAAAAAGAATGCAAAGCAACATTGCCTATTTAAACTAATCGAGGAGGTGGCTGAGGAAACTGTTCGGTTTTATGCGACTTTTCCCGAAGAGCCATACATTTAAAAAAATTCAAAAATTGGGCATCCTTGTGGGTCCACTATATAGGAAATATGGGTATCAAAGTTTTTTTTTTCTTGAGTACTTTAACCCTACGTACAAATAAATCTAGTTTTCGAAACTAAAGATACGTTTTCATACAAAAAAAAAATGGATTTTTAACCCTGCGTTTTATTCCTTAGACGTGTGATTGGACAGCTAAAAAAATACATGCCTTTTTTTGCTCCTTTACAACATATCCAAATTTTATTAAAATCTACGAGTTCGGGCCGGGATACCTCACTTGTTAGTTTTTTATATAGTCCAAATAATAGGTGTATGGCCACATTATGGTGCATTCCCTTACATATTTCGAATTTGATATCTTATATCTTGATTTAAAATCATAAAATTTTTTTTTTTTTAATTTGTGCGCCCCGGTAGGCTAGTTGGTAGCGTGCTGGCTTATCAGTGCGGGGGTTGTGGGTTTGATTCCCACCAGAGGCACTGGCCTGTTTTCGATACAACGCGCCGAAGGCCATATTAGCTAGTGCTCGGTTAGGGTAATAGTATATAATTTGTAATTATATGATTATTAATTAATAAAATAAAATAAAAAAAAAAAAAAAATTTTAAATGAAAAAAATATTATAATTTATTTGTTATAATGGAGAAAACCCACTTCCATAGCGGATATAATGCCTATAATTGCTTTTATGGGATTATGACCGTTTCGAAAATGTTCATAATTCCACTAATTTTTAGTTTTATGTCCTCTTTTTTCTGGAGATTATGACCGAAAACTTTTCAAACATAGTTCTAACTTTCAACACCGCATCAATGAATTTTTACATCAGATGCCACTGGAACTCGTCCATTGAAACTTTAGATTAAATTATAAAATTTTATATAAATATCATTTTAAATTGTCAGTTTGAGATCATAATTAAAATGTTTCTATTACAAATAGAAAACAATAATTGGTAATAAATGTAAGAAAACATGAAAAAAAATATTGTGAGGATCAGCACTAGAGGGAGTGGCGCACTTTCGACCGAAGCGACTAGGCCATCTTCAGCCTCATTCAAGTTTTGGATCACTTATATATATGATGTGGTTTTTTTTCATGTCCTAAAAATGTAGTTAAAAATTATATTTTCTCTACAAATTAATGTTTTTTTTTTTTCACTTGAAAATTTAAAAAAACCTTAAACAACTACAAATATTGGCTGTAGATGTTCCCTGAGTGTACGATAAGACAGAAATATTTTTCTTGGGATATTTTCTTAAGTCAACCTCAGAACTTTTTCTTAGAGTACAAAAATTTTTCATATATGGGTAATTCCATGTAAAATCGACCAATTTTTGAACACAACCCCTTTCGATTTGTATGAATTTTGGTCAGAACTTTTTTTTCATCATATAAAAAAGTTCTGCCAAAGAAAACAAATTACAAACATAAAAACTTTTTGTTTTTTTGGCTGAATATATTTTATAAAAAACTCCTAACCGATCTGAAATGATCCTGAAATTTTCAAGGCGGTACTTTTTTGTTTTAAAGATATGAATTTCTGATTTTTGAATTTTTTTGAAGAAAGAAATTCCATTCAGAATTGGAAAAACAGCAAGAAATTCAATTAGAAAGTGATGTTTCACCTTCAACATCTGCAATTTGTAGACTAACAAGTGAATGTTTTACAGCAAATGAAATTCATATCGATAGTCCAAATCATAGTAAAAATGTTTCGTGTATTTAGAAGCGGGATAAAACAAATGCGCTGATGTAAGTGCTTACTATTACATAATATTGAGAAGCAGCAAAATAAACGAATAATTTTCGTATAAAAATAAATAAACAAAAATTTTGAGCTTTCTATTTTCCCTAACAAGGATGCTGGTTGTAAGCAGCTTACCCTAATCCCTTATAAGGATGCAGGTTGTAATGCAGAAAGTTTCATATCGTGGAATATATACGATCTGTAAAAATTTTCCCGAGTGATTTACGATTGTGTTGGTGTATGAAAAAAAAAAAATAAGTCATTCAACTGTTACTAAAGAGCTAGCACGTGGAGAGAAAAAAAAAAAAAAATAATTGAAAAAGTGCCGTCCAATGATGCCACCGGCCCATAATCCACACCAAACAGTGCAGTTCCTGCAATGCTTCTGGCTGCGATAATTCACGGTCATAAACAACACTGGCGGATACAGCTGCGATGCGTATTGCTGGTTTAATGTCCAATAATGTAAATTTGATGAGATATTTAGTCTCATGATTTTGAATAGATTGGAAGAAGTACACGATGCACTTTCTAAACCGAGCATGAATTTTGATTATAAAATTCAATAATCTGCTAGGGTTGTTCGTTTGTAAGTCGATTCATGGTTAAATTATAGACCAAACTGAACATGTTTAACATTAACATGTTACACGAAAACAGCTATGCTGCCAAAAACAGTGTTGCCAAAAAGAAAGTTTCCTAAAAAATAATCCGTTATTAGCTTCATTTCGGAGAAACAAAATTCCGAATGACTTTTGTTTGCAACTTCCCATGGTAAAGGTTGCCAACCGGCACGTGAAGCGAAGTGCAAGGCGTGATAAGAGGAAGTGGCTTGACAATCTAGCCACCGAGGCACAAAAAGCCAGTGAAACACAGAGAACTAGAGATCTGTTCAAAATAACTAAAATCATAACAGATCGCAACCATGTCAACTCTAAACCTTTACGACGAATGAATTAGTATACTATAAAGAAGAACAAGTGAAAATATGGGAAGATCATTACAGGAATATGCTATCTAAGAACAATTTTGCGACAACCACAAATATTTGTAATTGCAGTGAAATAGAACATCAAGCACGTATAACAAATATTGATATAGAACCACCTGACGTTGAGGAGATTCAATCTGCAATTGCCTCTCTAAAGCGTCATAAGGCTCCAGGGCCAGACTCTCTCCCCCTGAACTGTTGAAAGCAGACTTCTCCACCACAGCCAAATTATTTAAACCACTTATAGTGTATTTCTGTACCAACAAGCATCTACCGGATGAACTCAAAGAAGGCTAATAATAAAGATTCCAAAAAAAGGTAATCTGACTTAGATGAAAAATTGGAGAGGTCTCACCATTTTAAACATGACAAATAATATCATAGCCCACATTTTGAACAAACGAATTGCTACAACTATTAAAAATCAACTTCGCAACGAACAATGCGGTTTCAAAAGAGGTAAATTATGTGTAGATCATATATGTAGCCTTCGAATAATATGTAGTAGAGGAATCTGTTGAGTGGAGATCTCCATTATACTTGCTATTTATAGACTTTGAACGTGCATTTGATACGTTACACCAACCGGCCATATGGAACGCTTTAAGATGCAAAGGGATTCCAGAACCACTGATACAGCTCGTTAAATGCTTATATGATAATGCATCCTGTCGAGTACTGCACGAGGGTCTTATAAGCAACAAATTTCCAGTGGAAATAGGTGTGAGACAAGGTTGTATGCTCTCACCTCTTCTTTTTAACATCGTTTTAGATTTTGTCATGGAACAATCGATGGAAGGTGATTATGGCATTGCTTTTGGACTGCAGGGAAAATTGGACGATCTTGATCACAGCGCATACTCTATATATATATATATATATATATAGAGCAATTCCATATGAAAGCGATATCCTTTTGGACGACCCCTCTCCGATTTTAAAATAAATAGTCTCAATCGATTGCCCAGCAAAAAATAATGTACCTACATATTTTTTTTTTTTTTTATAGTGACTGGTTTAGTGGTGGTGTGCACCACTGTCATGTGACAAAATTGAAGAATTCTTCATAAGAGACCTCATTGAAAGTTGTTTTAAAAAAAAAACTACTAAAGCGATCGCAACGAGTGATAGCTCGTTGGAAAGGTATTGAATCAGGCTTTAATTTTTCTCAGAAATTTACCTTTTTTGCCATGAAAATTAAATTTTCCCATGAAAATTAAATTTTCCGATTTTCCACAGAAGCTCCTAAATTTTCCGGCTAATTTTATTTTTTTTGGATTCCTCATAATTTTTGCTTTAAGAATCAGCAATAAAAAAATGGGCCCCGACTCCTTGTTTGGACAGGAGAAGAGCATTTAAGAGACCACCTTGTTCTCATTGTTTTTATATTTTTTATAATTGAATTATTTTTAATTATTTAACAAGAAAAATTAGGAAAATTTTATTTTTCAATTAAAGCCTGATTCAATACCTTTCCAACGAGCTATCACTCGTTGCGATCGCTTTAGTAGTTTTCAACAACTTTCAATGAGGTCCCTTATGAAGAATTCTTCAATTTTGTCACATGACAGTGGTGCACACCACCACTAAACCAGTCACTATAAAAAAAAAATATGTAGGTACATTATTTTTTGCTGGGCAATCGATTGAGACTATTTATTTTAAAATCGGAGAGGGGTCGTCCAAAAATTTGCCAATTTTGATCGTTTTCATATGGAATTGCTCTATATATATACATATATATATATATATATATATAGTAAAGGTCCAAGTGATGGCTTGGGTGGAACAATAAAACGATTAGCAAGCCGAGCCAATCTACAACTCGCAACTGATCAACTGTACAAATGGGCAAGAGAAAATATTCAAGGAATAAATACTCATTTTGTCACAGATAAACATTTTCAACCTACTGAAAAAATAAAAAAAACTAAACAATAGATTCAAAAATGCTTTACCAGTAAAACAAACACAACTTTGTCATGCCGCCCTACCTATTGCAAATAAAGTTATAAGAATAAAAACTTTATCGTCAGCTAGAGAAGGTGATTATAACACTGATATGTACGAGTTTGTTGATCAACTAGGAATTAATACCAGTTAAAAAAAAAATTTAGATTCGGATCATTAATATTCGATTTATATAAAAATTTGTTTTTAATAAAAAAATTCAGACAAAAAAAAAATGTTTTTGAAATGTTCAATTTTTAAAATTTTTCCAAATTTAAATAAATATCCCCAAATATCCTCCTTAAAACGAGCTAAGAACCATTTTTGTAATTATAAAAGTTTTCGAGATATTCAAAAAATTAACTAGTAACAACTCGAAAAATTCCCAAAATTATGAAATTTTGCATAACTTTTGGAAAAAATTGTTGTAATTTTTTTCCTTTATTGTTCAGTACTTGTTCAAGTTTATTTTATTTAGATCCAACTTAAAAAAAAATTAATATTAAAAAAAATTCATATATTTGAAACAAACCAAGAACACCAGTTTCAAAATATCAGGATCTTTTAAGATCAGTTAGGGGGTTTTAATAAAAAAAAAATCAGCAAAAAAAAAAATAAATTAATTTTGAATTTTTCGATTTTGAAAATTTTCAAATTTTTCCGTTTTTTTTTAAATAAATTTTTTTAAATATCCCCAAATATCCTCCTTAAGAACCATTTTGTTAATATAAAAGTTTTGGAGATATTCAAAAAATAAACTCGGTACAACTCGAAAAATTCGTAAAATTATGAAATTATGCACAACTTTCGAAAAAAATTGTTGTAATTTTTTTCCTTAGGCAACACTTTTTTATGAGATAAAAGAAAAGTTCTGACCAAAATTCATTAAAATCGAAATTTTATTTGATATGGAATGACCCATATGTTTTTAAAAATTCGTTAGTATTTTTTTTCTAATTATTTTTTTTTAATTTTACTCTTTTCAGCTTTTTACTACCATTTTTACTTATATGGTCATACTGGTACAATTCAAAGAAATGGAAAGCACTACAAACACATGCAGTAAGCAGCCCTAAATTAAAGACTTTAGTGTTATTTATAATTCCTTAATTTATGAATGTAAATATTTATATTTTATATACAACATTTATTATCAATAAAAATAAAAATTAAAACAAATGGAAAATAAAAATCCTTCCTTAATATTAAATCCAATTCCGTCGGGCATGATGGTATTCATCCAAAATTTGTAAAATTGATCCTTCAATATATTCTTTTGCATATGATTTTAATAACATCTTCTTTTCCATCAGCGTGGGAACACGCAAAAGTAATTCCTATATCTAAAGTTTTCGAGCGACTGACCCATACTCAAATGAGCAATTTTTTATATGATAACTCTCTGCATACTGACGGGCAATCTGGGTGCAGACCTAAGCACAGTTTTGTTTCTGCCTTAATAGATGTCACAGAGGAGCTAAGGTCAAACATTGATAAAAATATGATTTAATTTTTAATTTAGCTTGATCATTCTAAAGCATTTGGCACATTCGATCATTCTATTCTGTGCCATAAATTGCAGTGGTTGTTTAAATTTTCAACAACCGCTGTAAAGCTAATATTTTCATACCTTAGTGATAGAAGTCAAGCAGTATACCATGGTTCCGAAGTGTCTAACAGTTGTTAAATTTCGAGAGGTGTACCACAAGGTTCCATACTCGGTCCATTACTTTATGCCATATACTCCAATGACCTGCCTTCTCGACTCTCGATATTGTGGAGTACATATGTAGGCAGACGATGTACAACTTTATATAAGTTGCCAACCATCTGGTATCGATGATTGTATTGGAAGGATTAACTACGATCTAAATAATACTATGGCATGGGCATCAGCGAACGGTCTTTGTTTGAATGCAAAAAAGTCCAAAGGAAAAAAGTTATAGGAAAACCCAGATCTGTAAAAACTGGTTTGCCACCAATACTATTAGGCAACTCAATAATTCAAATCGCTGCAACTGACAAAAATCTCGGAGTAATTTTTAATGCGAAACTTAACTGGTCTAATCACATTGATGTTATTTGTGGCAAAACTCATTCAATGTTAAGAAATCTATGGATGGCGCAGTATTTCACACCTTTTGAAGTTCGAATGCTACTAGCAAAAACCTATTTATTGCCAACACTTATGTATGGATGTGAACTATTTGCTAGCTGTGACACTTTAAATATGAAGAGGCTTAATGTAACGTATAATAATATTGCCAGGTAGGTGTTTGGCCGTAGCAGGCGTAGCAGAATATCGCATTACGCTAAGCAAATCTGTAACATACCTCTTGAAAATCTACTAAAATGCCGTACACTAATGTTTTTTACATAAAGTTGTATACTCAAAACAACCTGAATATTTATACAGAAGAATAGTTTTTTCACAATCTGACAGAGGGAACAATATCAATGCGATTCGATATCGGAAAGAGATATTAAGCAGATACTTCTTCTTAAATGCATTTCGTCTTTGGCATTTAGGATAACTGGAATCAATTTTGTTTTCCTTATACGAGTATATTTTAATTTTTAAACTCTTAATTCCTCTTATTTTTATTTTTTATATAAGATAAGGATTAATAAACTTAGTTAAATTGACTTATTTTCATAATTGTTAACAATAAGTGTGTTCGATTACTTTCTCAGTAAACTCCAAAAATTACAAAAAAGTAATCGAACGGAAAATTTGTAAGAATTGGTAAAATATATAAAACAGCTGATTTTAAATACCAAATATTAAAACAAAAAATCAACTGGTCTTTATGGAAAATATAAAAAATAATTAAAATAGGCGACCAGAAATAATTAAGAAGGTTTTTTAATTTCTTTCATAGTTAATTCTTTAATATTTTGAACTTTGAATCCATAGACAATTAAAATTTAATTTAATATTTTTTGTTTGCTAAAAATACAAGCATATTTTTTCAATCATATGTTTTTTTCTTTTTACAAATTCTTACTGGCAAAAATTTATCCAGTAAAAACTTGTAAGTTTTTTGTCAACAACCTGTCACTTTACTCTCTATTCTTACTATTTTTTACTGAGTATTTGTGTAAACGAACACCTTCTAGTAAAAACTGGTATACATATTGACTAGAAAAACCTATGAGTTAGAAATTTATTGTTTCATTTTCTACCATTTTTTACATTAAAAATTATTAAATTGTACGACATGTCCCTTTCAGGATAGTTATGTTGCCAGTTGTTTACATAGGTTTACAGTTTAGCAGAGGACCGGTCTCTGGCACGAGGGACCGATCCTGTGGCACACGCAGGACCGGTCCCATTTCCCATAGGGTAAGTCTTAGAACAGTTGTTGCTCGCCACCTGTTGTAGAGTTGGCGAATTTATTGAAGCTTTTTATTTCATAGCCCTGATTCATTATTTTACTTCGGTGGGGTTAAGTGCTACGGTAACACCGCACTGTGGTCAATATTTTGAGATAGCGGCCAAAACTCGTTTTGGTTTTGTTCTCCGATTTTAAAGTTATTAGACTCATATGAAAGTAGACAGTAGTAAACCTCGGGAGCCAAAAAATTAGAACTCTATTTCAACTATTTCACTGAGAACAGGGTGTTCCAAAATGGGCTTTTTCAGAATTTAGTAAATTTATGATATTTTTAGTTAATTTTTAAAGTTTAAATAATCATAACTTTTTTGTTTTTCAAGATTTTTGGACGAAATAAATTGTGTATTGTAACTTAACTTATTTCCTATTACTGGTACAACTACTGTTTTCAGAACAATTTAAATATTTTTTTTAAAAAAGGTCAAATTTCTCGGAAATTTTCTACTTCATAGAGCACAACTCCTGTGAGTCAAGCTGAGTCAAAACACAAATTTACTATTTTGTAGTCCTAACTCTCCCCTACATTCCTATATATACATGTCCATGCATCGGGACTGCACTTTTTGAGCTACAGCAATTTTTCTGACCCAAGGTAAGATATTCGGTACAAATGCACGTCATATTTTTTGAGAAGTTATTTGTATGTGAAAGTGGCTATTATGCATATATTTTGATGAAATTTTGTACAAGAGTTCTTATTGACCCAAAAAATAATTCTGTTGAAATTAGGAGAAGTTGGCTCATATTTGGACCTAGTCCACATAGAAGGGTGTATCAAAATTTTGACAAAAATGACAATAGAACTCTCAAATTATGTGGTATCTGGCAATTCATTTGGAAAAGGTAAAAAATGATTTTATTGCCATCTAATATTACATAACTTTAATACCTGAAAATTGCAAATAAATTTAAAACCAATGGAAATAACTGGTAAAACCAAGTACCTGTTATATTATTACCAGTACCTGTTAACTCTCAAATTATGTGGTATCTAGCAATTCATTTGGAAAAGGTAAAAAAGATTTTATTGCCATCTAATATTACACAACTTAAATACCTGAAAATTGCAAATACATTTAAAACCAATGGAAATAACTGGTAAAACCAAGTACCTGTTACATTATGTTTCAAAGAGGTAAAAAAGATCATGTTGAAACTTCGAGCAATAGTATATTAATCCATGCATTCATTTTTTTTCTTCATTATTGTTTAAACAATGGCTAAATTCAGTTATAGTGTTCTATCTGATATATATTTTGAACGGAAAGATGAAAACGACATTATTTTACATATAATGAATAATCCATTCTTCAAAATATGCGACAAACAAGAAATTAAAATTCATAACTTAAAAATAAAAAACTTTTTAAATACTTTAAGAAAACGCTACAATCAATGTTCCAGAAACAAGAAATTGTTTTACTCACGCAACCAAGAATGGCTAAGAAATAAACTTATTTTTAAAAAGCCATCAGTAACTACCACGGAAACTGGAAAAGGTGGTCGACCAGCAAAGCCAATTGATAATTGTAGTGAAAGATCACGAAGACGCAAGCTTAAACATATCAATGAAGAAGTTTCTTGTAGCATCATAAAGTATTCATTTCTGCATCAAATTCAACCATCGAAAACTAAAAAGAGTAAAATTGCTATCATTGAAAAAATAGTGGAAGCAAGCCCCAGACGCACAAAAATGATTTTAGAAAGTATGCCGACACCAACTGAAGAAAATAAATTTACTCCAGAAGAAGCATTTGCACTATTTTTGGATTTGAAAATGACTAAAAACCAATATACAGAATTGCGAAAGCGAACCAATGAAAAAAATTGTGGAATTTTTCCATCATATCGAGATATAGTTTCTGCCAAAAAAGATTGCTTTCCTTCACCAACTGCTATTAGTGTAACTTCAAGTTCAGCAGAAATAAAATTGCAGGATCTTCTTGAACACACTGCAGAACGATTATTAAAGACATTTGATGCTGACTATTTAAAGAAGTTTAAAAATTGCAGCATGACTTTAATTTCTAAATGGGGATGTGATGGGTCCTCTGGCCAGAAACAATACGATACAAACAATGTAATGCGGAAAATTCATCAGATGCCAATTTATTCATGATTTCTTTCGTTCCATTACGTTTAACAAAAACTTATATTGGTTCAGAGCCGTCAACTAGTAGAGCTGCAGAGATAGATGTATGGAAGAATGAAATTCCCTCGTCAACAAAATTTTGTAGACCAATAAAGTTTGCTTACAAAAAAGAAACAAAAGATGTCATAACTGAAGAAGTTGGCAAAATAAGAGATGAAATTAAAGAACTTCAACCAGTGATATTTGAATTTAATGACCAATGCATCGAAGTTAACTTTAAAATGACACTTACAATGATCGATGGAAAACTTGCACAAGCTTTAACCGAAACAAAGTCTTCGTCAAGCTGCACCATATGCCAAAAAACATCAAGTCAATTGAGCCAACCACCAACACAAGACGATAGTTTTAATGAAGCATATGAATTTGGAGTGTCACCTCTTCATGCTAGAGTTCGTTTTATGGAGCATATTCTTAAATTGGGATACGATTTGGAATTTGGCCCGTTAGGCGAAACAGTGAGAAACAACAAAGAAAATTTGGAAAAAAGAAAGCAAAAAAAAAAGATATTCAAGAAAAATACCGTGAGATAGGCCTTATAATTGACCAGCCAAAGCAAGGAGAAGGAAATTCTAATGATGGAAACACAGCAAGGAGATTTTTTCCGATCCAGAAACTGCAGCTTCTATGTAGCAAAAAGATAGATGCAAAAAAATTTGGTCAGTATGCTAATGAGACAGCAACCCTTTATAACCAAAAATATTCTTGGAGACATATGCCAACCACAGTTCACAAAATTTTGTTCCATGGGGAACAAATAATTCAGCACAATATGCTTCCAATTGGAGATCTCTCAGAAGAAGCGCAAGAAAAAAGGAACAAAGACTACAGATTCTTTCGCGAGCACAATACAAGAAAAATTTCCAGATATTGTACTAATGAAGATCTTATTAATATTTTGTTGTGCACATCAGACCCATATATGTCCAGTATTCGACAAAAATGGAAATCAACCTCATTAGAGTTAGATGAAGAAGCTAAACAACTACTGCAAAATGAAAATCAAAGCTATTTGGAAGAAATTTTTACTAATATTGTTTAATTAATACTAGTTTAAAGATTATAATTTGTTTCTAATTTTAGTATAAATTTTTATTAATACATTTAAATAAAATATATGTGCACTTTAAATCAATAGTAAAAGTTTACTTAAAATTTTATCGATGTTGTGTTCTGTATATAATATATCCAAATGGTATTGATATTGTTGGAAATTTCAGTGTTATTTTTCAGTTTAATCCTCACAAGAATTAGCTTTCTTCCAAAAAAACCAACCTTTGGCCCCTGTGAATATTGAGACTAAATAAATGTCAGGGGCCAAATGTTGGCATTTTCTGACCAAAATTAAGTTTAGGAATAATAAATAAGTATTGGTTGTAAAATACGATTGAAGAAAATAAGAAATTATAAAAAAAATACCTATTTAAAATGTCAAAATATTCAACTTTTACATGGAAACTCAACAAAAAATTAAAATGCATTTTTAACTCCACATTACTTACGTTCCTATCAATCGATTTTTACGTTTGAACATGCAAATTGAAGCTTAAAGTCCCTCCTATTGAACAAAATAAATTGCGTAAAAAAATACCAATCCAGTCAAAAGTTATAGAGTTTTGACCGCTATCTCGCGAAATTGACCACTGTGCACCGTAATATAAGACTAGTTTTTGTTATACTGTATTGATCCAATTAATTAAACAAATAAAAAAAAATGTAAGTAAAAAGGTGACTTACATTTTTGAGGTATAAATGTTCTTTAATGTGTAAGAAATTTTTGATAACGTAATGATAACGTAAGACATTTTTGAAGCCATGACATGAACTGTATATTTTTTTTAAATCAGATTGTATCTTTTGTTAAAACTTTTGTCTCCAAGTGTGTAGACTTTTAGCAAAGATGGCCAAAATTTAAATAAAAAAAAATTTTGATAGAACACAACTAAACAAATTTTCAAGTTTTTGCGGAATCTGTCTTTGAAATAAATAAATAAATAAATCTTTTTTAATAGATTTAGGTACGCTGTATCCAAATCTTGAAATTTTTTTCTCAATTGCATTTTTTTAAATATCGCGCTTTTTATATTTATATATATTCCACCCCAATTTTTGTATATTTCGCATAGGATACTAAGCTGTGGTGAATCCGCAGATTTGTATGAAACATATCAAAGTTTTGTAGATTGTAGAGAAAAAAATATATTAGACACGGATTTTTTCAAGGTGCGCAATCTCAAGTTTATGGGTTAAAGTGTGCTAAAAAATGACCCATTTTTTTTTTTTAAATATATTTCTTATATTAGTTATTAAACAGTAGATAAATTTAAAACATGCCCGTGCATGTGTCCCTTAAAAATAGATTTGTCACAAATATGCTAGCACTGGACAACCAAAAAAGTTGGTCTTTAAATAGATTTTCCACAAAATATAAAAAATCAAATATATATCAAAAACTATTAAAATTTAGAAAAAATCACAAAAAAAAGTTATGCTTGAATCTGGGATCGAGCCCGGAACCTTCTGACTGGAAAATTTTGTAAACAAAGTATCATAATTTTTATAAAGTAAATGTTCTACTAGTGTATAGACCTTCTGACTGGGTAGCACTGGAAAAACACTTTTTGTCAATGTTGGCATATTGGTCTCTGCCGATTATTTGGCAAAGTTTTTTGTTTTGCAGACCACTGAAGTTATTGTAAAACAAACACTGGCAAAACGCTTTGTGGAAACGATAGTAAGGTGTCTCAAACAAGTGTTCTGCCAGTAATTTAATGATATTTCCTCGGTTAGCCAGTGGTATGCCAGTGCTTGATTTTTTGTACCACTAGCAGTTTCTGACTTGGCACTAACAAGTAATTGGATGGTACGAAACTGCTGCATTCTTTGTTCAATAAAATTGTTTTCTTCTACTTCTTCCTTCTAAATACATTAATGTTCATCAATGTAACCAGTCAGATACTGTCAAGCACGGGTATACCGCTGGCTAACCGAGGAATCGTAAATAAACTACTGGTGGAACACTTGTTTAAGACGCTTTACCATCGTTTACAAAAACCGTTGTGCCAATATTTGTTTTACAATAATTTCAGTGGCCTACAGAAAAAATCATTGGCAAAAGTGTTTTCCCAGTGCTATTCAGTTAGAAATTATCAACGACTCAAAAGTCTAACCGCTGTTTAAAAAAATGTTTGTAGTCAAAAGGTTCCGAGTTCGATACCGGTTTTAGGCAAACATTTTTTTTTTGGGATATTTTAATAATTTTTAATATTTTTTTCATAAAAAAATTTATTTTTTTTTAGTTTCTGGAAAAGCTCTTTTAAGGCCAACTTTTTTTTTTTGTTTTCCCAACGTTGACAAGTTGTTTCCTTTAAACCTTATGCCAGTGCCGACATATTTGAGCAGCCGACTGTTACCCAGCAGTTATCATTTACTTACGTCTTAAACTATCAAGTATTATATGTCTCGTTAGCTCAATGGTTACAGTTGTAATCTGGCGGCCAGGGTTTGAATCCAGGCGGGACCAACAAATTTATACATGAATTTTTTTTAATTTTTATAATAATAAATTAGACCACTTATTTCATGGTTTTACCAAGTTTGGAAATTTGGTTCCGCAGTGCTTGTTCGATATATTAACATTTGATATTATCATTTTGGGCTTGGGAAAGCATTAGCACCACTTGCTAAATTGCTTTGACAGCGGGGGTCTTTTCTCACTGGGTAAGTTTTACATAGCACAAACTTAAATAAACTATAATAATTTAACAAACACACGGTTTGGGATATTACCTGCGCATTTTCGCCATTATACTGATATCACATCGACACCAAGAAATTTTGCAAGGCTAGCCTTTTATAAAAATAAACAAGTTTTTTCTGCGTGTAAGAGAAATCATCAATTTAAACTTCCTTCGCTATAACATATATAGATTTCATCAAAATCTTTCCTCGTTTTATTCTTCTATATTTTTATATATATATCAAACCCGATGTACTTAACCCTTTGACGACCTTGATTGATATATGTCCCATTTTTACAATTTTTGGAAAACCTGCAGGACGATTTTACCAAAGCTTGTTGTGATCGACAATAGACAGAAGTGGCTTTTTAGCGATACCCATATATTGTAGCCTTACAAGGTCAACCGAAAATAAAAAATCAATTTTTGTTGTTTTATGACTTTTTTACGGTTTTGTTTTTAGGTTTTACAATGTTTAAAATTCAGTTTTAAGTTTATACAAAAATGGCTGTTATTTTTGGACTAGGTATAACTTAAAGCAAAATAAAAAATTAGAACTTAGACAGAAATCTTAACCCACTAAGGAGCTATATTCCAATAAAGATTTAGCTTTATTACTACACACAGGGAAATTCTGCAGTAAATATTTGTAGTAGTAGTTGAATTGTATTATAGTATCTTTATTTTTAAGTGAAAAAAAAACAGTCATTTGTAGGAGAAATTTCCGTTTTGACTACAATTGTAGTTCATTTAAAAAACAAACCACATCAAATTACTGTATTATGATTTTACATTCAGTCTCTCTTGATTGTTTGACGATAGAAGACATAATTACGCATTGCAACTTAAAAAAAAAAAATATCGGTAAATTATTATTGCTGTAATACAACAGCAATAAAAGTATAGTTTATCAATTTACTGTGTTACATATTCTTTTGTGTTTTGTTTTGCGCTGTTTCGGAGAGACACTACACATATAGAGTTTTAACACAAAACTCTCCTTTTCGAACATGAGTTCGACTAGGAAACGATCAGCTGATGATGATGTTGCCAGTAAATCTAAACGTGGATTTATTAATAATAATAATTATTACCATCCGTTACAAACATTAAATGACAATGAAAAAGAAGAAGAAAATATGGGTGCCTCCACCGCTGTGCCACCAAAAGTTCATATACCACCTATAACAATTTTAAAAAGTACAACAGATGATATACATAAATTTTGCAAGGAAAGCAAAGTTAATAAATATTCTATAAGGAAAATATCGATCGGACATAAATTGTTCTGTGAATACAAATTTGATTACGATATTTTATTGAAATATTTAAAATCAAACAATACTGAATATTTCTCTTATACTCCTAAGAGCAATAGGCCATACAAAGTGGTGTTGTCTGGTTTGGATAAAATCGATCCGATCAAGGTAAAATTGGATCTAGCTAAGATGGGCTTAGAATGTTTAGATGTCAAGGCTGTTTTCCGTAAAACGGGTATGAATCGTGAAGTTGTACTTTACATTGTTTACCTTAGGAAGGGATCAATAAATTTAACTGAGTTAAGGGACAAATATAACAGTATTAACTATATTCGAGTAAAATGGAACTACCATACTAAATCACCGAACAAAGTAACTCAATGTTACAACTGCCAAATGTTTGGTCATGGGTCCAGCAACTGTAACATTAAAACATTCTGTGCTAAATGTGCTGGTGCACATGAAACTTCAACTTGTACTTCGACAGCTGTAAAATGTGCGAACTGTAGCGGTGATCATAAATCTACTGATAATATTTGTCCCAACAGATCTTCATTTGTGAGCATGAGAGATCGGTATGCTAGCCCTAACAAGAGAAATAGGCCTCGTGTGGTTAACAATTATGTTACAAATACTCGTAATAATTATACTGGTAATAACCATACTTCAACAGGCAAAACGTTTGCTAATGTTGTTCGTTCATTGCCTAATAACTCAAATGATCTCTTTTCTTTAGAGGAACTCAAATCTTTAACCCTGGAGTTAATAGGGAAACTAAAAAATTGTAAAAATAAAAGTGATCAATTCGCTGTTATCACTGATTTAGCTTTTAAATTTCTACCATGAATGCTAATTTAAAGATTTTATTATGGAATGCTAGAGGAATACGTAATAAACTCTATGAATTTTTGACTTTTTACTACGGGAAAATGTTGATATCGGTTTAGTGAGTGAAACTGGTTTGAATAATAATATTACAATGTACCACCCAGAGTATGCCTGTTATCGTAAAGATCGGGAGCACTCTCGGGGTGGTGGAGTAGCAATAGTGGTTCGCAAGGGTATAAGTCATGAAATTTTACCGGAAATTGGTACGGAGTTAATAGAAAACATAGGTGTTAATGTCAAACTTGATAATAATATGAATATAAATTTATATAGCTGTTACTTTCCCGGTGGTTCTGCTGGTCCAATGGGTATCAAAAAGGCTCAGTTTAGATCAGATCTAAAAAAAATATCAAGAATTAAGGGGAAATATATTTTAGGCGGCGATTTTAACTGTCGAAACCAGGCCTGGGGATGCCTTCGGGCGAACTGTTGGGGTAACATACTCCACGAACTGATAAGTACTAATCAGTTTAGTATCGTTTATCCTCCAGAACCTACTCTTATTCCAGTGAGTAGTTCTGCGAACCCTTCAGTCTTAGATTTTTTTATCACAAATGTTCCAGAAAAGCTTTCAGTGGCATTAACGCTTGACAGGCTGAGTTCGGATCATTTACCTGTATATATGACATTTAATTCAGGGTATCTGTCTACTGAGAACTTGAAGTATGATTATAAAAATGCTAATTGGAGGTCATTTAGAAAATTTGTAAATGATAATGTAAACTACTTAATTGACGCCCCATTAGAGAATATCGACGACATTGAGCATCTAGTAGTTGAATTTACTGCATTATTGCATAACGCTATTGATTCAAGTGTACCGAAGAAAACAACTTCCAATTGTTTTGTTAAACGCCTGCCTGGCCACATATTGAATTTAATAACTATGAGAAATAATTCTAGAAGGAACTGGATAAGATGTAGGCTTCCATTATACAAACTTCAAACTTCTTTTTTGAATAATGCTATTCGAGATAGTATTTTTAATTTTAGAAACTCTAACTGGAATGATCTTTTGAGTAGTCTCGATAAATCTTCTCCGAAATTTTGGAATATTTCTAAAATCATCCGAAAGAAGACGAAATTTATTCCTAGTCTCAAATTAAATGGTAATTTGTACACGACAAATAACGGGAAATCAGAAATATTGGCTAAAAAATTCCTTTTGAACCATTCTATTTCTGCGAATTTGAGCGATTCCGATACAATACAGACAGTTTCTCAATCTATGAGAAATTTGGTTAGTCAAGGCTCTACGACGCAAACTTCCACCATTGTAGATACTGCGACGATTAAAAATATTGTACGAAATTTAAAGAATAGGAAAAGCCCAGGTATTGATGGTATTTCCAACAGGTGCCTAAAATCACTACCTACAAAGGGATTTGAAGTTTTGACACGTCTCTTTAATGCATGTTTAACCATGTGTCACTTTCCATTAATCTGGAAAAAATCCAAGGTAATAGCCATTCCGAAACCCGGTAAAAACCACTCCAGTCCTGACTCATATAGACCTATAAGTCTTTTGGTAGCGATGAGTAAAGTACTGGAGAAAATTATAAAGCAGAGACTTATTGATTTTATTGAAGATAACAACATCCTTCCTGTCCAACAGTACGGTTTCCGTGCTGAACACAACACTACACAACCTTTAGTGAGGATTAAGAAAATAGTTAAAGAAAATTTTAACGCTGGTAAATCTACAGCCATGGTACTATTGGACATTAAATCTGCTTTTGATGCTGTTTGGCACGATGCTCTCATACATAAACTGGCAGTGATCGGAATGGATATACCAACTATTCGAATTATCAGGAGCTACCTAACTGATAGGTCGTTCAAGGTTCATATTGGTGGACAATATTCACAGGAATATAAGATTCCCGCTGGTTGTCCACAGGGTTCATGTCTTTCCCCAATTCTCTACAATATTTTCACTTCAGATTTCCCATTGTTGCCTGGGTGTGAGTCTTCGATCTTCGCAGATGATACTGCAATCTTATGTTCAGGTTCTTTGTCTAACGACATATTGGTTAATCTTCAGAGATCGGTGGACACGACTATTCACTATTTTAAGAAATGGAAAATTTTGGTTAATCCATCGAAAACCCAGTCAATCTTCTTTACGAGAAAAAGGAAAGCATGTTTTTTACCTCAGTATAAAATAAGTGTTGATGGAGTTGAAGTTGATTGGGAGACCAAAGTGAGGTATTTGGGCGTTATCCTTGATAGGAAAATGTTATTTAACGATCATGTTAGTTATATTGTGAACAAGGTTAATACAACTACAAGGATATTGTATCCCTTTATAAATCGCAAATCTGAACTTAATATTGAGAACAAACTTTTGATCCTAAAGGTAATTTTTCATGCCATTTTATTTTATGCAGCACCAGCTTGGCACGATACTTCTGATTGTCACTTACGACGTTTACAAGTCTGTCAGAATAAGCTCCTGAAAATGTTTTATAATTTACCGTTTTATTATTCAACATCACGCCTTCACTCACTATCTGATATCCTACTTGTTAAGGATCAAATAAATGTTATGACTGAAAACTTTTTTGTTAGGTGTGCAAACTCCTCTCATGAACACATCAAGAATCTATGTCCTTAACATTTTACTTTTACTACTTAATCCCGTTTTTAAAAAACTTTTTTTTTTTTTTCCTATTATATTAAAGGCTTTTTGTAATTTTTTCCTAAAATATTCAATTATAAATAAATAAATTTATTATACCTCATGCATATTTATATATTTAAGTTGAAAAGCTAAATTAGCTGAACTCTTTATTGTAAATATTAAAATTATTGTAAACATTGTAATTATATTTTTAACAATAAATAAATTGAATTGAAAAAAATTGATTTTACATTCATTTTATAGCGTAGTTTTTGTTATTTAAAAAAATAAAACAAATAAATGTTTTTTCAATTTTTACTGCATATGTGGTTCAGTAAAGTAAAAAACAAATGACAATGTTAGTTAAATTTACTGACATGTAAGTCGTCCTTTATTCAAGTGAAATTTCATTTGTTTTTAACTACATATGCAGTGGTCTTTACCTACGTAGTATTTTTAGTGTATATCTCTCCTATAGGGGGGGGGGCAGCACAGCGCCAAAAACAGCACTAAATAAATTTTAAGTTATAGGTCCATGCGAAGTTTCGTCAAAAAATCTTCAGCGGTTTAAGTTCAGTCGTCAAAGTTTTAGATGCGGTGATACTGTCTATAAAAATGTCTTTATGTATTAAAAAAACGGAGAAGACACTTTAAATCAATAGTTGCAAGCTTATTTAACTTATGAGACGGTAAGTACAATTTTTTATTTACAATTTTATTAGAATTACATTTAAAAAAATTTTGTATAAAAAGAAATTAAACTATTTATGTTGGGATATTATAAATTAAACAAAAATCTATAATTTATGGCTGCTTACTGGATATTTTTGAAGAGCTTTCCATTTCTTTAAATTGTACCAATATAACCATATAAGTAAAAATGGCAGTAAAAAGCTGAAATATAAAATAAAATAAAATTTTAACTTATGATAAATAAAAAAGGCATTGTTTAAAAGCTTGCAAAAGTAAAAATTTTCTTGTCTCTGTCAGTTTTCTCTTACCTTAAATAATGTACTTTTATCCAACGAAAAGAATCCATAAGCAGTTAAAATTGGTTTTTGACGAATATTTTTTAACAGAAATTTATCAATCTGTAATGCAAGGAAAAGAGTAATCAACTTTTACAATTTTTTTCCGTGGATGCCACCAAAACTTACCATTTTATCTATACTTGTATTTTTTTTTGAAACTTTGGCCAAAATTTGTGCTGTCTTATTAGCCTAAAAAGAAATATAGAATAGGAAAAACGTAAAAGTTTTAAAATAGAAAAAAATATATATTTGTTGTAGATCTAACCCAATTGTGGCTGTTGCCACACTTCTATTGCTGTTTTTAACGATACCTACCTACACTAATAGAAAAAGGTTTCTAAGCATATTTGCTAAAACTACTAAAAATTTGTTAAAAATGACGTTGCATAAAAAAAATTTAAAATTAGCAGATTTTTTTGTTAAATATTAGGTAAAGCCCACTGCAAATGTAGTTTAAAACAAATGATATTTCACGTTGCATTAAATTTAACTGACATTTGTTTTTTACTATTGATAAAATTAACCCCAAATGTAGTAAAAATGAACCACACATATAGTAAAAAATTGTCTAATGTGTATTTGTTTTATTTTTTTCTTGAACAAAAACATAAAAACTTATTTTCCCGACGAAAAAAGTTTATATATAGTCATACATAGCTTAATATAAGGTGGCGCAAAAGTAATCCTCCTATCAGAAAATGCTCTACATAATAAATACATAATAAAAAAAAAACATCGGAAGGTTATTTTTGCGCCACCTTATATAACTTGATATATAATTGCATATGTGACCATATGTAACAGTATATGTTTATATCTCGAAATGTTTAATAAAGCTCATGTTATATATAAGTTGATAATTTGTATGTCATCATGTCATCATCATATATACTTGATATAGCTAAATATGAGATCATATATACTTCCACATATTATTATGTGATGCAATAAAAAAAAATAGCCTTTAATTTGAGATATATTTCGTTTATATCCAACAATTTTTTAAAGCAGAAATATAAAAATAATGCAAATTTCTCTAATTTTGACGATTTATTACGAATGTAAAGTAACTAGTTTGAAAAATGGGCCATGAGGAACTGATCTGGAATTTAGTCAACTAGTTCTTAATATTTATTTTTCAAATTTGTTTAAAACTGTAAGCTGTTGGTAAATTTACTCAAAAAAATCAATTTTCCCCCACTTTGTCTGTTAAAAAAAAATTTCTTTGGAAAACCGTTTCCCAAAAAAAGTTCAAAGGTAACAGAAGAATAATATTTGCTAATTAAAAAAGGACATTTTATGTCAGAAAATCTTTTAAAAAACAACTTAAACCACGAGAGTCTTAACAAAAAGTTGTTGTAAGCTCAAAATCGGATATTAAATTAAAACCATTTAAAAAAGCACAAAAAATCTAAAAAAGACAAAGCAAAATTTGTCTTTTTAAGAACCCCTCCAGCTAAGAAAATATTCGAAGATGCCGAATTATTCGAAACAAAAAAATCGGTTTTTCGAATAACTCGAACAACGCAATTTTAAGAAAATCGGTTTAAAAAACCGGAAAGTAGAAAAAACCGATTTATCAAATAATTCGGAAACCGGTTTTTACAGCACTAATTACTACTCAAGCAACTACAAATATTTACAGCAGAAGTTCCCTTAGTTTAGGATTAGAATAGCAAAAAATAAATCTGTCGAGTCTATATATATTTAGTTATATTTGAGCTAAATTTTAGTTAATTGAAAGTAACAAATTAGTCTGCTTAAATAAGCAAAACATTTTTTTAGTATAGTGTTATTTGAACGTCATATATACAGTTGCAATTAATTTTTAATTAAAATACATTTGACAAATTTAATTAAGAATGGTTGAGGTTAAGAAGAAGAATAAACTTTTTTCTCTAAAAATTATAAACACTATTAATTTTCAACTCAGACTAGACTAGTTTCTGCCTTTTTAGTGGACAGGTGATTCATGTGATTCTCCATTTCATTCATTCATTCATTTCATTCTTTATTTATAATCTAAGCCCCAATGGGCCAAATGATTAAATATAAATTTACATGGAAGAATTTAGGTTTATAATTAATATAATTCATAAAAATAAAGTGGTACAATAAGCATTAATTAATATCTAAAATATACATGTAGCAAACAAATTTTGAATATATTGTCTAATGTAGCCAGTAACCGCTAAGTTATTCACAAATTTTCAAGTACAATTTTCCGAAACACAAATCGGAATTATTAAAGGTCCTTTCACTATAAGGTATTACACTATTCCATAGTCTTATAACCCGAGCTTGAAATGACCTTTGCAATATCTGGGTTTCAAAATGTATCTGCACTAAACTGTGTGTTCGTTCAGAATTTCCAAATCTAAATTTTTCCACTAGATATATTGGTTTCTTCTGCCTATACATTTTGTAGAAAAATAAAAGACACCTTAGTCAAAACTACAACCTAAAAAGTCGCGCACATATAAAGTAACATGATCAGTTCTACCTAATTTATAAACAAATCTTACAATCCGGTGAACGCACATTTTAAGTTTGACCAAATTCCCATCAGATGTGCCACTAAAAATCTCCAAGCCATATAGTATAGTTGACATGAGGAGTGAATGGGCTAATTTTTTCCTGACATTAAAGGGCAAAGCTACACCTACATTATATAATTTCCTCAATGATTGGTACACTCTAAAAGTAACAAAAACTATATGATTATCAAATTTCAAATTTTTATCTATATAGAACCCTAACGCCTTGTAGTGCTCCACATATTCAACTCTCGAATTCCCAATAAACAATTCTGGTTCATTTACTATACGGTTGGAAAAGAACATGGCCTTAGACTTACTGGAGTTTAGCACAATATGATTTAATAAACACCATTCACCTACACGACGAAGGTTCTCAGTTAATAAAATTGTGAAAGCATTAATTCTATCAGGTAAACAAGAACAAACTATCTGAACGTCATCCGCAAAAATATGGGTTGTACCAATAGTTATGCTGTCGAATAAATCATTAATATACAGCATAAATAATAAGGGAGCTAAAACAGATCCCTGAGGTACCCCTCTTTGCAAACTAATCATGGCTGACGTTACATTACAGAAAGAGGCAAACTGCTTACGCCGATTTACAAAGGAGTGCACAAGTCGACAAGCCGAAGTTGAAAATCTAAATTTGTTATACAACTTATTTATTAGTAGGTTATGACAAACAGAGTCAAACGCCTTTGTAAAATCCAAGAATATTAAAGTAGAAAATTTCCCTTCATCATAGCTCTCCCGAATCTCATCAGTGATACTCAACATAACAGCTGTCGTACTGCAACCCACCCTAAATCCAGACTGATACCCATTTATCAAGTTGTTACTAGTAAAATACTCTAACATTTGGCCTCTTAATATAACTTCTAAGATTTTTGAACATATGGGCAGAATACTAATTGGACGAAAATCAGACAGGAATCTAGGATTACAAACTTTTGGAATCGGTATCACTCTCGCTATTTTCCATGTAGAGGGAAAACATGACGAAGTAATTATCGTGTTTATAATGTGCAACAGATGCTGAGACAAAGCTGGAAAAACGTTTTTTAAAAAGTTAGAGACACCCCATCAAATCCTATTGACTTTGACTTTATACTTAACACAGCATCGCAGAGTTCAGCCTCATTTATACACCTAAATGAAAAATCACCTTCAATATTATTATTTAAGAATGATATATATTCCTCCGTATTAGGCAACGATGGCATTACGCATGATCTATTGAAATCTTCAACATCTAAAGGTTCCCGTGGACTATCATTTCCAATACAACCAATTTGCCTAAGTTTTTTCCATAATTGCGCATTCGTGCAGTTGCCAAATAATCTGTTCATAATCTTCGCTCGTTCTTTTCTAATCGCTGATTTTACTCGATTTCTGTAGACACAATAAACCCTCCAATTTTCATCACTTCTTTCCTCCATATACGCCCATTTAAATGTATTATTATTGTTTTTGTCTTATACAGATTTTCTCTATATGATAAATTTTTTAATAACCTACCAAGTCATGACCGCATAACGATCACACCCAAGTATGGCCCCCGAATGCAATGTATCAATGTAGCAATGTAAATTGTAGTTTTATTTTCTATTAGCTTTTCTGTTATTTTATATTATACTCAGAAGTGACAAACTCTAACAAACACATACATTCTATTTTTAGATTTTTGTTTATTTTGCTAATCTCCTCCGTCTCTATTTCACAACGTTACCAGACTGACGTAACGGTTTTACGTTCAGGATAAAGCGAATAAAAATCTGCCCTTCTGAAATCCGCGATGTACAATTCTGAAGCAAAAGTTTTTGTTGATTTTAGCAAAATATACTATTATTTGTATTCTACTAAATTTCAGGTACATATAGCAACATTTTGTTGATATCACAGTTTTTGTTAGCTGTTTTTAGTTTACAAATATTTAGTAGAAGTTCTTATTAATTAAAGCATTTACTCTGCTATTTTCCATTAACAAAAATTCAACTCGAATATAACTAAAATTTTGAAAAGTTAACAGCTTTATTTCGCTGTTCTTATTTTATTAATATTTATCCAAAAAAAAAACTTCGGTTTCTGATGGGATCTTTAGCCTGATCGAAATATTAGTATCAACCTACACTGATAATAACCCATGCGTAAAAATACAAAAAAAAATGTCAAAACAACCAAACATTTTGTAAAATAAACGAAATTTTGTTCATTTTACAAAAAATTTCGTTGTTTTGACATTGTTTTCGTGTTTTTAGCATGGATTATTATGAGTGTAGCTAATATGTTTGATTTGCTGTTTTTTTTGTAAATATACGTTATAGTTATAAATTAAAACTAACATAAAAAAATCTCGATTTATATAAAAACAAAAAAACTAATAAAACCTTAAAAAAATTATTTGAGCCACAGTGAAAACTATTTTTTTTATATAAAAAGAACATAGAACAGCTTTGGTCTTCAAAGCATGATGCTTGTTAGGAAAAGAACCTAGCCAAGTGCTTGATGAGTAAAAAGAAAAAAATGGATCAAAATTAATGATTAATAGGTTTTCTGTTAAAGGTCTGCCTATTCTAGAGACTCTAGATTTTCTAAAACTTCGAATTCTGATGAGATCTTTAGACAGCTCGAAATACTAGTATCAACCTAGCTAATATGTTTGATTTGCTTTATTTTTGTAAATATACGGAGATGGAAAGCTTATAACCGGCTTAATAAAAAAAAACTGTTATTTTTAACAGTTTTTTCTGGAACGTAATTTTTGCTATTTCAACAGGTTTATTTTTATAAGTGCAATTAAAAATTAATTCCGATTTAAAAACAATTACCTCCATATCCATATTATTAACACACAATGCATTCATATACATTATTAGAGATGGTATTGAGTATAACGATGTTTGTAATATAACTTGCAAAGCTATACCCAATTTTTGCTTTCGCCATTCAAAAACTACATTTGTTTGGAAAAAGAATGCTGAGATATTCGTAATTGTAAAACCAGATTGCAGCATAATTGCAAAACCATAAAGTTTCTTAATATCACTGCAACATAAAGTTATTACTTTATTGCGAGTAGAAATTAATTCTTTGACTTTCTTTGGGGATCGGGTGGTCTTAATTTTAAAATTTAAAACTTTCAATGATTCTACTAAAATGAAGAGTAGACATGTAAAGCAGCTTAAATAAACGGAACTATAAATGAAATATAATCCCGAAACTACAACATTACAAACAAACACAGGCCATTTAAAACTTGCACCAAGTGCATTCGTTGAAGCAACATTTACTACGAATATTACTATTAAAAGACCATTCAATATCGATTGCTTGCAAATACGCTTCTTGATAGTTTCATTTGATTTTTCATTAGTAATTTTAGCTGCAGATTTTAAAATTCGATTAAATATTTTTACATGTTTATAGCGAAATATATAAAACACTGTTGTAAGGATTAATTGTATTATGGCACATTCTAGCAATTGTATTAGTATCAACATGTTGCCAGTTTTACTTGCATCATAAATTTCCAAGGCATTAGTAAATGATGAAATACATACAAAGATAAAGAAAAAATAAAATATCACTAAAATCACAATGGTCAAACGCAACATATATTTTTCATGATCTTTTGTTAAAATTAATTTGTTTTCCTTTTTACAATATTCCGCTGGTATAATACCCAAAATATGAACGATTTTAAATAAACGTTTTATAATATCCTGCAACGACATTATAATGAATTTGTAATTGTGTGAGTAGTGTTTAAAGAGTTGTTCTATATCAACGTATTACAAAGATTGTGTTAATGATATGCCTTTTAATTGATTACATTAAGTGAGGCATTTTTATTTGTTTTATATAAAGCATCGACACGATATAATTTTTACAAACTTAAACGTAAATTACACTGGGTAAAGATAAAACTAAGGGGTACATGACTGTTCGAAAGTCAAGATTTTTTCGAAGAAATATAATTTTTTGGTTAAGAATACCCGATGAAAAAAGTTCCGATATGGGTATATATAACATATATTCACATATATAAAATTTCATATCACATCATAGCTTAGCTGATCCGAATGTTATATATAAAGGTAAAATGGTATATACATAAAGGTATCTCATGTGATCCCATGGAATCTCATCTGATATAATTTAATCCGAAAAATGGGTGTATCTAATTTGATCAAGTTATATATAATTTTATACCAATTCATAGAACTTCATTAAATCCTTTAAAATTGTTTCGAAATCCGCACTTTTAGTCTGTTTTACATTTCAAATCATACTAAAAATTTAAATATATATCAATGGATTTTAAAATCAGATTAATTTAAATTAGATTAATTTAAAATTAGATTAATTTAAATTGGAAGAAAAAAAAAGAAATTTGTTCAGCCGTATTCTTAGATGTTGCGAAGGCGTTCGATGGCGTATGGCATAACGGATTGATTTACAAGCTAAATTTTCTATTACCGAAGCACTACTGCGAATTATTAAAATCATATTTAGAAGGAAGAGTTTTCTGAGTAAAGCTAGAAGACGAGTACTCAAATCTTTATCATATTAGATCAAGCGTACCACAGGGTAGTATACTTGGCCCTATTTTGTATCTTTTGTATACCTATGATATGCCAGTAAACAGAAATTGTGTAGTCGGCACTTTTGCGGATGACACTGTATTTTGTCAACAGGCCCGAACAACATAATTGCAACCGAAAAACTACAGAAAGCTCTTGATGATGTACAACTGTGGGTAAAAAAATGGGACATACAATTAAATAGTTCCAAATCCATCCATATCAACTTTACTTACAAAAAACAATTAATTTACCAATTTTTATCAACAGCATTGAAGTGCCATTTGCAAACTCGGCTAAATACTTATGTAGGTATGACGCTGGATACAAAACTTCATTGGAAAGAACACGTCAAAATTAAAAAAAAAGAACTAGAAATAAAATACAGAAAAATAAGTTGGCTATTAGGAAGAAGAGCCAAACTCTCTATACACAACAAACTTTTGCTGTACAAACAGCTTTTAAAACCAGTTTGGACTTATCCAAGTCTGGGGATGCGCAAAAAATTCTACAATACAACAAATTCAAAAATTCCAAGTCCTTAGAAATATTGTTAATGCCCCATGGTATGTTCGCAATGACGACATTCATCGTGACTTAAAAAAAAGTATAATAAATGAAGAGATAAGGCGTAACACTGAGGCTCATAATCTTCGATTATTGAGTCATCCCAACGAAGGAATTCCGAATATATTAAACATCTCGGGATTACCTAGAATGCTTAATCGCTATAAACCACATGACCTAATTGGTCGATTTGCACCAGATTAAGTTTAATAACTAAACTTTTACATCTGTACTTTTTTTGAACTTGATTATTGTTAATTTATCAATTAGAAATAAACTACTAGTTAGTCTACATAGACTAGTCGTAGTACAACCTTAAACTGTATTACTTTTATAATATTGTTTAAATAAAGAATAAAGAATAAAAAAAAAAAATAAAAAATTTAAATTGGACTAATTAATTTTTATACCCTCCATCCCATAGTGCAGGAGGGTATATTCACTTTGTCAAATGTTTGTAATTCTTTTAAAAAAATTCTGGGACCCCATAAACTATATATATTCTTGATCAGCATGGATAGAGAAGTCGATATAGCCATGTCCGTCTGTCCGTCTGTCCGTCTGTCCGTCCGTCTGTCTGTGGAAACACAAAATACTCCTCCAATACAAAAGAGGTACTGCTAATTTTCAGTCAAATTGTTTGTTGATATCATGAGCAGTTTTCTAGTGAAAATGATCAAAATCGGTTAACGCGTTCAAAAGTTATGAGTGAAAATGTGGGAAGACCTCTAAAATTTTTTTTTTTTATTTCATCATATATACATACATACGTACATTCAATGCTTATACACAAGAATATACGCAAGCAGGGATGGCTGTCAATATCGCTGAATTACCGTCCCCGATTCTAACACCTTTCAACTGACTATCGTTATCGCTTAAATACCGTTACCGATATTCTTGAAATACCGTTATCCGTAAAATACCGTTACCTTAAAATACCGTTACCGAAATAATCTAACAAGTTCTGAACAAAAAAACTTCTGTAAATAGATATATTTTCCCAAAGTGTGATCATAAACTCGGGCATAATGCGGTTAAAAATTGTGGTGTGCATTAACATTACCTGAATAATTCAAATAACGTTATCCTTAAAATGCCGTTAGCAAAATAATTGAAAAATCTTTTTCCCTAAAATAAAGTTACCGAAATATCTAAAATATCGTTACCGCTAAAATACCGTTAGCGAAATAAATAAAATACCGTTAACGCTAAAATACCGTTAACGCTAAAATCCCGTTACCGAAATAACTGAAGTATAGTTTCCCCTAAAATACCGTTACCGAAATAAAAGAAAATAGCGTTACTACGACCAATAACCACATAGAATCGGTTACCATCCATGGTCATGATCAACACTTAAAAACAAAAAAAAAAACCACAAAATATTGTTGTTGTTTTTTTGTTTTGTTTTGTAATACAGTATGTATGTACGGTCCTATGCTCCTTATAGGAACGACGGGAATATATATATATATGTATGTACGTATGAATTAGTAGCAATCGCATGCAGAGTTGCCAGGTTTGACGATTTGTCGTCATTTTGATGATATTTAATACCCAAAATAACTAAATGACTATTTGACGACTTTTGCTTCCAAAATGACGATTTTTTGACAATAATTTAATATGTCAGCAAGATCTACTTATTTATCATTCTCATAAAATCGCCGGCTCGATTATTAAATTTATATTATTTCGTTAAAAATTGAAAGCAAAAACATTGTTTTTTGATCGATAGCTAGCTTTTATATGCTAATATGATGTGAAATACAATTTTGCAAAAATGCAAATCCTAGAATTGAATAAAACTTAATCCAAACCGCATTTATTTTTTTATAAATTCATTACGGGTTTAGCTTAATTTAGTTTCTGTGTTTAGAACATTTCTTTAAATTTTTATAAAATTTAATTGGAGTTAGATTTAAATAAAAATAAAAAAATTTTCATGTTAAAACACAAGGCATGGACTTTTTTTGCGAAACAAACAGATCTCTAGCCCGAATATATTTCATGTTGAAAGATGATATATATACAACTTTAAATGAAACAAAATAAATCCAAAAATAAATCCGGTGCTTAAAAAACAGGCCTAATAATATAAATAAAGTGCCAAAATTTAATAATTAAAAAATATAACATTAAGTTTGTTCGATAACACAAAAATTTGTACAAGTTTTTACTGGAAGGTGTTCGTTTAGACAAATACGCAGTAAAAACTGGTAAAAAGAGAGAGTAAAGTAACAGTTTGATGCCAAAGAACTTACAAGTTTTTACTGGATACATTTTTGCCAGTAAGAATTTGTAAGATGAAAAAACATATGACTAAAAAAATATGCTTGTATTTTTAGTAAACAAAAACAAAAATTAAATTAAATTTTAATTGTTTATGGATTGAAAGTGAAAATGATTAAATAATTAACTATGGAAGAAGTTAAAAAACATTTAAATTATTTTTGGTCGATAATTTCAATTAACTTTTTCCTTTTCCATAATGACCAGTTGATTTTTTTTTTAATATTTAAAACAAGCTGCTTTATCTAATTTAATAATTCCTACAAATTTTCTGTTCGTTTACTTTTTTGTAAATTTGTCTTACTATTTGTAATTTTGTTACTGAGTAGTTTTTACTGAACTTTACAGGAAAAGTAATCGAACAGACTTATTGTTAAAGAATTTCCAAATTTTGTAAAAGAATTTAATATTTAAAAAGTTGTGCCACTGAAATGTTGTTCACAGAATTATGCAGATATAAGTGTTTAACAGTTCAAGTGGTAAAATTAGTTTGATTTAAAGTTGTATTTATTTGATCTTTCAACATTATATTTTTGTTATTTTATTAATTAATAATCATATAATTACAAGTTATATACTATTACCCTAACCGAGCACTAGCTACTATGGCCTTCGGCGCGTTGTAGCGAAAACAGATCAGTGCCTCTGGTGGGAATCGAACCCACGACCCCCGCACTGATAAGCCAGCACGCTACCAACTAGCCTACTGGGGCACACTGTTTCAACATTTTATAAATATGAATATCGTTGTAAAATATAATGATTTTCGAAGTTTAAACCAAAGAGAAGTGTCAAAAATCGTGTTATATTACAACGATAACACGTTAACATTTGAAATGTGAATAACATTATTGTATTTTATTTTTTATTAAAACTTTATCCCTCTTCTAACAAATATATTTTATTTTGACGATTTTTCAAAATATGATGACGATTTTGACGATTTTTTCTAGAAAGTTTGTCGTTTTTATGCTTTGCAAACCTGGCAACACTGGTTATAAGTGCAAATGCGAGAAGCCCTCGAAAAATTGTTAAGCTAATTTATAAAGTATGCTTTTGTTTTCCATATACCAGGCTTGCCATATACCTTTTTTTGTTAACCCCAACAAATCAAAAAATCACCAATAAGAAAAAGGTAGAACAAAATAGTTTAGTCAAAATTCTTTATTTATTTGACTGCATTAACCGGAGTTGCCAGACACATTAATCGTTATCAGATCAAAAAAATATCCAGGAACAAAATCCCCGAATCCAACAATGTAAATTCATAACTTTTTTTCGTACACTATTTTTACTTATTTTCATTCTCAACCTTTTATAAATTTGCAAGGAAACTCTTACATTCAAATTACATTTATTAAAAACCCCATTCAATTTAAAGGACATTCACTTTCAGAACTTTTTTATTTAAGACATATAAGGTGCATACTTCATCTTAAAATCTTTTGATTATATGCATTTGTTTTCCTTAAAAGCCCTAATTTTTATTTGATACATACAAAAATAATCTAAATTAAAGTATTGATGTGTAAAAACCAATCGAATTTTGGGAAAATTTCTTAGGGTTCTTATTCTAGGAGTCGTAAACGAGAATTGCACAAGCAACTGAGCTGAAAAACAATAATTTGAAATACCAGTTTCTTTAATTTTTTGTATCTCGAAAACACTCGAAAGATTTTCTTTTATAATTTTTGACAAACTTAGTTTCATCACACTTTCCGTTTTACTTATGTGATGTATAGTATAAACACATGTGTTGTAATGTAAACTGGCATTTCATAATTATTTCATTATGTATGTCTCCGCAAGTGTATTTTTGTTCCCTTAAATTTATCTAAAATTCTGATTATTCGAAACTGTTTTTATGCGTTTGTATTCATTGCATCTCTTCTAACGATCCAAAAATATATTTTAGTAACTTTCTTTCATTATTATATAGGCAAAGAGACAAACAACAGGCGAATTTTACAGTTTTTTTAACATCATAAGGAACTATACAAATATATATATTTTTCACTACACGTTCTTCTTTAGGTAATCAGAATAACCTTTGAATACCCACTGCAGAATTTCAGATTCATTTTAGTAAACTTTAATTAAACATTTTTTTCTTCTGAAACATCCCAAAGACATTAATCAATCAGTCATATTTTGTTTTACTTATAAAAACAACATTATTTTTGTTATTTTTACAAAGAATATAGATATTAATATTGTTTGCACTTTCCCTGGTTTATGAAAACACCGAGATGGAGGGTATCCAAAAATTCGTCACAGCCGAATTTAATCTTTTTTAATACCAAATTCGGCACATCGGACTTTAATGCTTCCACTTGTTTTTTCTTGTTTTTATCATATATGTTTATTAGGTTGTCCCAAAAAAAATAAAAATTTGGATTTTCTCGGAAGATCTTTCCTAATTTGGATACTCATAAGGTAAAGTATTTTTGAGAATTTTATCAGATTTTTCGGAAGTGGTTTAGAGGTCGCGCAAACCGATTTTGTACCAAAAATCGAGCTTTTTGGGCTTTTATTGAATTATTCTTGAAAATTGCTAAAAAAATCGGTAATTTTTTCGGCTTCTGAGTAAATATTCTTAAAGAAAATTTTCCGATCTTTAATTTTATGTGCATAAGTAATAAGTTTCTTCAGCGATTTTGCACATTTTGATACATTATATAACAGTTTTTTCAACAAATATGAAAAATAATGCTTTATAACTTTTAAAATTTGTATGAAGACTAAAAAAATTAATGATGCAGTTTAAAAGATTATGAAGTTTTAAATAAATTAGGAGAAAAAACATTATAATTTTCTCTTACCGTTCTCGAGTTATACCCTTTTAAAGCTTTGTACACATTGTATGAAATGTATAATAATATAAGGTGTGAACCAGGTTTAAATTGGTTTAAACTTTAAATAATTGGATTTAGAAAATGTTTTTACAAATAAAATAATAGTTACTTACCACTCATACATAACAATTATATTAAACTGCATCATTAGTTTTTTTAGTCTTTATACAAATTTTAAAAGTTATAAAGCATTCTTTTCCATATTTGTTGAAAATTTACGAAAAACCGTTATTAAATTGTCAAAATGTGCAAAATCATTGCCGAAACATATTATTTATGCACATATAATTAAAGATCGGAAAATTTTCTATAAGAATATTGACTCAGAAGCTGAATAAATATCGATTTTTACCAATTTTCAAGCAAAATTCAAAAAAAGCCCAAAAAGCTCGATTTTTGGTAAAAAATCGATTTGCGCGACCTCTAAACCACCTCCGAAAAATCTGAAAAAACTCTCAAAAATTCTTAGCCTTATGAGTATTCAAATTAAGAATGATCCCCAAAATTTTTTTTTGAATGGGACACCCTAATGTTTATATTTAATTATCAGAGAAGGAAAATTAACTTTTTTTTTGTAATTTTTTCACTTTTTTGGATATTCCGATTTTGAGCTTTAAAATGCATTTTCTTAAGATTTTGGGTTGCAACTGAATTTTTTGCCAACCGAATTTTAGTGGTATGTACCACGTACTATCACTATTATAAAATTTTAATACTATTGTAACAACCGACATTAATTTACAAATTTCGAATTTTTATTGTAACAATTGAACATTTTATGTTTATGGACTATAATATTCTATAAATAGATTTACATGCATTCAACAAAACTGGGCTCGAACTGGCGATCTTCCGTTTGTTAGGCAGGTACTTTACCTCTACAATTTAAATATATTTCTTTAAATTGCAACCTTGAATATTTTTTAGTTTCAAATTAAAATATTTGTCAAAAAATAGATTTGTATGTACAACAGAAATTCGGTTGCAGATCTAACTATTTTATTAGAATTACCAAGACTATAAAAAAATTAATATATTATTTTAAAATTATTTCATTAAAAACAAATCTTATGCCGCGAACTGGTGACGAACCGGTGACCTTCTTCTTGTCAGGCTATTACTTTATTTCTAGCCCACATCCAATTTTAATTTGTGTATTAAAATTTCTACCTTGAATTTTTTTTTTCAAGTTTAAATATGAATGTCGAAAAATATATTTGTCTGTACAACATAAATTGAGTTGCTATTCTTAATATTTTATTAAAGTTACCAAAACTATTAAAAAGCTTTATATTATTTTAAAATTGGTAACGAAAACTAATATTTAAGATAGAGTGATTGTTTTCTTGCAGGCGAAACTAATATTCGATTTTAACTTGGTTGTCGCTATTAAAGGTAATGTAGAAGATAATATTTTTTCAGTATTGATAAGGAAAATCAATAGTTTGAATGATGTGACTGTGTTTTGGTTAAATTTATATATTTTCTGTTTACAATATAGTTTAATTATTCTGATGATAAATTTAAAGTACTTACAATTAAAATTATTGAATAATGATTAAATTTTGTTGGTTACAATGGTAAAATAAAGCTTAATTTGTTTAGGTGATGCCGCATTGCAACGTTTTTGCAAATAAAATATAAAACGCTACGTCCATATTATGACTATTCCAATTGGAATTGTCACAATCAATGTGGCATTCATTGCACATTGATACAAAAAGAATGAAGTTGAAATACCTGGGAAGTGATACTATTTTTCTAGTAAATTTTGTCTGTTTTTGAGGTTTGCCAAACACCACCAAAATCTGAAGTGACGGTTCAAAAACCGGGTTTTCGTAACTTAGTTGACTATCATCCGATTTTAAGTTTCGAAGCTGATTTAGAAAGTAGAAGGTGGACCTTTCGAATGGTATATACGTTATTTAAGTTACCTTGATAAATCTGTATGAATTTCTCCAGCAGGTTTGTTCGTTTATTTCAATACTCAATATAATATAACAACTTTTTGTTTTAAATAGAACATCTTAACTGAATATTTTAACTATTACCGAAAGTCCGTTTTTTTTGTTTATTGAATAACAGACATAAAGTTAAAAAATGTAGTTCTTTGTTAGTTTAACTGTATATTCTATTGAAACAACTTTACCGATTAAATTTTTAAATAACTGTTGAACTTTTATGGAAAAGTTCTTGTGAGTGTACTATAAATGAATTTATTAACAAAGCTAATTTATTTTTGAGTGAAATGCAGCTTTGCTTTTAAAATTCCATTAAAAATAGTTTGAGTTATTAAACTTTTTATTATCACAAAATATTTGAGAAAATTTCTACTTTTGGCTATTCCACTCAAAAATGTTGGCTGTACGGGTTTTTTTTAATTCAGCATCATCAGAATCCCGTTGAAGTGACCAACAATATTCAGAAAACATTTTTATGTTATTTTTCCGCCCAAAACGTTTTTCCATTGTAAAACTTTCTTGGTGAAAATGTTCTCCTTGTTCATCGTTAAATTGGCTTAGGTTGTCTGGGAAGAAGTCTAAATGTGAATGCAGGAAAGGACAGAACCTCATTACCTAGAAAATTATTCGTTTATGAATACAGTTTTAGGCAAAAATTTGTGCTTTACTGAAATGTATTTGAAATGCTGTTCAATATTTTTAGGAATACGTGGGAAAAGCTTCAACCACAATTGACTTACCGTTTGCAAATTTTGTTCAAAATGTTTGTTGCTTTTTGTTTAATGTTCTTAATTTGTTGGAACGATGAGTTTCGATTGCAAAATAACCAAATTAATAGAGATGTTACTTTACAAAAGTTGACTTAAACTAAATATGGGTGCTTCAATGTATTTTCATACGATCGTTCAGTCCTTTAATTAAAATGCGCTAAATATAGTTGGTCCAGAAAATATGCCAGAAACAAGAAAAATATATTGATTACACACAGAGAAAAATTTAGCTATTTGCCAACTGAAATTCAGTTGCTATGACTCAAATTCGGTTATTTCAAATTTCAGACGGTTGACACAATTTAATATACGTTTTCCCAACAAAGTTCGGTTAATTTAACTGAATTTTAATTGCAACATCAAAAACATTTAGAAATCTAATGGTAATATCGTTGTACTACCTGAATTTGTAAGTTGTTGCCATTGAAATACACTTTTCAATTCGGTTGCACTTTATTTCTCTGTGTGTACTTTTGCATATAATTGTATATGGCATCATATATTAGTCAAATTAAAATCACATCTTATTTAAAAATCCTTTGATTCATATTTAACTTTGTATTGTTATTATGATGTGAGCAAGATTATTCAAGCTCAAGATCATTTGTTTTTTGTTGAACTAAAAACCGTGCAATGTTTATTTATTACTCAAAAAAGTTTTTGCCCGCTAACTTATAGCAGACTTTATCTACTGACAGGTCTTTACATGTTTCATTTCGCGTCACCAAAATCATCAGAGAAATAATGTAGAAGGGCTAGAATATTACTTGAAATGTGAAACAATTTTAAAGGATTTTATGAGGTTATATCAAATTGTATCGAATTATATATAACTTGATCAAATTAGATAACCCCTTTTTCCGATGAAATTATATCAGACGAAATAACATGGGATCACATTTTTCAGATCAACTAAGATATTATGTGATATGAAGTTATATACGAGGGCGGATCAATAAGTTCATGACTTTTTGATGAAACACAGGTTTTTTGCAAAAAAAAAAAAAAAAAAAATTTTTTTCAACATAATCTTCTTTTAGCTCAATACACTTAGTCCAACTTTTCTCTAATTTTTGTATCCCTCCCAAAAAATAGGATTTTTCAAGGTCCATAAAAAAGGCATTTGTTTAATCAATAATTTGTGTGCACCACTGCATTATCTTGATGAAAAAGAACTCCTTTCTTGGCCATATGGGGTCGTTTATTTTTGAAATCCTCGCTTAATCGGTACAATAAGTTATAATATTCGCCGTTTATTGTTTTCCCTTTTGAAGATAATCGATGTGGATTATCCCTCGTGCATCCCAAAAAACTGTTGCCATCCCCATATTGGCCGACAAACTTACATTGGCCTTCTTCGGAGCCGGTTCACCCGGAGAAACCCATTGTTTAGACTGCTGCTTGGTCTCCGGAGTGTTGTAATCGATCCATGTTTCATCCACAGTTACAAAACGCCGCAAAAACTCATTCGAATTTCGGTTAAACAACTCCAAACAATTCTTTAAAGTTGTCACACGATTACATTTATGGACAATTGAGAGCAAAAGCAGCACCCATCTTGCAGACAGATTTCTTAAACCCAACTGATCATTTAAAATCGAAACCACACTGCCATATGAAATGCCTATGGCATCAACAATCTCACGCACTTTAACTCTTCGATCGGCCAACACCATATCGGGGACATTTTCGGGTGTATTGACCTCAATTGGCCGTCCAGAACGTTTAGCGTCATTTGTACTTGTGCGACCACAACGAAAGTCAGTAAACAACTTTTTTACCCCATAGTATTTATCAAGCTTTTCCTTGGATTTTTTTTTTCGGAAAATAAGCACTCAAAATTCAATTTTTTCCATTTAAAAAAAAATCCACGAGATTGTATGTTTTGAACAGCTGTTAAACGCAAAGTAAATGACGGAACTTAAAATTTGACAGTAGTCTATTAACAGTTAGTACACACAGAGAAAAATGTTGCCTTTTGCCAACTGATATTCTGTTAGTACGACTCAAATTCGGTTACTACAACTGAAATTGGTTGGCACAACTGAATATTGGTGATCACAACAAAATTCGGTTAATACAACTAAATTTCAGTAGAAACAACCAAAATATTCAGAAATCAAATATGAATATGGTAGTACTAACCGAATTTATTGGTTGTTAACACAAAAATACACTTTTTCATTCGGTTGGCACTTTATTTTTCTGTGTGTACTTGATGGGATCAGTGTTGCATTTCATATAACTACGAGGGAAGTTCGAAAAGTCAGGGACTTATTGAGCCGCCCTCGTATATGAATATATATTTTTATATTTATATCGGAACTTTTTTAATCGTCATGTTAATATTTACCTCTTTGTCAATATTATTACAAGTCATGAGCATTACAAATGTCACCACCCAAGGCACATCCGAATATAAGGATATAATAACATCGATGAACCGACTTTTAGATTTTAATTCAAAATTAACCGATATTAAATAGAACGGTGCTGATGGTAAACAAAATACGAAGTAAACCAGAATAGATAATATCAAAAATCCAAATTTATAACTTGATTTATGAAGACAAATATCTAATATAGATTTTCTGCGAGTCATTAAATGTACAACTGCACTTTCGTTTCTTCATTAAATTTACTATCAATAATTAATTGCAATATTTCATTATTTAAATATTTTAAAGACGAGCTCAAAATTTTGATAACACAAACATATAATAACGTTATAATACCGCATATAATAAAACAAGTTTCGAACATGAATATTAAACACACAACAGCTGTAGGTTTCACGTGTAAATGTTCAAAAGATTTAATATAATCTATGGTACTAGTTACGATCAGCATTATATAGATCAAATATAATTGACGAAATGTTAAGCCACAATATTCATTATTTAAATAGTTTTCTTGATATTTTAATATTAACTCCAATATCTCAATATAGCACTTATGATTGGTATGAAAATTGACATAAATCATAGACAAAAATAGGCCACATACACCAAAATTTATACCCAAATATGTATTACCGGTATTATTATAGATACCAATATTAAAATGTTTCGGATATATTAGCCAATAGAAAATCATTGGCCAAACTATAAGCTGAGATACACAAAGTGTTATAATTGAACGTATTTTATCATTTCGGTTAATATGAAATTGTATTGAATTTCCGTTAGTAAAATGACAATTGAATAGACCTAATATATTAAGTGTCCATATATATGGTGTTAAATTCCAATTAGAAAACATTTCCGATGTAACTAAATATCGAGCTGGAAGCAAGGAACTTTGTAAGTTACATTTTCGTTTAAGTTTTTTATGTTTCATTCAATTTGATTAATATCTTGAAAATTAATTATATACAATTTAATTTGTTAAATGAAGTGTAAATAACATTACACAGAACCTGGTAATACATTTTGATGTTTGTAACCTACCCAGCAAAAACAATGTAATAACTACCCGACGAAAAAGGTTTATATATAGTCGCATAAAGCTTGATATAATGGTATCTTATTATATATTTGACAATATGTAAGCATATATACTTACTTTTACGAACATTTTTAATATGTCGCTATATATAATCATAATCATTTTATCTAATGTTATATATAAGTTGATCTTTTTATCTCATCATATATAATTGACATAGATATACAGTAGTGATCAAAACATTTGGAACTGAGATCGCATTTGTTGTTTTCATTGATTTATTTTCTTCAAATCACACTTAGTTACTAAAATTATTAAAATTGTTAAAAGAGTAAGGGATAATGCTAGTTCTTCTATTCCAACTCTTTTAAAGGACGATCAATCATTGACTGACCCGGTTGATAAGGCCAACCTTTTCGCTGAACTTTTTGCAAGAAATTCTTTCTTGCCGGAAAGCGATCAACCACTGCCCGTTCTCGAAAGGGTATCCTATACTATGCCTTTGATTTTCTTTCGGGCCCGGGCAGTCAAAAGGGTTCTTGCGGATCTCAACGTAAATAAGTCACCGGGGCCGGATGGCATATCAGCACTGGTGCTGAAACAGTGCTCTTTAACGTTGGCACGTCCATTGGCAAAACTTTTCAGCTCTTCGTACCGTGCGGGAATTTTCCCCTCTTGCTGGAAGGTGGCCAATGTCCAGCCTATCCCTAAAAAGGGTGCGGCTAACAACCCTGAAAATTACCGCCCAATCGCAATTTGCTCTGCGCTCTCCAAAGTGATGGAGACCATGGTTAACCACCATCTTGTGAAATATTTAGAGACCAATTCACTTTTAAATGATCGACAGTATGGCTTCCGTAGTGGTCGATCTACGGGAGACCTGTTGGCGTTTCTATCGGAACGTTGGAGCCGGTCAATCCACCGCTTTGGTGAGAGTAAAGTGGTTGCTCTAGATATTTCTAAGGCGTTCGATCGTGTGTGGCACGGGGCACTCGTGACTAAGCTAGTTGCTTTTGGTGTCGGTAATGTCTTCTCTCGATTTATAACGAGTTTTCTCAGAGACCGCACTATACGTGTTGTTTTAGATGGGGTCTCATCAAACGAGTTTCAGCTAAATTCAGGGGTACCGCAAGGTTCTGTTCTTTCTCCTACCCTTTTTCTTATTTTTATTAATGACCTTCTTGGTCAGACCATCAACCCTATCTACTCTTTTGCAGATGACAGCAACATTAGTCATTCATTTTCATTCGATCATAGGCCAAGCTCTTTGGAGATAGAGGGCATGCGGCAGAACATGAATGACACACTCAATCAAGACCTTTCTACAATCTCCGAGTGGGGTCGCGCGAATAAGGTCGATTTTAATGCACGCAAGACCCAATGTTGTATGTTAACCCACAGACGGGCTGTGGAATTGACATTGTCATCTGTAACTATGGATGGTATAGGTATTGAGGAATCGGATACTCTTGATGTTCTGGGCATGAGAATACAGTGTGATGTCCGTTGGAATAAGCACGTATTTCAAGTGTCGAAAGAGGCATTCAAGTGTCTCGGTTTTCTAAAACGGTGCAAGACTTACTTCACTCCATCCGATCTCCTTACTATTTATACCAGCTATATCCGGCCAAAAATGGAATACAACTCTCATATATGGGCAGGGGCTCCACTGTCTATTCTGAAGCTTCTGGACCGTGTTCAGGGGAGGGCGGTGAAGCTTATCAATGACAGTAGTGTATCCAACTCTATTGATTCATTGGAGCATCGTCGGAATGTGGGTTGTGTGACACTTTTCTATCGATATTACCATGGGAGATGCTCATCTGAGATAAGTGAACTTATTCCACGAGCCCGAGTTTTTATTCGTAATACTCGCTTATCTAGTAGAGCACATCCGTTTGTAGTTGATTGTCCTGTGTTTCGCACAACGCATTACAGAGAAAATTCGTTTTTTAGTCGAACGATTCGTATGTGGAACAAACTTCCCGCAGAAGTCTTCCCTGTTACTTACAATTTAGAAAAATTTAAATCAAATATCCACAAACACTACTCCCTCTTTCCTCCTTCCCATACCTTATTTTCCTGATCAATACAATGCACTGCATGAGTAGGGGGCATCCCCTGAGTATTGGTTAAATTATAAAAAAAAAAAAAAAAAAAAAAAAATTAAAACAACATCAAAAATTAATAATAATAGATGTATTCAAAATGCAGGTGTTCAAAACATTTGCAACTCTCATTATTCTTACTCTTAACGAAACAATTTATACTAACAAATGCTAGGATATAACGGTAATCGCATTAGTTTTTAATATGAGATTCAGGCCGTTACATTTTTTAAACAAATTTATTATAATTATTGTTCTTTAATAGTTGTAATAATATGTTGGAAGCATAAACATTGTAAGAATAATTTTTGTAAAAAATGGCAGGAAATAAATACAATTCTGATTTTAAATCAAAGGTTTTAAATGATTTTCAAAATGGACTTTCCCAAAAAGAAATTTCTATAAAGTACTCCGTTCCAAAATCAACGATTTGCTGCATTGTTAATAGTGGTAACATCCACACAACTCATAAAGGTGGAAGACCTACGACTGTAAGAGAAGATCGGAAAATCAAGAAATTTTTTACGAAATATCCCAAAGCAGTTCCCAGAGAAGCTAAAACTGAACTTTTAATATATGCTAGTCTTCCCACCATTAAAAGAAGAGCCCGAAAATATGGTCTTAGAAGTTATACATAAGCAAAAAACCCGTTTGTGTCGAAAAAAAACCGAAAAGTTCGGCTTAACTTTGCACGCACCCATTTGAACTGGACTCAACAGCAATGGAAAAGTGTATTGTGGTCAGATGAGTATAAATTCAACCTCCGGGGATCAGATGGAAGAGCTAATGTTCGAAGACCACGAGGCGAAAAGTTTAATCCCAGATACACAACCGCCACAGTGAAGCACGGTGGTGGAAGCATTATGGTGTGGGGGTGTTTTTCAGGAAATGGGATTGACCCAATTCACCGCATTCCTAGCACAATGACGGCCACAATCTATAGAGATCTTTTGAGTTCAGTTATTCTTCCGTATGCTGAATGGGAAATGCCACTCTAATGGATCTTCCAGCACGACAACGACCCAAAACACACGGCGGGGGTTGTAAAAGTTTGGCTGCAGGAAAATGAAATTAATATCATGTCGTGGCTGGCTCAATCTCCCGATCTCAACCCGATTGAGAACACGTGGATGATTGTAAAACGGAATATCGGCAATAAAGTATTCCGAAATGGTGATGTACTTTTCGTGGAGTTGGAGAAGCAGTGGAATGAAATTTCTGACGACAATTCATTGGCCCGGAACCCTTCTGTGGCTTACCCAATGGGTATGTCAGAGAGAGGCTCAGAAGATGGAGGGAGTCGGAGTTTGGGGCCTATTGGGCCAGATCGCCTGGACAGCGACAGGCGAGGCTGTTTATATCTCCCTCTGGGGATAGATCGCGGAAACTCTTGTCTATGACGAGGGGCGAACTAAGGACCGTAACGGGTTACCTCACAGGACACTGTGGCCTTAGGTATCAATTGTACAAGATGGGACGATCCTCTACGGATACGTGCAGGTTTTGTGAATTGGAACCCGAGACCTCTGAGCATGTTCTCTGCAAATGTCCGAGGCTCTCCGACAGGAGGGTGCGTTATTTTGGTGGTCGAATAGTGACGCCATCGGACGTTTGGAACTGTTCACCTGGTAGGATAATTGGCTTCGTAGGGAGCCTGAACCTATAGGGTGTATTCGCTGGCAGCACAAAATACCAATTTCTGGTCGCGGTGCATAGTGCCACTATAATCTAATCTAATCTATTTTGTTATATTTTTTTAAATAAAAAAAACTACTGTTTAAAATGAATAAAAAATCATAATACAGTAATTTGATGTGGTTTGTTTTTTAAATAAACTACAATTGTAGTCAAAACTGGAATTTGTTCTACAAATGACTGTTATTTCATTTTAAAACACAAACTGTATTAAAACTTAAAAGACTACAAATATTTACAGCAGAAGTTCCCTGAGTGTATATGTGTTGAATGTGGTAGAAATTAAATTTGTATTTGGTAGAAATTAAAAAAAGAAAAAAATTTATCTCCTTTAAATATAATATAGATCAGAGAATACTAAAAAAAAAACAAAATTCAATGTATTTAAGCTAAAGAAATTGTATAGAAGCAAAAGTTAAAACTTAGAAAAGCTATACTTTAAAAAAAAGTTCAAAGTTAGTGCAATAAATAATATTTTATAAGTAAAAAAAAAAAAAATTTAAAGTCGGAAAATCTTAAAATAAGCAATTAAAAGCCCAAAGGTAAAAAGCTTTACAACAAAAAAGAACCGAATCGGATATTTGTCTTCAGTCTAATAAGTGTGATTGTTAAGCAAATCAAGTCTCGACTTAAATTTGGTTGAATTTATGAAAAATTTTCTATGAAATTCTAAAATTTTCTTAAAATGACGTTATAATTATAAACACTTAATGACTTAATAACTTAATAATCAAACCAAAAACTACAACGTACAACAACAAATTTCCATGTTGCATCGATCGAAAGCTAAGACAGAGATGAGTTCATCTTCTGAAAACACTTAAGCGATAGGTTCAGTATTTTAAGAAATAATTGTAAAACAAAATATTGTCATAACTTTAAAATTTGTGACTTCAAGTGGTGCTGAAAATATTTAAGATGAGAATTAAAATGTCTTTAAATCAACAATTTCAAAGACCCAATTTTTTTTAAATGAAACAGCGAAATGTTTAAAAATTAACAAAAAAAAAATGTAGTGTCTTTAAAATATAATGGTTAACAAAAATATGTTTATATGTGAAGCCATATGTAATAAAGTCTTAGATTGCAGGTCAATTAATTTGATATAGAATTTCACCAAAATATGTATGGTATTATATAAAATTATTAGAAAAATTGTTTCAGTATGAGCATGTGACCATATATTATATTTATGGATTCAAGAGATGGAGATGGGTCCTCAGTGCCGAGTGTCCCGTGAGGATTTCCATCAAAAGACACAGTTCCTTCCTACTAAGATTCAGAATTTCCCTTGTCCTGTCCCTGTCCGGGTTTAAGCAGAGAGTTCTCCTAGATGGTCCTATGCATGGTGTCAGCCCGATCCACCAGCTCCGCCTTGAGAGCTCCCTGACTAACTCCAGGGAAGATCCTCCCCTAGCCAAATCATTAGCCACTTCGATCCCCGCTATACCACAGTGTCCCGGCACCCATATAATCTCAATGCGTCCCCGTGCAGAGAAATCGTTAATTTCCCCTTTACACCTGAGTATCGTCATTGATCCTACAGAATCCGTAGATAGAGCCCGGATAGCCGCTTGGCTATCCGTGAAAATCACAATAACACCGGTCAAGCCCTTGATATCATATCATATTATATATGGCAAGATAAAAATATTTTTACCCGGATAAGGCCTTTTTATATTTTTTAAATAATTTTTGAAAAAATTCCATCGAAAAAGATCAAAAATTGATTTTTTCAAATAATTATTTGGCAACTCCGGATATCAATTTTTGAAAAAAAAAAATTTTTATTCACGATTGTAATAAGGTGTTGAATAATTTAAGATTTTGAAATCATATAATTATCTTATTCCAGAACAAAATATTGCCCTTTAAATATAGTGGGTCTAAAAAGGATATGAGTTAAAGTATGCAGTGAAAAAGTTTAAAATATGCACTTAAATAGAAATAAAAAATATAGGCAATCAAAATCAAAAAACTAAGAACAGAAAAAAAAATATTCCATGAAATTATTTTAAATTTTAAAAATATCTTCATCCGTCGAGGATTTATGTTGTACTAAAGTTCTAACTTTGGTTGCTAATATTTTCACTAGAGAGAGCTTTAAGACAAAAAATACAAATTTTTCTTAATGAAGCATTGTTCTATATATCTGCATTATGCGTTTTCGCTTTCATCATTAGCTTTATTTAATTTTTTTTTCATATTTTAAAAATTGTGCCAGTAAATAAATTAATGGCAATCTAGATTTTTTTTTTTTAATCTTTCACAAAATGAGTAATAAAAAAAAAGTTTGTTAGAAAATGATTAAATATTTTCAACAAATTCCTTAGCCAAGGAATAGTTAGCCTTCAGACTGTTTCAAAAGTAATTCAACAGTTTCAGGGAGATTTGACTATTGAGAGGAAATCTGGCTCAAGAAGAAACAGAGATGGATCTTAACACATTATGTTACAGAGAGTACTTTAAAGTCCCTAAAAAAAGATGATGGAAATCCTTAACCCAATAGGTTACAGAGAGTACTTTAAAGTCCTTATTGGGAAGGTTACCCGAAAAACTGAATAAATTTATAAATAAAAATAGAACTTGTTTTGTTTCTTGTAAACTACAATTTATTTTATACTAATCAAAAAGGTTTTAATTTTATATTAAATTTATTCTGTCTACTGCAATAAATTTGTGTTGGTTTGTTGCAACTTCTTCTTTTTTTTAATAAATTTCAAAAACTGTTGTGAAATAAAATTATTAGATAAGATATAAAAATTACTCTCCAAAATCGTCAATAGTTGTTTTTCATTATTAACTCTCAAAAATGCATTTTTTTTGCCGATTTTTTTTTAATTTTAGCGATATTTTCCATTTTCAGCAAATTTGTTAAATTTTAGCGATTTTTTTAATATTGACGATTTGTTTTAAATTTAAATTTTATCCTTTTTGAAGTTTTATTCCTTTTTTGAAGTTTTTTTTTTTAATATAACCGATTTTTTTTTCAGTTTTGACGATTTTTTTTTTTAATTCTGGTGTTTTTTTTTAATTTTTTTTAATCTTAGCAACTTTTTAATTTGTGTAAATTTTTAAATTTTGGCGATTTTTTTTTTTTTTAATTTAAAATATTTTTTTCAACTTTATTTTTTATTTTGGTTATTTTTAGAGTTTTTGCGTACATTAGACACAATTTTTCATATAATTTCACTTTTGGTAATTTTTAAAACCAAATTCACTGTAATTATTTGCAAAATATATGTAGTAATTTTAGCAATTTTTTTTAATATTGACTATTTGTTTCAGTTCAGGTGATTTTTTTTTGTTTAATTTTGGTGTTTTTCAATTTTTAAGACTTTTTTCAATTTTAACAATTTTTTAATTTGTGGCAATTTTTCAATTTTTCAATTTTGTCAATTTTTTTTTTTTTTAATTTAAAGTATTTTTTTCAGCTTTATTTTGAATTATGGTTATTTTTAGAGTTTTTTTGCGTATATTAGTTAGACACAATTTCGCACAATTTTACTGATGATCATTTTTAAATACACAATTCAATGCAATTATTTGGAAAATATTTATACATATTTAGTATCAACAGTTCTTTGAGAACAAAAAAAAAAATACAAACAAATATTCCATGCAAAACTATCTGTAATTGGTTTTTTGAGTTGAGTGAGTGTGTATATGCAAAACCATACAATCACAGTTATACTCACTCTCTTCCCTGTCGGACAATGAGTAGCTGACTACAAAAATAGCCAACTTTAAGTTAACTTTTATGAACTAATTTTAAGCTATCTACTACGCAATGCAAATTTTCCGTTAACCAAAGTGTATATTCTGCACAGTAAATTTTTTGGTTTTGGTTAGTTGTTGTACGCTTTGTGTTCTTTATTTGGTTTTTCCCTTCTTTTGAAAATTTTTATTTTAAAAGAGTCCAAAGTTGATTAGTAGTAAAGCGCTCAAAGGAAGTTTTATTCAGTAAGTAACGTCGGCTGAGCCGTCAGAATAAAATGCATTTAAAGTAACCTCATTGTTGAAAAGTATTTTCGCTTATATACATATATGTATGAATGTAAAATATTTTTGTGAAATAAGGACATACATATTTTATTTTAATTTATTTAATTTTAAATGTTTTATGTTTTAAAATATATTTAAAAATTATTTTATGTATGTTCTTATTAAATATCGGCTTCATTCAGTTTCATGCAGCTACCGGCCACTGTCGCCGCCTAGCAGTTGACGCCGTCGACTTAAGCTAACAGCTTAGACTTTTGATTAGTAAACATTCTCGCGCGTGGTATAGAATTTTTTTTTAAATATATAATTTTTTTTGCAGTTTTTTCTGCAACATCATTTTTAAAAAATTTTTAGTAGCTTTTTTTGCTATTCGTACAGGTTTATTTCTATAAGTGTATGTACATACAAATGTACATAATAGTGAATTTTTATATAATTTTTTGAAAATAATTCTTTTAATTTTCCATAGATATGTAATTTAGCTTAAAACAATCAAAATAATATTTTATTATATTTATGTAAATATGTAAACAAAAGTGAAGTTTTAAATAAATTATTATTTTTCAAAAATTACATCAAAACATTTTGAATAAATTATTTTTTTTATTATGCAGCTAGTTTGAAGCTCGCTACAAAAAGTTAGTTTTCAGCTAACGTGAAACAGTTAACTTTTAGTTGACTTAATTCTAACTAACTTACAGTTAATTAAAAAAAACCTACTTATAGCCAAGGGAAAAGCAGTTAGGTTACAGCTAGCTACAAAAAGTTAACTGAAAGCTAACGTTTAGAAAGTTAGCTTGAAGTTAGTTGGAAAGTAATGCAGAGTCGGCCAACTGACTACCGCCTAGGACATCGCAATGTTAAAATAGTTAGTTGCTTTCATTGAAAAGTAATCCAAGTGTCAGTCAGTAATAGTTGCGAAATAGTTAGCTTAAAGTTAATTTAAAGTTAACTCAGTTTCCGACAGGGTTGTTATTGTCAATACTCTACTAATGCAAGTCTATATTTATTTAAATATGTTTTTACGGAACCACTGAACGTATGAGTGTTATTAATTCAACCTTTGAAGAGATAACACTCATACGCCACGGTGGGGTATTTGAAAAAAAAATGTTATATAGCTTTTAAACTACTTAATGAAGAATTTTTAAACTACTAATCTGAGCGGTATGAATCAAATTGGAAATTTTAAAGGAGGTATAAATCTTTCGAAATATTGTAACTGTGCTGACCTGTTGTTGTACAGGATGTACTAACAGCTTGTCAAAGTTGACTACCACGCATCTTTTGCTGCCTGTAACTTGTATAAATGTGGACCTATTTCTAATTTTTTTTAACCTAGTAATGTAGGGTAGATTTAGTTTCGCCACTGGGGCATATACATGTATCACCCTCATTTTGACATGGTTGAGGATATAAATTTTTTGTGTTTTTGTTTTGAAAAAGATAATAGGGTACCAGTAAATTTGATATAATTTTTGTTTAGTGTCCTTGTTAAAAATGAGCATACATACTTTATACATGTCCACATGCATGCATACATGATTCATATGTGTTCATAAATAATTCACTTATGACCATATAAAGGATCATATATGTTCATATGTGTGAATTAACAAAAATTGAGGTAATATTTACATACAGAATCATATGCCATACATGATCAAATGTGTACGTTAACGAAAATTGAGGTAAAATTTACATGTATGACCGCAAATTAACTCCTATGAACATATATGGATCCTATATGGTAGTATATGGACATGTATGGCCTCGAATGACTATATGTATGAGCATGAATGAGTTCATACATGTTCATAAATGGATGCATACATGTTGGTTTCTAACCGGAGTGTTAACACATTATTCTTTATGATATCGAATTTTTGATATTAATTTCGAACACTCCGAATGATTACCAGTAAAGATGATGAACGATTTTTAATGTATGGTTCAGTTTTTTGAAAATCATGTTTATTTTACCTCAAAAAACTTTGAGGTAAAATAAAAGTTTGAGGTGAGGTTAAAATATTATTCATGTCTAAGCGTCTGATGCAAAAATATGACATAATAATTGAAACATCTGACGCTACTGTGGAATTGTACTACGGTCAGAAAAAGTTAGTAAAGTCAGCAACAAATTTTGCTGAGTTAGGAAAATTTTAGTCAGGAGGATGCTTGTAAAAAAATTGATGATGTCAGCAAACCCTGATTTTTAGCAACAACATTAGTAGATTCAGCAAAAGTTTTGCTAACTCTTAGTGGATTAGAAATTAAAAAAAAAACGTTACTTGTTTTTTTTATGAAAACGAGTTTTTATTCACAAATTAAGGGATTTTAATTGTTTAAGGCCAAAACTAAAAAAAATAATTTTTAACTAATTATTAGTGTCCCACCGAACAGTTCGGCCAAAAAACTATATTTTGTCTGACTTATTAACAGTTGTCTATTTTTAAGTTGTCTATCTGTAGTGGGATTTGATGATAGGACCATATCCGAACGTATGCAGCAGGCTCTGAACTATACTCTTTCTTGGTGCCGGGAAAAGGGCTTGTCTGTCAACCCGTCGAATTGATGACCCGGTTACAAAGGTTACAGATAGGAGGTCACCGGAGTACATCTTTGATAGGAACTTTAAAGTGATGCTGTTCGACAGGGCCATGTGGACCAACAGATCCTGGGAGCCAGAGCGGGGTTCTCAGATATGGTTCACAGATGGCTCAAAGCATGCGAATGGTGACACTGGTGCGGGTGTCTATGGACCAGGTTTCCAACGGGCCTTACCCATGGGTAGATACCCCTCCATTTTTCAGGCAGAGATTTTTGCTATCTGTGTCTGCGCGGAGGAGTGTCTACGAAGGGGCACTATTAGATCTCGCATCTACATTCTTTCCGACACTCAGGCGGCATTAAGGGCTTTAATGTCCTATGAGGTGTCATCTGGTCTGGTCATGGAATGCATTCTGGCTCTTAACCGACTTGGCAGGCGCAACTCGCTTACCTTAGGGTGGGTTCCTGGTCACGAGGGGCATGAGGGCAACGAGAGGGCAGATTGTCTTGCTAATTGCGGGGCCCGAAGGCCCTTTATTGGCCCTGAACCATTCTGTGGTATACCTTTGGGGTATGTTAGGGAGAAGCTCGGGTCGTGGAGGGAGTCAGAATTCTCTCTCTATTGGGAAAACTCTCTTGGCCAACGACAGGCTAAGAGATTAATTTTTTTTTCCAGTGCAGGATCGAGGTGACTCTTGTCCCTCGGGAGGGGTGACTTGAGAACCCTGGTGTCTTACCTGACTGGACACTGCAATCTCAGATACCACCTGCGCAAAAGGGGTCTTTCGGACACGGATGAGTGTAGGTTTTTCGAACTGGTAGCTGAGATATCAGAGCATGTTCTTTGCGAATCTCCGAGGCTATGTGAAAGGCGTGCCAAGTTTCTTGGCAATCGCTTTGTCTCCCCTTCGGACATTATGAAGATTTTGCCTAATAGGATTATTGGCTTTATAGGTAGCTTGAATCTTTAGGGTAACTTTAGGCAGCACAAAAGACCTAAGTTGGTCGCGGTGCATAGTGCCATATAATCTAATCTAATTTCAGTGTTGCCCCAATTTATAAATTATAGTTTTTTTGAGCAAAAACCGGCAAATCGGCACTTTGCTAATTTTGAGGCAAAAAATATGGCAGTCCTGCTTGTAATGTAGTTAAAAACAAATGAAATTTCACTTAAAGAAAGGACGATTTACATTTCAGTAAATTCAACTAACATTGTCATTTGTTTTTTAATGTTCAAAAAATTAAACACAATTGTAGTAAAAATTAGCCACATATGTTAGTAAAAAACAAACAAACATTTATTTTTTTATTTCTTTAAAGCAGAGCTGTTAAATTTGGATTACGATAAGTAATCAATTAGATTACATTTTAAAAAGAATGGTATTGATTACATAATTCTCTTTTTAACAATTCCTGATTGTTAATTGATTATGATTACAAATAATCCATAAATAATCAAGATTAATTAGGATTACGAGAAAATAATCAAAAATAATCAAAAGTAATCAAAAAAATAATTGACTACTTTCAAGGATTATTTTTGATTATTTTAAAATATTTTTTAAAAATTTTTAATTAACATCATTTTATACATACATTTTATTTTGAAAAATTAGCATTTACAACGTAAAAAAATTCTGAACAAATAAAACAAAATTAGATAGTTTTTGTATACAAAATATAGGAATATTCACTTCAATAACAAAACAATCAATAACAATTTTAGTACTTCCTAAATCAACAAAGAGGGAAAAATACGTGAAAAAAATAATAAAGAGAAACAAATACATTCAGAATACATTCAATTCACAATTTTTATAATTTATATATATTTACAATTGGATTTCATTACAACATATTTTTCAAAAAAAAAAAAATCTGACAATGATTGCCGCCTCGGACTTGACCATCCCGGCAAAAGAAAACAACTGGAGCTGAAGACGTTAAAAGCGTGTTAAAAAATAAATGCATCCCTTAGTAAATCATACTTTTGCCAACTTATGTTTTATTGCGGATCGTTGGTCAACTTTAATCTGTTCTTGTGGAGAAGGACTTACTTCAATTTCATCATCTGCAAAGTCAAATCTTTAAAGTAAAAAACAAAATAAATGTACGCATAAGCTCACCATCATCAGTGAAATCAAAAAAATCGGGAATATTCGATACATTATTATTTTCGTTTCAAAATTTAATGTTTTACAATTTTTGGCATAAAAACTGTAGTGTTTCTATAACTCTGCTGGTTATATTCTCCTCAGTTAATTCCGGCAATTCTGGACTTAATTTCTGCAACACCTTGAGCCATTTAATTTTAATGCTTTGGGTTAGTACTGTTGCTGCAATTGCAATATTTGCCTCAGGCTTCAACATGAAATATGGTTGGAACCTTTCTCTTAACCTCTGTTCCATTTAAAAAAAAAACAGAAAAACATAATTGTTGCAGCTCCTGGGATCTGCTTAGTTTATGCAGCCTATTGCTCAGTGTCATAATAGTTGGTATTAAAAATCCTTTAATGATATTAATATAAATTTATATTTTAAAGAAGCAAAATATAAAAATACCATCATTAATGTTGCTTTCTCCTTGAAGAAAGTCCAGGGCCTTTGCAATTGGTTCCATTACCAAATTGTACATTCCAGGTACTGTATGTCTATTGCAGAAAAATGTGGCAAGTCAACTTATCGCACAGATTATTTAACTTTTCTTTCAATTTTTGACGATTTTTTTCAATTTTGACGATTTTTAATAATTCTTACGTTTTTTTATAATTCTGACTATTTTTTAAGTTCTGACGATTTTTTTTTAAATTTTGACGATTTTTAATAATTTTGACGATTTTTATTAATTTTGACGATTTTTTGAAATGTTGACGATTTTTTTGGAATTTTGCCAACTATTTTTTTAATGCACAAGCAATTGCTTTCAAATGCATATAAAAGAAATTAAGAAGAATGTAGAATTATAAAGAATGCAAACAGGTTATCAATTATGAAATCGATGAACAACAAAAATAATAACAAAAAATTAAATAAACAACTAACATTAAATACTGGTAGAATTTCATGTAGAAAATTTTTTTTCTGACAGTATTGCCATATTTTCGCAAAATAAAAAAAAATAATTAAAAACAATCAAAAGTAATCTTTGAAAGAAGTCGAATTATTTTTTGATTGCTTTTTATTATTTTTGATTATTTTCTCGTAATTTTTATTAATCTTGATTATTTTTGGATTATCTGTAAGCGTAATCAATTAGTAATTGTGCGAAACTGAAAACAATCGAATTATAATCATTACTTCAACTTTCAAAAAAAAAATAATCTAATTACTAATTATTACGATTAGTAATCATTACTTAACAGCTAGGCTTTAAAGAACAAAAAACTGCTGTTAAAAAATGAATGTAAAATCATAAAACAGTCATTTGATGTGGTTTGTTTTTTTAAATGAACTACAAGGTTAGTAACAAATTTAATTTGTTATACCAATGACTGACATTTACATTAAAAATAACGAATCTGTATTACAGCCCAAACAACTACATATTTTAAAGCAGAAGTTCACTGAGTGCACTTATTTTGTAACTCTTAGGGAACCACTTAATCTATCATTGTGAGTAACCACATATTCCTAATATAAAAGTAATCACTTAGTCTATCACTAGAAGTAACCAATCAGTCAATTTATTATTCTTACTTTTTTGTAATTACCACCCATTTTTTGTAATTACTACCCATGAATTTTAGGTCATCACAAACAAAAGTAATCAAGCGAGTAAATAGCAGACAACGAAGCCGACATTAAATTGTCGCCGGTGGCGGCTAATCAAAAATATACTCGGCGGCGGTTGAAAGTCGACTAAAGCCGAACAATTTTCGGCGGCTGTGGCTAAACGAAAAAAAAACTCGGCGGCGACTAAAAAACGTCTAAGCCGATGGGTAAAAAATGTATTATAATTTAATTCACTTATTTAATTGAAATCTAAGCAAATTTTACAAAATTTCATGTTTTCCAATGCCGATTTTTGTAAAATTAACCCAAATGGGTTAAAAATACTATTTTTCTAATAAATATTTATGTTATGTTTTGTAAAATTGACCCAAACGGCTAAAAAGGCCTATTTTGAAATTAAAAATTAAATTAATCAGCATCAATCTGCTAGAGAATCTTCCAAAGAAGAGATTGATACCATAATCTTGGATAAGCTCCTCCTACTTCCTGAGATATCTCTATTTTATGGATATGTCTATTTTGAAATTAAAAATGAAACCCTTAAATGCAAGCTACAATTTCTTTTATGCATTAATCTCTTAGAGAATCTTTCAAAGAAGAGATTGATACCATAATCTTGGATAAGCTAATCCTGCTTCCTGAGATATGTCCATCCCGGACAGGGTTACTTTCACAAAATACGGCAAATAAGCCCACAAAATACCAAAATGCTTCCAACATTCCCATAAGCCCGTTAGGTTTACTTGAACCTTTGTCATTTTTCATCTTTTCTTTAAAACAAGTCTTCATAATATGCTATATCGGCAGATTTTGAAATAAATGTATTTACATCAGTAGAAGCATCTGAGTTAGAATCAGATGAAATTGTGGGACTAGCTTGTGTTGTATGAAAAAAGTTTTTTATATTTTTTTGAGCCATTTTAAGATTTGGAAAATTAACTTTTTCTTTTTCTAGTGAAGCGCAATATAACGGCACATTTTGCAAACGCTAAAGAATTCATAATGAAAACCTATGGTTGGCAGATTGGTGGGTACTAAAAGCCGGATGAAGGCGGAGGATTCTTAAAATAATATGATTTTTTAGTTAAAATGAATTTAGTTAAAAAATATCGGCTAAGCTGATATAGTCGGCTCAGCTGATATAGTCGGCTCAGCTGATATAGTCGGCTAATATTTTGTAGCCGAAATTAGCCGCTCAGGTCGGCGGCGGCTTAGCCGTGGCTATTAGCCGATTGGCTTTGTTTTCTGGTAAATAGCCTGGTAACTAGCGAGTCCCCTTTGTGCGCTACTTACACGCTTAATTACTTGGTAATGTCTGTTTTTGCTTGATAAACACATACTCTACAAAAGTAAAAAAAAATGGTTTACTTTAGGTACTAATTATTTTAAAATAAACTAATAAAAGATGTTAGTATAATATAATTTTTTACATATATACCTTTTTTTCAATATTATTACAAGACATCAGTATGATAAGTACCACCAACCAGGGTACATCCCAATATAATGTTACAAACAGAGCAATTAACTCATGAATAACGTTATCGAATTTAGCCTCAAAATTAAATGATATCAAATAGTATGGCCCAGATGGGGATATATACAGGATATAGGCCACTATTAGTACCAATAGAAAACCATATTGATAACTCAATTCATATTGACAAATATTCAATATTGATTTTCGCTGCACCATTAAGGCATTTATTTTTTCTCTTTTTCCAGCGCATTCATTTTCAATTATTTCCAATATTTCATTATTTATATGTTTTAAACACGAATTTAAAATTTTAATTACACAAACATACAATATGATCACAATGCCACATATAACAAAACTCATGGTGAGAAATATTATATAACATATTTTACCACTCATTATCATTTTGGAATTATAATATGCTTTTAAAATATTAATAAAATTTGTAATTGCCAAAAATATATATAAAATATACAATTGATGGATATTTACGCCGTAGCACTGTGTATGCAAGTAATATTCTTGATATTTTATAATTAATTCCAATATCTGAATAAAATATTTTTGATTGATATAAAATATTATATAGATGAATGAAATTAATAGGCAACATAATCCAAAATGTATACCCAAATATAAGTTGCCGGTTCTTTTATAGTACATCGAATGAAAGTGTTGCGGGTACAATATCCAATAGAATATTGTGGACCAGCATAATAATTGGGCTACACAAAGTATTAAAATTGATCGTATTTTATGTTTACGATTTGTATAAAATCGAATAACACCCGGTTTACTATAATGACAATTCAATAGCCCCAATATATTAAGTGTGCAAAGAAAAGGTTTTAAATGCCAGTCGGAAGACATTGTGTCTTCAACTAAATACTTTTTACTTCAAATATTACAAAGACTGTAATAGAAATACATTTTAATAACATTAAAGAAATTAGGTCAAATTAACTTAATGATAGACAAAGCGGAAACAATTAAAATGGGTCAAACTAAAAAAAAAAAAATAAAAAACAAAATAAAAATATTTTTTTATTTTTCTGCCCTTCCACCGAAGACTGGCCAAAGGAGGTAACTTTTTGACCTTCAGTCTTCCGATTGCAATTAAATTTTGTTTTTAGAAATTCTATGGAGATACTTTAGTTTTTCAAATTTCGACATATGCACGTTTTTCTGCGCGATTCAGTTTTTTTTTTTTTTGGAAAATGAGCAAAATGCAGAAAGTGTGTAAATTTGAATATTTACATTTTATTTAATATTTAAATGGCTATATTAATTAATATAGCCATTTAAATTTCATTTGAATGGTATACCCTACTTTTTTACTTCGGAATTAAGTTTTTTTTCAGCATTAAAAAAGTGCATAAAATATGCATTTTTTATGTGAAAAAAAGAAGCATATTTGTAAAATATGGAATTTTTACTAAAACACAACATTTTCTTTTTTTTAGATCGTGGGGTTTATTTGTTATCATCGCTCTATTGAAAAAAAAGTCTGCATCATGTTTCCATACATTTAGTATACTATGTCGATAAAAACCATTAAATATGTAGTTAAAAACAAATGTAATTTCATGTTAGAAAGTGTTTTGCAACTGTCAGATAATGACAATCGTAATTAATTTTTATATTAATTACTGTAGAATATTACTTTAGTTAGTCTCTTTACAGGAAGAAGAAGAAGAAAACATTTTTATTGAAAAAATTTACGGACACAAGGGATACACCAGACTGTCGCAGTTTCGTCCCCCTCCTGGGACTCGTCAGTGGTTAATTTATGTGTCAATTGAACAAAGTATTTTATATTGTTAATTTGCTCTATATGAAAAACTTTTTATTTTTTGGTGTCGTAGTGGTATTTGAACCCACTGCCTTAGCATCAAGCTATGCATCGTAATCTCACCTCTTAACGAGTTGAGCCACGGTCGACACAGCGATGACTGTGGCTTAAGTGGAGTTTTGTCACACTACGTACACACAAGTATTGTTTCGATCAGAAGAGACAGAATTAACCAATACCAATGCACAATTCATTTCTCAACTAGAATGCTTCTTCTTCTTAATATTATCTCTTTTTCAAAAGTAATTATCACGTTTTATGATTTTATTCACATACAATAGTTGGATACCAAGTGTAGGTTAGAGATTGAGTCGCCGTTAAGCAAGTTTCTTCAAATTTCATGTTAGAAAGTGTTTTGCAACCGTCAGATAATGACAATCGTAATTAATTTTTATATTAATTACTGTAGAATATTACTTTAGTTAGTCTCTTTACAGGAAGAAGAAGAAGAAGAAAACATATTTATTGAAAAATTTTACGGACACAAGGGATACACCAGACTGCCGCAGTTTCGTCCCCCTCCTGGGACTCGTAAGTGGTTAATTTATGTGTCAATTGAATAAAGTATTTTATATTTTTAATTTGCTCTATATGAAAAATTTCGCTTGCAGTAAATTCAACTAACATTGTCATTTTTTTTGCTGTTCAAAAAATGAACCACAATTGTAGTAAAAATGAACAAAATATGCAGTAAAAACTAAATTTAGTTTTTAAATAAAAAAAACTACTGTATCAAATGAATGTAAAATCATAATACAGTAATTTTATGTGGTTGGTTTTTTTTTAATAAGCTACAATTGTAGTCAAATTTCTTCTACAAATGACTGTTTTTTACTTAAAAATAAAGACACTGTATTACAACTCAAACAACTACACATATTTTCAGCAGAATTTCCCTGAGTGTAGAAAAACAATTTGTTATTTTTTCATTTTTCAAAATTAAAAAGATTAAATTTAAAAATGTTGAGCTAAGGCGGCTTTTAAATGACTCTCTTTTAAAAACTATACATTTAATTTTAACATTTCTTCTCTCTATAGAAGATAATCGAATCTACTTAAATATTAACTTAAAAAAAAATTTTGTTTACCCCTTGCAACATCATCATTTCTTTTTATACAAATCTGGTATGCAATGGCAAACGTGTGCTGGAAAGGGTTAAAAATTAAAATATTTACAACAGAATTTTCAGTAGATTCTTTATCTTTCACCTACACTGAAAGAATTAGCCGCATGATATCAATGAATTTTTGCATTAGATCTAAGAAATGTCACTACAATTCGTTCATTTAAACTTTTCATTAAATGAATGCAGTTTTTCATAAAATTTTATAAAAAATTATATATTATTTATTAAAAATTTCGTACGACTAATGAAAAAGTTTCATTACAAATAGTTTCATTAATACTATGAAGCTTTTTCGTGAAGTTTAAGAAATTATTCATTTACATTGTGAAGAAAACTTTATTAGTTTGGTGAAAAGCTTTCATTAAAACTTGTCCAAAGAATTCTCTCTGTGTACAGAAAAATCAACAATATTAAATGTATAGTTTTTAAAACAGATAAAACAAATTGCTGTTTTTTCTACGTAAAAGTGCTGTAAGCTTTTCTTCAGAAAATAATTAATCAAAATTAAGTCCCGGGACCCAAAAAAGCGAATGTGCAACTATTTGGTGAATATTCCATATTTTACAAATATGCATTCTTTTTTTTAAATCGAGAGTGGCCAAACGTTAGAAAAATTAATTTTAAGAATAAATTGCATAAAAAATGCATTTTTTTGACGCTGGAAAAACATTCTAAATCGCAAGATAAAAGTAGAGCACCCTACAATTTAAATAGTGATGATCCGATTAAAGTAAATACGAATACACAGACTTACACACTTTTTGCATATTTTTTATTTTGCTAAAAAAACTAAATCGCGCATAAAACCGAAGTTTTCTCGAAATTTGAAAAACTAAAAACGCCAATCTTTAAATGGACCCATAAAGTTTCTGAATGCAAAATTTAATTGAAATCGGAAAACTCAAGTTCAGATTTTGGCTCATTTTGCGGGGAATGGCCTATATATTTTGTTAATTAATTATGCAATTTGGTAAGTAAATATTATGTTTATATGGCCTACTTCAAAAAATTTCGACACTTGTTGAAACTGACTTTATATAACCCTTATTGCTGAAGTTTCATGAATTGAAAGGACCGATACGACAGCGTTACCTAATAGTTATGACGTGTAGAGTTTTACATTGAGAAGTCTCCACCAAAGAAATTGATGTCATTTTAAAAGTCGAAAAATTAAAAAACACTTACAAGGGTTTTTCTTCTATTAATTTTATTTTTTTTGCTCATAGTTTTTAACTTTCAGAACCAAACCAATACAAAATGGACTCACTGAAAAAGCAATTTGCTTATCGCTACTTGATGAAAAGTTGTGGTTTACAAGTGAAACCAACATTTTCCGATTTTTTTAACTTTCGCAGTTTTTTCTATAGGATTTTTGGGTAGTTTAATGGAATTTAGTTTTGAAAAAAAAATTGTGTAATTTTATATTAAAAAAATAAATGGAACAAAAATAAATGGAACAACTTCTAAATGAATCACTTGCTTCAATACAGCAACAAGAAGTGGTCCGTAATAAAAGTATGCCTATTAGGAGTCCTTTTTCACGGGTGACAAGATGTTAATATTTCGTATGGGCGTTACATAGAAGCGTTCTGGTCTATCAATCAGAGGGTTCCGAGTTCGAATCCCGGAACCGCGAATAACATTTCTTTATATTTTAGAATGGTTGAGGTAAAAGAAGAATAATAAACGTTTTTCTCTAAAAATCATAAAAATTATTAATTTTTAAATCAGACTAGTCTAGTTTCAGACTCAGAAGTGACCAACACTAACAAACACAAATATTCTATTTTTAGATTTTTCTTTATTTTCTAATCTCCTCCGTCTCTATTTCATAAAATATTTTTTTTATACGAATATTACTAATTTATAAAAATTTGGTGTAAATTTATTCAAAATGTATGTTTTTGAATCTGACATTCTCAATTATATTTGAAATTTCAAACGCAAAAATTTTATGAATTTTGAAAAACTTTTGCGAAATTTAATTATTTTGTTTTGCATTTTTTTTATAAAAATACATATCTTGAGAACATAGTTCGGTATCTAGAGTAAATCCTTACAAAGAGTGCAAAAAAGTTAAATTTCTTTCTTTAACAGCTGGTACAGCAGCAACTTTTTGTCACCACATTTCGCTTTTTGACAACTAAAACAACGTAAAATAAAAGATTTTAATGAGCTTAATACTAAAATCTCAATGGCATTAAAAAATTCTAAGTACTTTAAATTGTATGGAACACATCAAATTTTCATAACCTCAAAATGCATCCTAAATATATAAAATTTTTAATTTTACGAATTTAAAAGTATTTAATATGATTTCCTGCAAATAATTAACCCTAAACCCAACATAATATCATTAAATCGGCAACAAATTCGTGTTTTCCAAATAAAAGCGGTTTACATTTTAAGTTTTAATATATGACAAAAAAAGTTTTTTGAGTGTTTATATATTTTGAAATGTGATAAATGAAATGAGATCTATAAGTTGATGTAGGTCAAAAACTGCAAAAACTGTAATTTCCGAGCAAAAACTGTATTTTAAATGTTTTTATACGGTTTTATTCGTTTTTTTGTTTTTATATACATCGAGATTATTTTAATGTTGTTTTTAGTTTTTAACAAGCTTTCAACTTCCGTATATTTACAAAAATAAATCAAATCAGATATATTGGCTAGGTTGATACTAGTATTTCGATCTGGCTTAAGATCTCATCAGAATCCGAAGTTGTAGAAAAGCTAGAGCCTCCAGAATAGGCAGAGCTTTAACAAAAACCCTATTAATTGTAAATTTTGCTCCATTCTTGTCTTCTTAGGTAGGGTATTTTCCTAACAATCATCATGGCATTACTAAACTTTAAAGTCCAAAAATGTTGTATTTATATAAAAAAGATTACTTTTTACTCTGTCTCGAGTAATATTTTACTAAAGTTTTATTAGTTTTTTGTTTTTTAATACATCGACAATATTTTAATGTTATATTTAATTTATAACGAGCTTTTAAGCTCCGTATATTAACAAAAATAAATCAAATAAACATAGTAGCTTGGTTGATACTTGTATTTCGATATTGCTAAAGATCTCATCAGAGCCAGAAGTTTTAGAAAATAAAGTTTTAGAAAAGGTTGCTAGTATTCTCCAAGAGAACAAGTTTAAAATGTTCCTCTAAGGCCGAGTTTTTGGGATGTTGATTATCTTTAAACTTAGACTAACGAAGTTGTTAAATGGAATACCGCTTTTGAAATGTGGTTTATTTTATTGTGTTATAATAAAGTCCAAAATTCTAAACAAAATGAAACCTGAAATTTTACAACAGAATGGCCAGTCATTTTGACTGATTTGGCATCTCTGATTAAAAACTAAAAATGTTTGTACCAACCTATTCCTGATATTATTATATGACTATTGGAGGATTAACAACCGCGACAATACCTCATACATTTTTTTTGAATTTTACTTAAGCTGAATTTACATTTACCGTCGGAAGCAAGTTTAAACTAGATTTTGATAATTTTACACAAACTAAATTTCGAAATCTAGTTTAAACTGGATTTCAAGTGTAATGTAAACGCATCTTTAGTCTAAGAGAACTCTTTTTATAGCTACTCGACCCAAAATACATTTTCCATCTGATTATTACGGTTTACGGGTTAAGCAGCAGAGTAACCTAGAGGTCTATCACTTAAAAATATCATTTAAAGCATATCGAAATGTTGTATAAGAGATTTTTGGACATTTTTCCTAATTCGGTTGGAATAACTAAGTTCATCAGTATGTATCACCAAATAATAATGGTGCTAACTAAATGTTTAACAAATATTATGTTGGTACATATAACTATCAAAATTCGGTTGGCAAAAAATTCGGTTGGAGCAATGAATTTGTTTTCTGTGTGTAAAAAATGGGCAGGAAGTTTTTTTAATGTTTTTTTTTTTATTATTTTTGTAAAATTTAGTGTTAAAATGCTGAATTTTACATGAAAATATGAATTTTTAGATGATATCATTGGCATTATGCAGGGATAACAACGTGGAGGTGAAAGTTTTTCTGAGGGTACCGGCATTCGGCCGGGCTTAGGGGTTTTCTCCTATATGATAGGCAGTTTAGTGGCTTCGCTGAGTAAAGTTTTCCTGCGTGACCAGCCTTCGACAGCTCTTACGGGTTTTCTCCTATGTGATAGGCAGTTTAGCGGCTTTGCTAAGTAAAGTTTTTCCATTTTGCGATTTTATCACAAAAAAATGTATTTTGTTGTAATTTCGATGTATGTATTTGTAAGTGTTTTTGAAAATAGCGCTGCAGGCACAATTTGTAAACGGGTGTAGAGGGCGCTACGTATCATAGATCCTAAAAATAATATTATTTTTGATATCCTGAGAAAATTTCCTTACATTATGTACTAAGGTACATAATAGACAAAGACGACAGCAAATTTCACTTGAAGAAAGGACTACTAATATTTCATTAAATTCAACTAACATTTGTCATTTCTTTTTACTGTTCAACAAATTACTAACAATTGTAGTAAAAATTAACAACAAATGTTACTAAAAAATAAACAAACATTTGCTTTTTTTATTTTTTTAAATAACAAAAAACGACTGAAAAAAATTAATGTAAAATCTTAAAACAGTAATTTTTTGTGGTTTGTTTTTTTTTAATGAGCAAGGTTAGTAAAAAATTAAATTTGTTTTAAAAATGACTGACATTTACATTACAAATAAAGAAACTCTATTACAATCCAAACAACCACATATTTTTAAATCAGAAGTTCCCTGAGTGTAGGAATTTTTTTGAAAATTGTAAGATTTTTAAGTAATTTATATAGGGAGGATTTCATCTCAAGTGACCGAATTTTTGAAACCGATGTCTTAATTAGAAGTTAATATTTGCGGTTTTTGTTAAAATTTATATTTTTACTATTCAATAATATATTTTAAAATATACATAATCCAGTGATTTTTTGGACTTAAATAGACTTTAAAGTCATAAATGTGAAATTGATGTCAGCATTCCCAAAAATAAAATTAAAATTTCCAAAAAATTACATTTTAAAAATTAAAAATTTTATTTAATTAAATTCGGAGTATTTAAAACCACTACCGCTACCTGATTGGATCCCAGCAAGACTTTGGTAATGGGTGCGATAAAGTAATGCATTGCCTTGTAATGTGTACTTCTTACCTGTATCATTATTTTCCAACAAGAAGTAATGATTTACCGATAATTGAACACTCATGGATTACCTTGTAATGAGACCTCATTACATTTTACATTACTTCAAAACATAAAATAATGACTTACCTATCAACAATTACATAATGCATGAATTATAAACGTAAAGTAGTTACACGAAGCACAACTCATCTACATTTTAAGCAATAAAATATTGTATGTATCGATAGCTCAGTTGGTAGAGTTCTCGCCTAACTAATTGTTAAATACCAGAGACCCCAGGTTCAAATCCCAGCATGACCATGTTATTTATTTAATAAAAAAAGATATTTATTTAATTAAAAAAAAAATATCTGTAAAAAACATTTTTATGCATTTTTTTTTATGAAAATCTATTTATAGACACATTACTTTTTCCCACCATGTAACCATATAAGTAACCAGTTACTTTACGCCCTACAAGGTAATGAGTTACTTTGAGGCTCATCGCCTGTATTAATAATCAGTGAAGTAACGTGTAAAGTAATGCATGAAGCCCTATGGCGATACATTACTTTACTTATGATTTGGTTGGTTTTCGTGTGGTTTTGCTGGGATGCCTGCAAATTCGGAACAGTGGGCTAAAGTTAACATTTACTTAAGAAATATGGCAACTTTTGAAGCGAACGGGTGGAGATTTTTTTTAAACACAAATCTCTTTTACATGAAAAACTTTTAGGAATATTATGCATACTTTATATGTTTAGAAAGAACGTATTTATCTGGAGGTAAAAAAGACTGTTGGTGCTTTTTGGGAAAAAAATCGCAAAAATTTAATTTTTTTTAATTCATAATTTAAACTATTCGTATTGTAACTTTTGAACTCTACGTATCATTGATCATAAAAATTAAATCAATTTTGAAATCTTAAGGAAATTTCCATTCATTTGAGTACCCACACTTATATATTTATACGCATACAGGAAAATGAGGAATAAAAATAGGAAAACGTCTCTCTCTAATTCACCCAGCTCTATGAGATGATGGATATGAGAAGGCTAAATTTGAAGTGTAGTCATCCGCTAAGACTGCCATTTCAAAAATTATACGGGGCAAAAAGTTTGAAACTTAAAAAACTTATTACTTGACATATGAGTTATTTTTAGTTTACATAGTTTGGAAGCCAAATATAATTTATAACATTTTACAATTACATATTTTTATTTACAATCTATTTAAGATAGCATTAGCAACAATTTCGTCTAAAAACAAATGAAAATAATTGTGATAGAGTATTATAAACTATACTTAAAACTGTAGTTTATGGTTGATCACTAATTTTCTTTGTAGTGCTTTCCATTTCCTTGAACTGCACCAATATAACCATGTAAGTAAAAATGGCGGTAAAAAGCTAAATAGAAAAAAAAGAAAACATGTTTTAATAAGTTAGATTATATTAAAATACAAATTATATATCGAGACCTTATATTCATTACTCTCTATGAACCAAAACTTATTTTTTCAGGAGAGGCAAAAACCTGATTTATTCCCAAAATTTTAAAGTATGAATCAATTTGTCTTCTACAATATTTGTTAAACATGAATTCTCCATATAAAAATAATATAATATTTGCGTTATTCGCGGTGCTATGGTTGATAGAGGGTATAGCAATTGATAAATTCAAATATTTTTTGGCTGATAGAGGGTATTGCACTGTGAAACAAATTATATAAATTGCTATTTTATTCCAGTTTCAACGTTTTCGTTAACGTGTTTTGAACATATAACAACTAAATAATAAAATAATTAACAAGAAATGAGATAATTCGGATTGGACTTTGCTACAAATCTTACTGTTACGTTGACTTCATCTGAACTAAATTATCATAAATGTAATGCTATTCTGGTGGTATAACAGCCTTCAAATATTGTAAATGTTTCCATTTACTATGTAGGATGAATTGGAAGTTAATTCGGTTTTGTAAATTATTATATTCTTTATCATAATTCACTTTAAATGTAACATCACGACTCGGTAAATAGTTTAGAGTTCTTAATTGCGCTTCTGGTAGATAATTTTTGCCTCGACCAGGTCTAATGCTCGTAAAGCGAATACAGTTTTTAAAAAATTGTAATACACACAGACAAACATGTTGCGATTTGGCAACTAAAATTCGGTTGCCACTTCTGAAATCGGCTAGTGCAATTAAATATTGGTGGGCACAACAAAATTTGGTTAGCACAACTAATTTGAAAATCACATTTGACGGCCTCTCCCAAAATAAAAACGTGGTAGAACATTTCCTAATATTTAGAAATCACAAATGACGGGTTCACCCAAGATAAGCACGAGTTATAACATTTCCTGCGCGAGCAGGAAAATTATGTACTTTTGGTTTCCGAAACCCATTTTTCATTGCTTTAGAATAAGTGGACTTCACATATGACACTAAACATCCAAATGAAGCGGTATGTGGTGGTACAGCCACTATTGTACACAAAAGTATAAGTCATTTCTCAATGCCGAAATTCAGGAAGTACTATATCCAGGCTACTTAAATCAATCTCGTTGATTTTAAGCTAATAAAATCTTCGGTATATTGTCCTCCGAGGTACACAATTGATCAAAATACATTTCTCGAATTCTTTTCTACCCTGGGGTCAAAATTACTCGCTGCTGGTGACTATAATGCCAAAAATACCTTCTAGGGTTCCAGACTTTTGAACCTAAATGGAAAAAAATTATTGAACACAATACTGTCGAATAAGCTAAATGTCATATCTAGCGGCTAGCCCACTTATTGGCCCACTGACTTCAATAAGAAACCAGACCTAATTGACTTTGCAGGTCATGAAAAACATTAAACATTGATCTCGTTTAATGTCTGTGAGCTTTGACTGGATCTGTCATCAGACCATTCGCCAGCATTCCTTAAATTGTACAATGGGCCTACAATGAAATAGAAACGGGCAAGAATATATAAAGTATGTGAACTCTAACTTACTACAAAATTTCCTAATTTAAAATTATTCATTGATTTTGCATTAATATTTCCCCGCAATTAACTTTTCATTCTGTAAATTTAATATGAATTTCACCATAAGCAAAATTTTAAAAGTACTCTCCAATAATTTTTGGTTATCATTTTGTAATCTGCACATCAAAATAAAATGATTGAATGCTATTTCTTAAAGAATACGCGAAACATATTTTACGGGACACACTAATTAACAAGTATTTAAATGACCTTGATATATTAAGTACAGTTGTAGGAACCAACTTCGTTTAATATATGTAGTAATAAGATGGATTAGAAAGAAGACAACAACATTAATGTGGTTGATAGTGGGTTTTGCATTCAATAATAAATGTTATGTTGTGAAAGGCTTGGTAGAGAAGAATGCGTGTATTTTCTAAAAATCATAGCTACATTGTAAATTTAAAATTTTTCTGAATCAGACTGCGCAGTTTCTGGTGTTGAACCTTGGTCAGTGACCCTGTTTTTTTTTGAATAATTTAATATTTGTTATGTTTTTATTTGTTCGATTGCGTCTATATGAAATTTTCTGTGCAATCACTGACCGTGGTATAGATAAACTGATTTCTAATGCCATATGTACTCGCACTACACGTTAGACACAGCGCTTTAGCCAACTGGTCTATCGTCAGGTCGAGTTTTGTTGTGATTAAAACTAGTTTTATTCAATACACGGTGTTTTTGTTCTTGCATACATAATCTCAGAAGTACAACTCCAACAACACAAAAGTTCTATTTTTAGAAACTTACCTTACTCTAATGTCCACTGTTTTCCCATATGTTGTAAGTGATGCCATATCTAGATATATTCTTTGTATATTCGATAGATGGCGTAGTGGGGAATAATTGCCAGAGAGCAAATGGTTGATAGATAAATAGCAAATATTAAAAAAAAGTACTAAAATTGATTGATTCTAGCTGAAATTTTTGTCGGAGACGTAGCTGTTATCAGTGAATAGTTTTCCATCCAAAAGTGATTTTCAAGAAATTGGTTCATAGAGGATATTGAATATAGGGTCTCGATATGTTTTAATAAAAAAAAAAAATAGAAATGTTTATTAAATGCCTGTAATGACAATGAGACACTTTAAATAATACGTCAGTAAAACAAATTTATCAGACGTATTTAAAACGTTTGTTTTTGAAACAATGATTTAAACAAAGATTTTAGTTACCCTCATTTCACGGAATACCAAACATCCTGAGCTCTTTAAATAATCTTAAGATTTATTTTTAAAATCATTTAGTTTTAAAAACTCATGTATTAAATTTTACATAATTTTTTGTTAAAACGTAATATTTCCTAATAATTGGCAATACCAGCGTATCCGATGATTTAAAGATGTATCTTTTTTTGGCTCTAAACGAATTTTAAAAATGGCCCACATCTTGAAGACAGAGCAACATTAACGAAATGTATAATATCTCGAAGACTGCGCAAGATAGATCAAAGTGTACAATATACTTGCTACTTTGGAGTACTTATACTCATTTTAGTGGATATGAACTTGGTTCGGGGAAGGTATTAAAACTGCATAATATGACCAAATTTTACACCCGAGAAGAATTGCAAATACAAATTTTTTGATTAAATATGATTTGTTAAAAATTATACGAATAAATTATGTTACATTAATATATTTTTCTGCTTAGACAATAGATAGATATATAATTTCGGAAAAGTGCGCCCCGGTATTCTAGTTGGTAGCGTGCAGGCTTATCAGTGCGGGGGTCGTGGGTTCGATTCCCACCAGAGGCACTGGTCTGTTTTCGCTACAACGCGCAGAAGGCCATAGTAGCTAGTGCTCGGTTAGGGTAATAGTATATAATTTGTAATTATGTATATTATTATTAATTAATAAAATAAAAAAAAAAAAATCAGAAAAATATGAAGTTTTAACTCAATACAATCCACAAAATCTCTCACCTTAAACAATGTACTTTTATCCAACGAAAAGAATCCATAAGCAGTTAAAATTGGTTTTTGGCGTAGGTTTTTTAAAAGAAATTTATCAATCTATAATAAAAGAATCACATACTTTTATGAAGTTTTAATATTTTAATGCTGATATAACGACCACTTACCATTTGATCTATACTCGTGTTTGTTCTAGAAACTTTGGCCAATATTTGTGCTGTCTTATTAGCCTGAAAATAAAATAAGGGAAAATAGGGGAAAATGTATTTAATTGCCGTACGCAGGAAAAAATGAGAAACTTAAAGTCAATTGTTGCAACAAAACGATTTTACATTTATAGTATCATGCATAAGCTTTTGACACAGTTTTATTAAATGTTTTTAAGCTTTATTATTTTTAAATAAATTTATGTAATTTCATACTGTTTTATGTAAATTGTAAACTGTTAACTGTTACTGTCATTACTTTATTTGTTTTTATATAAGTGACTATCTGTAACAGTGAAGAAAACTATTTAGATAAATATAAAAATGTAATTAATTATTAGTGTCCGACCGAACAGTTCGGCCAAAAACCTATATTTTGTCGGTTTTTTGATATCTAGAGGCAATGATGACAAATTTTGGTATTGTGAACATGTTTGTTGAGCCGAGTTAATTCGATTTTGTGTATAAAATTTAAGAGAAAAGCCGAAGTTTAGCTATAAAGTTAAAAGTTCGGCCGCCGAACTATTTTCGATCTGGCCGAACTTTCTGAGACCGAACAGTGAATTCATTGCTTAACTACAGACTTTTCTTCATATTTGACACTCAAAATAGCATCTAATCAGTCCAATAAACATTTTTCCATCCGCCAAATTTGCTCATAATGCTTTAAAATACCGAATACTGACCAAATGCATTTTCTGGCCGAACTGTTCGGTCGGACACTATTAATTATTAATTTCAATATATTCAATAAATTAATGTGTTTTGTAAATGTAATGTTTCATGTGTTTTAAAAATTAGGGTTTGGGTACGTATTAGGGTATTCAATCGGTTAACCGTTACTCGATTAATCGATGAATTTTAATCAAACAATTGTTCGAGTAAATTAAAACGGCCAACCTCGAGTAACAAATAACTCGAACAATTTTAGTCGATTAATCGAGTTATTCGAGTAAATCAAAACATGTTCTAGTTCAGCTTATATAGTTCAGCTTAAATTGTTTCGTATTTTTTAAAAAGATCTTTTTATACAATATAAGCAATATACCAGTTACCGTTTTAATTTACATATTATAGTTGTTTAATAGGGCTATATCTTTTTTACGTTACAAGATATGCACAACACTGTACTACTAAAAATCTATTTTCATTTTTTATTTTGAAGAAAAAACATTTGGCTCCGAAACCAATGCCTAAAATATCACATTTTTGGATTATTTTTAAAAATGAACAATTACATTTAACCAAATTATGAATTAACTGGAATTCAAATCTTCCAAAAAAATTTAGCACAATTTTGCGATTGTTGCGATTTTTTTATATTTTATTAAATTTTTAGATATTTAAAAGTTTCGCTTATTTTCCGGAAATATGTTTTAAATTTTTAATAAAATACGTTTCGGGACTACTGATTTTATATTTATTTTGTGTTTTATTGTGTATTTTAAGAAAAAAATAGAGAAATAACATTATTTAAATTATTCGAGTTACTCGAGTAATTTGAATACCCTAGTGCGTATTACGTTATAATTTTAATATTTTTTTAATATACTAACTAAAGACGTTTATTTTTAAAAAAGAAAATTTATAAATTATAAAAGACTAGCTGACCAGGCAAACGTTGTTTTGCCTTCAAATTTTAATTGTAATTAATTCTTTAAATCAAGAAATTTCTTTTACGCAAATAAATAATTAAAGAAATAAATTCACATTAGTAAATCATTTTAAAATTTGTAATTTCATGGGAAGCCCAACGCAGATTCATGTTTACTTCTTTACCTTTTTTATTTATTCTAGGACTATGAGGAACGTTAAAACAATTTTTGAACAACATTATTAAATAACCTTGCAAAAAGTCTTGAATGTGATAATTTATTTTAATGCTTATTTGTTTTTTGCTTTTGGTACCACGCCCATTTATCCCATTCCGCCCATTTTCAGTTCGACTACTAATATTTGTAATTGATGGACTCGTACAAAATTTGAAGGCTATATAGCTAATATAGAACCCTAGATATTTAATATTAATATTAATTTTGTATATGATCTAAATAATCACTTTGTATGGAGCTGGCACGCCCACTGGTATGATCCCGCCCAATTTTCAAATGACTATTCATAATATAATCAACGTGCACAATGTCTAAGACTCTGGCTATTATAGAACTGTAGATATATGATATTAAATATTTACTTTGTATGGAAGCTGACACGCCCACTGGTCCGATCCCGCACATTTTTTTCCTGATTATTCAAATCAGTAACATATGGGAAACTGCAATGTTTCAAAACTCTTGCTATCACAATAGTCAAGATATATAATGTTATTCAATTTATGTGGTAGGGGCCACGCCCACTTGAAATATATATATATATATTTTTAATAAAAAAAAAAAAAAAAAAAAAAAAAAAAAAAAAATATCCGAAAACCTAATTTGGACAATAACCTTTCAAATGAAACCGGTTTGGGTCAAATCGGTTGGATAGTTTTAGAGTCTATAGAGGACAAACATACAAACATTGTATTTTTTATATATAGATTATTTTTTGTTTCCGCTCATAACTTAAAAAAAAAAAAAAATTGCGGAACGATATATAGCCTATGTCCATCCTGGAGGACCAAATTAAATATTGGTAAAAAAAATTTTGAAATCGTATGATTAGTTACGGAGATTACTTTCTACAAACAAACAAACAAACAAAGTGTGTGAATAGGTATTTTTAAAGGAAACTCTGTTTCTTTAATCAGTTTTTAATTGGGTGGGTAAAAATGTATCCTGCTTTTCCGGTGAAATGATAAAGTTCGGGAAATGAAAAAACCTACTGGGGTTGCTTGAAAACTAAGTGAACTTCAAACAAATTTTTTATGTGGAAATGTTACACTACACTCTAAAAAATTATTGTAAATTTACTACTATAAAACGAGTAAAGTTTCATGTATTATTACGCAAGTTCAGCAATTTTATACATAAAAATGCGTAAAAACTATTTTGCGCACACTTTATATACAATAATAAACACTTACAGTATTTTTACCAATTATGTGTTTACAATTAAGCATGTTTTTTTACCCAAAAATTCAGTAAAATTATTCATTTATTTTTAAATTTAATTACATTTTTATGCACTTGCATAGTACATTTACACACTTTTTGTTGACCAACTTACACGTATTGTGTGTATTTTTTTCATTTACACACATAGAGTAAATTTACCCAACTTTTAGTAGGAGTTTAGTTTCCTACTATAAGTTGGGTAAAAATTGCTGTAAACTCACTACTATAAAGTATGTAAAACTTTATGTAACATTAAGCAAAATGTCTAAAGTTAGACATAAAAAGTGTATAATTCTTGTATACACATTTTTGTTAGCGAAAAAACGCACAATATGTATTAAGGCAAATTTTTTATTTATTATTACTCATTTTGTGAATAATTATAGTAAAAAGTGATTAATAAAATATATTAAGAATAATGTGTGTAAATTTTGCTAATGTTTAGAGTAATATTAAATATGTAAAAAAAATATTTTTAAACAACAAATTGTTACGACGGACCTGGGCAGTTACCCAGCGGAAGTGGCACTGTGCTCGGCTTAAGCTCGCCGGAAATGGGTGGGATCTTTTTCCGCCGGTCCTCGTACAAAAAAAAAATTTATATTCAAACAATTACAAAAATTACCAAAATGTTACTCAAAAAAATGCAAAAAAACTAAACGTGCCATCACAAACCAAACTAGAACAGCGGTCTGGTTTTGACCTAGTTTCGAGAGGAATGGAGGTCGTCAATGAAAGTCAGAGGTGTGGGTATCCCGATGATATGGATACCCTAATTGCCCACCCAATGGATCGTCAAAGTGGCGATCCCCATAATGGCAACTCACGTTCACGCCGGTGAGCGCCCCAAAAGGTCATGGCTTGGTCAGCCTCACTTATACATTACCTCATGTTCTGGTTCTTATTCCATATCGAAATTTATTTTTTGTTGGTTTAATTCATAAGAACGAGAAATTACTTTTAATTGTATACCTAAATTCATTAATTTACAATTTGATTAACTCTACTTTATAAGATATAATAAGAGATAATATAATAAAGGTACATATATATATATATATATACATGTATATATGTAAAAAAAAAACAAAAAAAATATATAGTTTTAGTACTTATCGTTGCGGCCGGTGATGAATGGTGACGTTGATTAAGATGATGAATGATGAAAATTATGATGAATGAAAATGTCGATTATAGTGATGGATGATGGTGAAAATTAGGTTGATGTATGATGCTGATGACTATGCTGCACGTTGATGATGATGTTGAACTTATAACGGTAAGATATGATGATGATGATTAAGCTGCACGTTGATGACGATGATGAACTTATAACGGTAAGATATGATGATGAAAATCTGATGTAATTAGGACTGCAAAATATGATGATGGCTACGATGCACGTTGGTGATGATGATGAAATTATGATTGCACGTTGATGATGATGATGAAATTATGACTTCACGTTGATTTTGATGATGATGACTCCGACCACAGGTGATATTGGCCAAGTGAGACTTAACTTTCCACCGAAAGTTGTGTAAAACGTGGTTATTTTCTAACTTATGTTTGTCTGATCATGACGGCGTGGCTAGGGTGGCGGCGTGGACGTTGATTTGGCGGATGATTTCAGCGCACATGACGCTCGGAAACTATGGAGACTTAGCAGCGGCAGCCTTACGGAATGTACCCAAGAAAAGCTTCTCGAGAAGATGATATGTAGATTTCTACCAAAACCCGTACAAGTCACCCTTGGTGTGGTAGCCCCGCTAGGCTTAGATTTCGGCAGCGGATTTTGGTACAACTACGAATTTAACAGCTCTACTTCTATATATATATATAGGCTTACGCTCTTAATGGCGAACTTAACGTTAAACGATTTGTTAAATAAAGCACTTGGTGTTTATTGCTTTTGATGAATATTGTTTGTGTGAAAAAAACTACGGCTGTGGTTAAATTAAAATTTGGTTGATCCACGCGTTAAAGGATTATAGCAAAAAAAAAAAAACATTTTGGTTGTTTCTTTCCTCTTTGCAGCCTTTCAGCATTCACAAAATGTAAAATAGCCACGAAACTTGACTTTTCTTGTATTTTCTTTTTGTTCGTGTAAGTTAAATTTTAAAATTATTTTCTTTTATATTTCGTTATTTTAAACGAAGTTTCGTTTAATTTTACGTTAACAAAAATATTATTTCTTTCCTTTTTCACCGATGATCACGCCAGTCAGACTCCTCACAGCACCCAAACGCAAGAAAAAACCAAACTCAACTCGACGACCACACCCAACCGGATCTCCCTCCTGTCACAGTAAAAAGTATGGCCGTCGATCTTTCGTCTAAGGATGCCATATCGTCCTTTATACGTCAGTGGAAATACAACCCGGCGGCCACACCTTAATTTGCCCAGTGCTGCCAGATCTATTAACAGTGTAGCCCTTACACTGTCAATAGACCGATCACACTGGTACAAATTAAGCCAACCAAGTGTATCTCCTTGACAATGACATAACAAAATATGCTTTAAAATAAATTGGAAAAAAATGTAAAGAAAATATATACGAACGCAAGAAGACGTTATTAAAATTGTATGGAAGTCGTATCGGACCAATTTTTGTCCCAACAAAAATGAAACTTTAAGTGTGATGGTAATTATTTTTACATTTATTAAATTTTTTTGTAATTTTTTCTTTTTTAAACCAAGACAATCTTCTGCCTTATAGTGAAATTCATTTAAATATTGTAATAAAGTAGTTTTACTTTATTAATTTATTTAATTTATTAAATTATTTGATTATTTTCTGGTTCGAACAAGGCAGTGTAAACGCCAGTGTTCGCCCTCAGATTTAGCTAGTCACAGTAGTCCACGAAGGTCTTCCTGCGTCTTAGCTTTATTATTTATTTTGTCTTTAATTATTTTTTAAAATAAAAGACAAGCGACTTTAATTTAACGCGTCTTTATTGTTTGAAATCTGCACCAAGAGTGACAAAATAATAATTTAGTAAATTCATTTAAGCTAACTAGAACGAAAGATGAGTGAGTGATCAATAAAAATAATTAAAAGGGAACTGACAATGAGACTAAGATAACGGGTTTACATGAACAAATCACTCTATTAGTAGTGTTGTAAATTATTAAATAGCAAATAAATATTTACTTTGATTCTTTTACGTTAGGGTGTCCAGTAAAACAAAAATAAAACAATACAAAAATTACAAAGATAATAATTAAGTCATAAAACAAATAATCAAGATGCAAATAATCATTTAGAAATAAAATAAAATAATAGTGTTTGAAAAATAATAAAATATAATAATATCAGGCCGCTACAACCTCCCCCTCTGGTGCATTAATCGTCCCGATGATGCAACCAGGATTTTAGTTTTTAGCAATCTCTTTTAATCGCATCGATCTTCTTAGAGGTGATGGGTGATTGTTATAGTGATGACTATTGACATCTAGGTTGTTGTGAAAATTCTTCTTTTGGAAATTTCTTGTAGACGTTTTGTTCTTTGGATTATTAACATCGTTGAACACAGCTGAATTGTTGTTGCTTGTGTTGTTGAGTTGGTTGTTGTTAACATTGTTGCATACAGACGAGTTGTTGTTGCTTGTGTTGTTGAATTGGTTGTTATTAACATTGTTGCATGCAGACGAGTTGTTGTTGCTTGTGTTGTTGAATTGGTTGTTATTAACATTGTTGCATACAGACGAGTTGTTGTTAACGTTGTTGCATGGACGACCTCTTTTCCGAATTGGAAAAACTGGAGTTTCAGAGTCGCCTTCATAAGGAGTTAAAGCTGACGTATGTATTGTTGCTAGTGGTGTGTTTGGTGAATCCACGGTTGCAATCGTAAAACAGGATGAACCTTTCATTCCAATGACTACATATGGACCATCTCTTCGAGGTGTAAATTTGGAAGTAATTCCTTGTTTCGCCTTACTGAGTATATGCGTTGCTACCAACACCTTATCGTCAATTTTAATTTCTTTGATGGTTTACGTTTAAGATCTACAACATTTTTATTTCGATCTTGCATTTTTATTTGAACTTCATTTGCCAGTTCTAAAGTATATGCCAGTTTTAAAAGATGAGGAGTTATTTGTGGGATGAAATTTTCAGTTTTTACTATTGCCTTGAAATCATAATGCGCTTCTAAAAGAGTTCTAAGCTCTCGACCAAATGTCAGATACGCAGCAGTATAACCAGTACTATCACATTTTGCAGTATTCATGGCAAATCTTATTGCAGGCAGCATTATGTTCCATTTTGTGTAATCTTTTCCTACACAAATTGATAGTTGAGTTTTTAAATCGCGATTCTTTCTTTCCACAGGGTTAGCCTCTGGGTGATATATAGGAGTAAATGTTTGTGTAATTCCTAAACAATATGTTAACTTTTGCATCAAAGCAGAAATGAACTGGGTACCATTATCTGTGTGTAATCGGCGTGGTATACCGTATCTTAATATTATTTCATTAAGAAAGGTTAGAGCGCAATTTTCGGCTGAGGCTTCTTTTAATGCAAAAAGTTCTACCCATCTACTACATATATCTTCTACTATCAATATCCATTGATATCCTTCTACAGTTTTAGGCAAAGGACCAAAAAGATCTACCGCAACGATTTCAAATCTTTTATTTGTACTCAAAGTTTGCAGTAATCCGCTAGGTTTCATGTTTGTAGGCTTATATTTCTTGCAATCATCACAGGATTTTACATAATTTTGAATGTCGGATCTTATACCTGACCAATAAAATAGTGTCGTTATTCGGTTTGTTGTTTTATCTATTCCATAATGTCCAGACATGGGATCATTATGGTACTTGTTTAAAATTTCTTGTCGAATTGATTTTGGTACTACCAACTGCCCATTTTCAGAATCTTGTTCAGAGCAGTATCTATAAAGATTGCCGTCTATCATTATATAAAAACGATTAGTATGTCGTGTAACATTTTCATCATTGTTTTCAAAAGATGATATAATTTTTTCCAAATCTTCGTCTTCTAATTGAGCTTTACGAAACTCTTCCGAACCTTTACGAGGAAAATCGATTTCTACAGCATTACATTCACAGGATTCAATACATAATTCATTTATACATGGTGGCCGCGAAAGCGTATCAGCAACTACATTCTGTTTACCAGGAGTGTAGTTAAACATTAAATTGTAACTTTGTAGTAATAATGACCATCTTGCGAGCCTACCAGTTGGTGATTTTAAAGCAAAAAGCCATCTAAGTGGTTGATGATCGGTAAGAACAGTGACTTTAGAGCCTTCGATGTACCCTCTGAACTTCTGAACAGCCCACACTACAGCTAATGCTTCACGTTCGGTGGTGGAATAATTTCGTTCTGCTGGAATCAAAAGTCGGCTTGCGTATTCAATAGGGTGTTCGGCATCCTTCTCCCCCTGCAATAACACAGCCCCGATCGCGTAGTTACTTGCGTCTGTTCTTAGGAAAAATGGTTCACTTTCTTTAACCTGTTGCAATACTGGTGGTGAAGTTAGCATTTCTTTTAGTTTTAAGAATGACTTATTTTCTACGTTCGACCATTTCCATACAGCTTTCTTTTTTGTTAAATTTGAAAGAGGTTTTGATATTTCCGCAAAATTTGGAATGAATCTTCTAAACCACGAGCAAGTTTGTAAGAATGACATGAGTTGTTTAAGATTTTTAGGAATAGGACGTTTAAAAATTGCTGATGTTTTTTCTGGATCAATTTTTATTCCATCTTTTGTTAAAATATGACCTAAGTATTTAACTTCAGGTTTGCAGAAAAAACATTTATTTTTATTTAGATGAAAACCAATACTTTTTAGCTTTTGAAAAGTAAGATCTAAGTCTTTTAAATGACTGTCAAAATCTTTGGAACATATAATAATATCATCTATATATGCCAAGATGAGAATAGTAGGAAGACTTGATCTAAATTTATCGATTACTCTTTGGAATGTTGCTGGAGCATTTTTGAGTCCAAACGGCATTCTGTTGAAAACAAATATTCCAAAAGGTGTTGTAAATGCTGTTTTTAATTTATCTTCCTCATTTATTTCAATTTGCCAATAACCCGATTTCAGATCCAGAGTTGACATATAAGGAGTAGTTTTTGCAGCATGTAAAAGATCTTCCATTCTTGGTAATGGGTATGTATCAGTAACAGTTATCGAATTAAGTTTACGATAATCAACACAAAGACGTATGGAATTATCTTTTTTCGGTATCAGTACAACTGGGAAAGCCCAAGGAGATTCTTTTTCTTCTATGATTCCTTTTAGTAACATGTCGTTTAATTCAGCTTTCAACTTTTCTTTCATAGCAGGTGAAATTCTATATGGTGGGTTAGTTATGGGTGGATTATCTCCAGTATCAATTTTATGTTTAATATCCTTTATAGGTGAGCAAATATTTTCAAAAATGTCTTCGTGAGTATTTAAAAGTTTAATTAAATCATTCTTTTGCATATCATTTAAATAAGAATTTGCATTTTCGCAAATATTAAAGTCGATCGCGTTTAATTCAAACGCTTTTGTAGTAGGGGAATTTGTATATGTTCTCTTTCTCTTTAATGTAGGAAACAAATCTGTTTCTTTTGGTATTTCGTAATTATCCGGTAAAGAATCTTCAAAAATCTTAGAAATACCTCTTGGCGAATAATCATTAGTGGTTGAATAAATAGATTTTAATGTCAAAACGTTTTCAAAATCTTGTTTATTGTTTGATTCGAACCATGATGTAAAATCATGTATATGGCTTATATTTGATGAACTTGATGACTTACCATCTGCAATGTTAGCTTGGTTAAGAGTTATATTGTCTTTAACCTTTGATGGTTTTAATTTAAAATCAAAAATTTTCTGGGGTTCATCCTTATAATGCCAAGTTCTTTGGGCTAGATCCATTACAACACCGGCTTGCTCTAAAAAATCAATGCCGAGTAAGGTTCTATTATCCTTAGCATAGGGAAAACATATAAAACGGATTCGCTTTAAGCGATTGCCAATCAAAATATCAACTATTGTTGAATAAACTGTTTCTTTTTTAATAGTTCCATCAGCTAGGGTAACTTCCGCAAAGACTGATTGAAATTTTACTTGTTTTTCTCGTAATTTTTTATATAAAAAGTGTCCAGCTACGCTAGTTCTGGCAGCTGTATCCATATATGCTTCACCTTTTAACCCATTTACATTTACTTCAACTGTAGGAACATTACGACCAACAATTGTAGTTTGTATACTATGAAAATCTAATGCTTTAGGGCTTTCCAATACGGTTTTATAATTACACGTAGGACAATTTGATCTATAGAAACCTACCGCTCCACATCCATAGCAATTAAGCTTGTTTTCTTCAGGTTTCTTCTTTTTTTCAAGTTCTAGGCGTTTATAACATACGTCGGCCGTATGGTTTTTCTTTCTACAGAACGAGCATTTATTCTGAGAATTATCTTTATCTACGTGTTTTTTGAAAGAATCTGTCTTATTATCGTTCGTTCCCGAGCTTTTGAGAGGAGATCTTGGAAAGTTTGAACAGAATCTCTAGAAATCTTTTCGCGTATTTGTATGTTGATTAAAGAAAATATCATGTTGATTATGGTGCTCTCTGGGAGTCTTTCCTTTAACTGCGCGAATAAACGGTCTTTTTCTACAAATAAAACTGTCCGTAGACTCAAACAACTTTTGTTTATCTTGAAAAATTTCTGAATATATTCTCCAATCTGGTTTAGGAGGAGCAAATGCGGTACGTAGAAGCTCTATAGCTTCGTCAAATGACCTGGCTTCGTGCTTAACGCCTTGCCACCACGACGATGCATATCCTTCAAGCATTAAGGGCAAGCTGGTTAGAGCCATTGAATCAGAAATACGTTCAGCCTCTTTAAAAACTAATATTGTAGCAATAAAATCTTCAACTTTCGACGTACTACGACCACCATTGAACCGGGCACTGCAGGAACTAAATGTAGCTCTAGTTTCTTGACGAACTTGTAACGACCCTAATAGATCAGAAAACTGTCGTTCCGTCAAATTAATACTTAGAGGAGCATTAACCCTGGCATTTGTATTTGGTTACTATTTTGAGTTGAAACATTTCCATTTGGAACAGTGTTATTTGCCTATTAGTAGAAGTTGAACTTGTGTTTTGGCTAGTATTTTGACAGGAAGCATTAGCATTACCACCACTATTTTGTTTATTTGTGGAAGATGTAGAAGTTTGATTAGAATTTGTAGGAACTACAGGAGTTGCGGCTCCATTGGGATTTTGCATTTGAGCCTCTAATGTAGAATTAAGGGAATTCATAGTTGTTCTTGGCATATTAGAAAACGTTTCTGAAAACCCTATAAATTTTATAAATTCTCTTAAATATTTCCCAACTTTTTTTTTAATTATTTAGAAACCCTATTTTTAGTAAAAAGAAGTTTCTGTTAGCACTCCAAATAAAAAGAGTAACTCAAATATTTAATATTAGGTTTTTTTTTCTGCTGTATTTAAATTGCAATGAAAAACACGAACAACAACGCATATACCAAACACTGAGTTAAAGCTGTGATAGCAACAAAAATTATAGATGACCACCACGAAAAAATTTGATGAAGAGCAACTTACAAATTGAAGAAAAAATCACCGTTAATTTAACAACAACACAACCAGTAGATGATGTTTTCACAAAATTATTAACCAACTTAGCAACAATATCGATGGACAACAAAACCAACTGCTTGCAGATTTTTGCTGATTCCTTCTCCAATGATGTAAATATTTTTGCAAAAATTTTTAATTTATTTTGCAAAAATTTTTATTTTATTTTATTTTTGCAAAAACTTTAAATTATTTTGCAAAAATTTGAATTTATTTTGCAAAAAAAAAAAATTTAATTTATTTTGCAAAAATTTTCCAATATTAAATTGAAATTTCACGATGGGCGCCAATTGTAATAAAGTAGTTTTACTTTATTAATTTATTTAATTTATTAAATTATTTGATTATTTTCTGGTTCGAACAAGGCAGTGTAAACGCCAGTGTTCGCCCTCAGATTTAGCTAGTCACAGTAGTCCACGAAGGTCTTCCTGCGTCTTAGCTTTATTATTTATTTTGTCTTTAATTATTTTTAAAATAAAAGACAAGCGACTTTAATTTAACGCGTCTTTATTGTTTGAAATCTGCACCAAGAGTGACAAAATAATAATTTAGTAAATTCATTTAAGCTAACTAGAACGAAAGATGAGTGAGTGATCAATAAAAATAATTAAAAGGGAACTGACAATGAGACTAAGATAACGGGTTTACATGAACAAATCACTCTATTAGTAGTGTTGTAAATTATTAAATAGCAAATAAATATTTACTTTGATTCTTTTACGTTAGGGTGTCCAGTAAAACAAAAATAAACAATACAAAAATTACAAAGATAATAATTAAGTCATAAAACAAATAATCAAGATGCAAATAATCATTTAGAAATAAAATAAAATAATAGTGTTTGAAAAATAATAAAATATAATAATATCAGGCCGCTACAATATATATATATTCAAGAGCTAAGAGACCATGGCTGTAGCCGAATCCATGAATTATTCGTGTCTGGTTGACATCTATAGCAACAATCAAATATACCAGAACACTTGTGAACACTTGAGAATTTACGTTGACTTCCAGCAATTCTTAGGTTTAATTTTGTGGCCACTAAATTCCGTGTGAGATTTCAAGTTATAATAAAATAGAATTACAAAAAAAAATTGCAAGAATTTAAAAATTTTCTATATACAAAACAAAAAAAAAAACATTCTGATATTGACACAAACGTTTTAAAATCTGCAAAATTAAAAAAAAACAGAACTCTGAAATAAACAAAAATTTTCAAAATTATAAAAAAGATCGCTGGAAAGAGCAATATAAATTAAAAAAAAAAAAAACTTTAGAAAAAAAGACCCTAACTTTGACTTTGTTTTTCCCATACCAGGGATTTTGAAAATTGTCAGGTTTTTTATTGTAATGATTTTCTCCATTTCTTTAACGGTTTTTTATAAAACATAGAAAATAAAGTAATAAATTTAAAAAAAAAACAAATGTTTTTGGGCTGTTTAATTTTAAACATTGCGTTTGTAAATGCATACAATACATTTTGAACTAATGTTTCACTAGTATTATACTAATGTTTAACTAATTTATTTTGCTAAAAAAATTGTGCTGATAAGCACATTAATAGTGTGAACGACAACCAGATTGAAAGATATGCGCAGAATGAAGCAGATGTCGCGGCATGTCAAGATGTAGTAGAGAAGAGGAAAATGATACTAAAAAGTACAAATCTAATAGGACATATAAAAAACTCAACCATGGAAGATTTTTGTATCTGTTTTTCATACATAAAACAAAATTGAGGATTAAAACAACTTTAATTTTGCGTTGTCACCGGCTTGTAAAAATAATTGTCTTTTAATTAAATAAAAGACAAAATAAAATATTTAAATTTAATATGTATTTCAAAACTAAATGTTTATAGATTAATAATCTAGTGTGGTCAAATGCAAACTAACATATGCAGACATGTAGACAGAGCAAAGCGAAAGACAAAGACACACATCTTAGGTAGATTTTTATGGTTCCTTTTTCTTATTGCAAAAAAGGGTTGTTTTTTTCGTTTCGTTTGTTTTTGTTTATTTTTTCGTTTTGTTTCTATAATTATCTTCGTCAGTTGCGTGCTTTAAAAGATAGCATCATTTAGACAACCATTGATGTAAGTAGTTGAAAGAAAATTTTTGAAAATTTTTGATTTTCAGCAAAAGATTTTGCTGACATTAGCAATTTTTTTGCAAGCACCCTCCTGACTAAAATTTTGCTGACTCAGCAAAATTTACAAACTTTTTTTTTGAGTGTACATGTTGTAAAAAAAAATTTGTAGTTTTTAATCAAAGATGTAAGAAGTATTAATAAGTCATTAGATGCAAACATTTAAATTTTAACTTTTTTAAAATACTTAATATTTACCTCTTCTTCGATGTTATTACAAGTCATCAGTAAAACCAATATCACTTGCCATGGTACATTTAAATACAGGGATACAACCAAGTCAAATAATTCTCTATGAAAATTTTCAATTGTTAAAACATATTCCTGCGATATTAAATAATATGGTCCGGATAGAGAAGAATACATGGTACAGGCAACTATTGGTAATAAAATCATGCCATATTTAAAACTTATTTCATGTTGACATAAATCCAATATTAATTTTCTCTGCATTATTAAATCATTCATATTCTCTGCTTTTCCAGTGGATTTACATTCAATTAATATTTCCAAAATTTATTATTTAAATATTTTAAACATGAATTTAAAATTTTTATTATACAAACATACAACATGATTACAATGCCATTTAGAACAAAACTGGTGGTGAAAAATGTTAAATAACATATTAGTCCCCTAGTTTCTATTTTAGAACTATCAATGACAGCATAAACGTCTGCAATATATGTTATGACCAAAAATATATATAATATATATAATTTACGGATAGTAATTCCATTGTACGTTGAATGTTTATAATTTTCTTGATATTTCAATATTAATTCCAACATCTTGATATAACATTTCCGATTGATATAAAAATTCGCATATATTATAGATGTGACAAGGCAACATATTACAAATTTTAAACCTAAATAAAATGCGCCAGTTCTGTTGTAACGTTCTATGTGAAATTGCTGCGGATAATAAATCCAACAAAAAATCACAATCCAACTTATTGATTGGGATACACATAACGCTATAACTGATCGTGTTGTGTCCAATCGATTTGTTTGAAAATGTAGTGCATCTCCTTTGGTATATTGAAAACTTAATAGACCTAATATATTAAGTGTCCAAAGAAATGGTTTTAAATCCCACACTGAAGACATTTTGTCTAAAACTAATTACTATTTTTTCTAAACATATTATTAAACTGTTATGGAAATTAATTTTTAATAATATTAACTAAGGTAGGTTGAATTAGCTTATTAGGTGAAATAAAAAAATCAACCATGAAAATTGGTAAACAAATTATAATCTAATGTTTACCTTAATATATTTTTGTTAAATACATAATCACTTTGATTGGTTGGACATTGAAAATAGATATAATTCAATTAAGCAAATTAAACGCAAAGAAAGACATGGTTGGCGTAACCATATTCAAAGAGCATCATACATTTTTTATTTATGATTGCGACAATCATGTTACTATGGTTGTGACAACCATACTCTTATCTTTTTATTAATCATAATATGATAATAAGATTAGCACATTCAAATTGATCACAATGTTTACATATTATGGATATAGAAATGTTTATAAGTTATCATAATATTATCCCTACATAATACTTCTAGAATTCTGTTGAAGCTGGATTTAAAAGTTATGCATGTTTTTAATTTTTGTAATAGTCCAAATGTATATTTATTTAATTAATAATTTGCACATTTAAATTACCTTATTTTGAAATAATTTAAATAATCAAATTGTCTTTGCGCTGACGAATAAGAATTCTGTTATTCAGGAGCTACATAAATCACTTATTTGTCGCTTTACGATGCTTTCTATTTTTCAGCACACATCTTGTTTTGTCAAGAAAATTTAAATAATGAAAACAAGTGATTGCAGCTTAAGGCACGCACTAAAATATTGTTAACAATCCAAATTCACAATAAATTTATAATGATCATAATATGTTTGTAGTAACGATATTACTTGCATTTTAACTATATTATAGTCCTAGTTATCATATTACGATCCTGAAAAAGAGTTTCATCATCTTTCATTACTATATTATAATTAAAGCAAACATATTATGATTACTTCTTATTATGATTATTTGACTTAAAAACAAGTGTATTTTGCTTGCATTTTTCTTTCATATTTCTTTTCATATATATTTTTTTTTAGACAATTTTTATTGAGTGAGTACAACAAATATAATAAATCACATTTTTTATCACTTTATACTAAATTTATAATAGTTTTATGTATTATCGACCCACCGACTCACCTTCTGTGGAGAACAAAAAAGTGTTTTTTGTACACCCCTCAAAGTTAACCTTGGTTTATTTTATGATAATTTACAAAATATTTCGCTTCTAGCATTAACATCCCGTGAGCTGGACCGTTTTAAAAAAGGCTATTTTTTTAGTTTTTTTTAAGAATTTTGTACCTTACAATATTAGTATTTACAGCACGTCCAACTTTTTGTAAAACATGCCAAAGCATGTCCAGATATTTACTTTTTTAAGGGATATTCTGTAAAAAAGGATTCTTAAGTTTCTTGTATGGAGTTTTTTTTTTGGATTTAAATATCAAATTGACATATAATGGTCTTTAGTCGTTTTAAGTAAATACGTGTTTCAGATTTTTTTTAAATAGTCAATACGGTGGAAAACTATATTCTATTGAATTCAATTTCGGTAAGAAACTTTTTTTTTTGTAATGTGGACAGAAAATAAAAAATTTGAAAATTGATTGCATTTGATACGGTTGTCTAAATTAAATTTTGAAAAAAAATTTGAATTAATCCAATCTACAAGCCGACCGAGTTTCTAGTTGCTGTAAGTATGACAATTCGGCTGACAAAATTTATTGTATTGAAAAAATTGGGAAAGGAAATGTGCCAATTTCCCTCCCCCTGGATCAGCGCCTGATTTAACAAAACTCGCATTGATAGTAATTAAATGTGCTAAAGTCCCAGGAGCGTGATTCAACCTCCTCGTCTAGGAGCGTGATTCAACATTTAAAATATCAAAGAAAAAACAAAAACAACAACAAAATATTATCACAATTGGCTTTTGTCATCTTCCAAATACAACTCTGTTTTTTGACAGACCTAGCAATGTAGTGACGTTTATTCAAGTAAATCAACAATAGAAAATCATATGTTTTCTATTAGTGTCAGTTACATTTAAATTTGAACAAGCACCTGCATACCAATATTCAGGGGATGCCCCCTACTAATGCATTGCATTGTTAAGATATCAGGAAAATAGGTTGTGGGGAGGAGAAAAGAGGGACTAGCGTTTGTGGACATTTGACTTAAATTTTTCTACATTGTAAGTTGCAGGAAATACATTCGCTGGGAGACGATTATACATACGGCTAGTGGGACTGAAAAACTAATTTTCTCTGTAATGCGTTGTACGGTACTTGACAAACGGGTAGTACAAATAGAACCCCGGTCCCTCGGAGTGTGTCGACTTATCTCAACAGAACACTTCCCATGGTAATTTCTATAGAACAAAGTCACACAACCCACATTCCGGCAATGCTCCAACGAGTCAATAGAGTTTGAAACCATACTGTCGCTGATAAGCAGCAACGCCCTTCGGTGCACACGATCCAGAAGCCCCCAAATTTACTGCCATATATGGACAGGTGCTTCAAAAAAAAAATTCATTGCATTAATGATGGATTTCAAAGTTAATGCTAGCCGATTGTTCCCAAATTCGCGCCATCTTTCTTTTAGAACTGGTTCTACAAAAATCGCAAAAATAATTGATAAAAATCGTAAGTTGAATAAATTTATGATTATATATGTAAAAATTACCTCAATTTTCGTTAATGCACACATATGATTCCACATGCACATATATGATTTCATATGAATCATTTATGAACACATATGAATCATATATATATACATACAGTGGTGTTCAAAACAGTTGCAACTGAAATCATGGTTTAGGTAATTATAATTTTTTGCTCAAAAAGATTTGTGGTATAAGTTTTTGTTTTTTTTTATTAAATTCAGTTATAGCATATTATTTTACAAATACAAAAAAATTATTCATAACTTTTAAAAAATAAAAAAAAGTAATTTTAAAAAATAAGTCGATAGTGCAGTGTTCAAAATATTTGCAACTCTTAAAGTAATTAACAGGAAATACAAGGTGGCGCAAAAATAACCTTCCGATGTTTTTGTCTGTAATTTAAAAAAAAAATGAAAAACTTTGATTCTTCTTGTGGATTATTTTTATTTGGTATTTTAATTTTTTTTACATCAAGTCGAGAATATGATGTCATGTAAATGGCCGCCGCCACAGCTGATTGTCATTTGATCCCTTTTTATGGCATTTTCCATCACTTTGGCCAAAACTTCCGGCGATAGGTCCTCATATTCTTGACGGATATTGTCTTTAAGAGCTGCAAGAGTCTGAGGCTTGTTGACATAAACCCGCGACTTCAAAAGCCCCACAAAAAGAAGTCTGGAGCGGTCAAATCAGGCGATCTTGCTGGCCAGTGCAAATCGCCAAAACGGGAGATTAGGCGCCCGGGAAATGCATCCTTCAGCATATCGGTTGTGGCACGTGCAGTGTGTGCCGTTGCACCGTCCTGTTGGAACCACATGTTTTCCAATCCCAATTCATCAAGTTGCGGCAAAAAGAACTCGTTGATCATTGCTCTGTAGCGCTCACCATTCACAGTAACCGTTTGGCCCGCGACGTCTTCGAAGAAAAAAGGTCTGATGACTCCTCCAGCGAAAACAGCACACCATACAGTGACTTTGAGCGGGTGTAATGGCTCTTCGTGGGTTACACGCGGATTTTCAGTGCCCCAGAAGCGTAAATTTTGCTTATTTACGTACTCGCTAAGATGGAAATGGGCCTTATCACTCATGATTATTTTTGATGAAAAATCATCTTCCTCTTGGTGGTAATTAAGGATGGCTTGAGCGTATGTTACACGCGATTGGCGGTCAGCAGCTAACAGCTGATGCACCGTCTGGACTTTGTACGGAAACATTTTCAAATCTTGTACCAAAATTCGCTGTAAAGACCGTCGACTGATACCCATTTGCGTGGCACGTCGTCTGGTCGATGTCGACGGCGCTTCCATGACATCCTCGGCTACAGCATCAATATTCTCTGCAGAACGGCTACTCCGGGGTCTGCCATGCCTGGCAGCATCTCGTGTTGTGCCAGTCTCTTCGAGGCGAGCGGCTAAACGTCGCAGTGTTTCACCAGTAGGCTTTGGACGGCCAGGAAATCTGCGACGAAATTCACGTTGTGCCAAAGTCACCGACCGATTATTGGTCAAATAAATAGTCACCAATATTCCGCGTTCTGGAGCAGTGTAGCGTAACATTGTTTATTAACGTGTATTTCGCATGTGTTTACTACACAAATGTCAAAACAGAACTGACATTAGGGGCCAATCGCAAAATTTATAGCATTTTCTGATAGGAGGATTACTTTTGCGCCACCTTGTACAAACAATGGTTTTAACGCTCAGTATTTTGTAGCGTAGCCATTATTTTTTATAACTTCTGAACACCACCTTTTTTTATATAATCGTCAGAAATTTCATTCCACTGCTTCTCCAACTCGACAATCGGGTTGAGATCGGGAAATTGAGCCGGTCACTACATGATATTAATTTTATTTTCATGCAGCCAAACTTTTACAAAATAACGTTTCACGAAATAAATTTAAATGTTTTTGACCGAAGTCCAAGCAATCTTTTTTCTGGCTGTAAAGATAAAGAGCTCCTTCATAATGTCCATTTTATTTTGATACCGAACGGACCGGTAGTTTAAAAGTCCTGTAATTATTATCCTTATTTTGTTTTCTAATTCCAATTCAATTTCAGCCATGCATTGTCATAACATGGGTTAGCTAAAGTCCGAAATAATGATTGGTTAAATGAAATGTCTACACTCAGAGAACTTCTGCTTTAAAAATTTTAAGTTGTTTGGGTTGTACTACAGTTTATTTATTTTTAATGGAACTGTCAGTCATTTGTAGAACAAATTTAATTTGTTACTAACCTTGTAGTTAATTTAAAAAAAACAAACCACATAAAATGACTGTTTTATGATTTTACATTAATTTTTTCTAGTCGTGTTTTTTGCTATTTAAAAAAATAAAAAATTAAATGTTTGTTTATTTATTTTTTACTAACATATGCGTTTAATTTTAAGTAATTTTTTGAATAGTAAAAACAAATGACAAATTTTAGTTGAATTTTATGAAATGTCAATTTTCCTTTCTTCAAGTGAAATTCCATTTGTTTTTGACTACAATTGCTGTCGCCTTTACCTACATAATATTAAAAATTTTCTATATTCTAAATCAACAAATCTAATCAGAAAATCAAACTCAAAATCAAAATCATAAACAATAAACAAAACCAAAAATAAATAATTTAACTAACCTCTTGAGCAACATTATTGTATAAATAACCCATGATTAGTGAGACTAATACAGGCACTAACCAAATCATTGATTGTATGGCTAAAATTGGTATATTTGTTGTAGCCATTAAATTTATACTCGATATCGATTCCAAAGTTGTATAAAATGTACAAATAAATATTGGAAACCCATATACACTGCTTATCTCTTCTGATGATATTAAAATAATTTTATCATACAATTTAAATAATTCTTGATATTTCGTCAAGTCGTTACAATGCCATGCTACAAAATGACATTCTTTGGTCATAGTTAGATTTTTAAAACAATATGCAACATATTTTAAACTATTTGATATTGAAATAACAATAGCAACATAAATTGTTGAAATTAATATTGATATAAGGCTACTTATACAAAACACTATCCATGGAAATAATAGTAAAATATTCACTTGTTTCGTTACTGAAGTTTCAAAAGTTTCGCGTATCATATTAAGTATTGCTAAAGCAAAAATTAATGTTAGAAATCCTCTTCTAATTCGGGAATATACAGGAAAGTTGTTTCGGTTTTCTTTTAAATATTTAAGTCTCCATATTCGAATTGTTTCTAATAATTCGCAATGTTTATGTTGTCTCAAAAACCACCATACATTCAATATAATATGAAATAGAAATATCAATTGTAGGGCAATATGATTGAATAAGTTTAGAGTATAACTAAAGTTTTCATCAAAGAATGTACGATAATTGATTACAAGATATATACTCGATAGTATTATAATTATTTGTATGGCCGCAAAATAAGTGTAGTATAGTATATTATTCTTGATTGTAAAACAATTTCGATTGTCATCAAATTGTACCGCCATTACACCGACAATTTTTAATATTTTGTAATACAAATGAATTTCATCCGTCAACATTTTCAACGATTAACTTATACACAATTTTTGTTAATACTAATTGTGTCAATGGTCTATAGTTGGTCTTTTAGCTGTATTGACATTTTGGCTTTTAACATTCACACACAAAATAACACAAATATAATATAATATGATTTTGTTAGGCCTAAGATCTGCTAACTTATCTCAAAATAACTAAAGCAAGAAATCTAAAAGGTATAATATTAATGTGTAAGGTCATATTCCACAGTGGGGTGTCTCACAAATATTTTGGAAATAATACAGTAATTTCCTACTGGCTGGCCGGATTTAAATGAAATCAACGTAATTTCATGCTTAAGTTTCAATGAAGGACCCACTAGATCCTTTCAGGCACTGATCAATTAGACTTCAAAGTAGAACACCACGGATATTCAAAATTTTTAAGAGCTACACATCTTAGGTTAGTTTTTTATGTTTCCTTTTGCTTATTGCAACAAAATGATTGTATGTGTAATATTTTGTTATTTTGTTGTTTCCTTTCCAGAATTACTGCATTAGTCTTCCTTTAAAATATGCCATCATTTAGATATGCAAATTAAGCTGCATTTGTAACAAAGTTCAAAGTTAATAGATTAAATAAAATATTTATGAGTAAAAAAAACATTTTTTTTTTTTTTTTTTCATTCCAGTTTTATTTACACCTGTCTTTATATGACAATAAGTAATTAGTTTTAGAGTTTGGGTATTAATTATCTTAAATCAATACTTAATATAACTTATATTTAAAGTTAGTGGTAAGAAATAATTTTTAATAAATTATTAAAATACATTGCAGAAGATTACAAGAATCGGGAAACTAACTCTGATGGGTGCATCGCTTTAGTCTTCTTGAGCCTGAGAGCTCGTTATTGGGGAGTTGTCTGACATCATTGTTAAGATGAGATGTAAGTTGGATTGTATGTTTCAGGCTGGAATTTCTTATTACCTCTTGGACTGTGCTGACGTTTAGGTCACGGTGTATGCTATCATTTGATATGTACCATTCAGCGTTAATGATAGTTCTTAGTATTTTCGATTGAGCGCGCTGAATAATTTTTATATTTGAATTGCTTGCAGTTCCCCAGAGTTCTGCACCATATTTCCAAATAGGAGCTATTATTGCTTTGTAAATGAGCAGCTTGTCCAAATTTGTACTTTACTTCGTTTTTTTTACTGATGATGTGATCTTTCCAGGTTAGTTTGGAGTCGATTATCATGCCAAGATATTTAGCTTTGTTGTCATTTAGAACGGGAGTATTGTTTATCGTTATTGGATGATGGCCACTGATTTTTCTATTAGTATAAGATACTTGTACTGTTTTTTCACCATTTACTTGTATACCCCAGGTTTTAAACCAGTTTAATGTATTATCAAGCAATTGTTGAAGGTTTGATATAGCTGTTGTTATGTTTTTGTTTGATGAGAGTAGGACAGTGTCGTCTGCAAATGTTGCAATCATATCTGAGTTTCTTGTTGGGGTATGAATGTCTGCTGTGTACAGGAGGTAAAAAATTGGTCCGAGAACACTGCCTTGCGGAACTCCAGCTTCCATTTGAATTATTCTTGAACATTCATCTTTATATTTTACATAAAAGTGTCTGTTACTTAAATAACTTTGTAGTATGAGAAAAAAATCCGTTGGAAGATTCTTTTCCAGTTTATAGAGTAGGCCAGCATGCCATACACTGTCAAACGCTTTCGCTACATCAAGGTATGTAGCCACACAAAAATTTTTATTATCAATTTCTGATGAGATTTTGTTTGTCACTCTATGTATTTGCAGAGTAGTTGAGTGCTTGGGTCTGAAGCCGAACTGATGCGCTGGTATAAGGTTCCTATCTTTGAGTACGTGTTCTAATCGATCAAAAATAAGTTTTTCAAATAATTTCGATAAAAGTGGTAATAGACTAATTGGTCTGTATGGGCTACCTTGTGGCATCTTTGTTAGGCTTAGCAATAGCGATTATTTCTGCAACTTTCCATACTTTAGGAAAATATTTCATTGTAATTATAACGTTAAAAATATTTCTGATAAAAATTAAACCCTTTGTTGGTAGTTCTTTTAGCAGTTTACCTGTTACTCTGTCATAACCAGGAGATTTGTTTGCATCGATTCGTATTTTAATAGCATTTTGAATTTCATTAAGAGTAATATTTTTTATTTGACAGTTTGTAGTCGGAATGATTTTGGCAGAACAAAATTTTGTTTGTCCATCGGATTGGAAAAAGTTTTATAGAAATGATCAGCTAGTACTTCAGCTTTCTCACTATGAGTTCTGGCCCACGATAGGTCAGATTTTTGAATTGGTGGTTGGTGAATGATAGCATTATTGATTTTTCTTGTAGCCCTCCATAATGAATAGTTTGTTGACCTACTTGCATCGAGGTTTTCTAGATAACTTTTCAGCTTGTCTTGTTTGTCCTTTTTTAACAAGTCCTTTAACTCCTTTGTTAATTTGTTTAGAATTGTTTTATCCAAAGGTGATCTTGTCGATTGCCATTTTTTTCTTTGCTTTCGCTTTGCTTTTATCTTGTCTTTGATAGATGCTGATATACCATAATTGTTTGATTTTTGTGTTATTATGGGTGTAGAGTCAGTTGCAGCGTACAACAGAGTGTCATTAAAATATGCTATTGAGCTTTCCACTTCATCTTTAGTTTTTAGGGGTATATTTGTTTCAAGATTTTTTCAACAATTTCTCTAAAGCATTCCCAGTCTGTTTTTTTGTTGTATGAAAATTTATTTTGAGTTGCAAGAAGAACATTACTTACGTATTTAAGTACTACGGGCGAGTGATCAGAAGATAGTTCGAAGCACGATTCTATCTTTAAATTTTCATGTTTTACATTTTTTGTGATGAAGAAGTCTATTAAATCAGGTTTTTTTTGTAAGTTAGTTGGCCAGTAAGTGGGCTCCCCGGTACTTAAAAATTTGCTGTTAGTTTCCCTGATTGCTACAAATAAATGTCTACCTTTTGTAAGAGTTATTCTAGAGCCCCAGAATGTGTTTTTGGAGTTGAAGTCTCCTCCAGCAATGAAACGGTTACCAATTGATTTTAAAAACTCAATATATTCAATTTTAGTATTGTTGTGTTTAGGAGGACAATATACAGCGGACAGCACGAGTGGGCCGAACAAGTCTTCAATAAGTATCGAGGTAGCTTGGAGGTAATCTTTTTGGAAACCTTCAAGTTCAGTGCATTTAATTGAGTTTTTTATAATTATTGCTGTACCCCCGTGGGCGGTGTTATCTGGATGATTTGTTTGAAAAATTGTAAAGTTAGGTATACTTACGTAACTTTTTTGTGTGAAGTGCGTCTCAGATATTAATACTATATCTATAGAGCTTTTATATATAAAAGTTTTAGTTCAAGGGCGTGTTGACCTAGACCATTCGAATTCCAAAGGACAATCTTTAAATCATTTTGTCTGCCCATCTAATTTTGAAAGTAGTACTGTGTTTATATTTATCATATTAGACACTTGGGTTATAAGCTGTTTCATCATATCTTTGATTTCTTGCATATCATTATTTGATTGTTGAGTATTAGCGGTTTGTACAGAATTTGATGTAGAGTTATTTGTTTTGTTTGTATTACAACTCAAAGTAGAACTGGTTGTGGGGATATTTATTTAGAGTTAGAAAATCGCAAAAAAGCAATTATAATCCCAAAATCTTAAGAAGACACTTTTTTAAAGCACAAAATTGGAAAATCCAAAAGAGTAAAAAAAATCTTACAAATTAAAAAAGTTAATTTGCCTTGTCTGATAATTAAATATAATCATATATGATATAAACAAAAGAAAAAAAAAGAAGATAACTTTTACATATAATTGTATATGGCATCAGATATTAGTCAAATTAAACCACATCTAATTTTAAAATGCATTGATTTATATTTAAATTTTCATTATTATTTGAAATGTGAAACAAATTATTAATACGGATTTCTAAACAATTGTAAAGGATTTTATGAGGTTATATCAAATTGTATCAACTTAGATAGATCCATTTTTCGGATCAAATTGTATCAGATGAGATCCCATGGGATCACATGAGATAAGCTTATGTTTGCCATTTTTCAGATCAACTAAGATAAGTAATATAAAATTATATATATAACGATATATTTGTATATACACCCATACCGGAATTTTTTATCAGAGAGTTACAAATGATTAAATGCGCCAGTCGCAAAAAATACTCTTTTCCCGTTATCTCGAACATTTTAGGGTACATTGCAACATCTGAAATCAGGTTTAAAATACACTTAACCGGATCTACAACATGTCACTTGAATAGTGTTTGGATTTTTTTTTGTAGCACAGTGTTATAAATAAAAGAAATTGGCAGATCGTTGCTAAATTGAGTTTTATATTACATTGAAAAATCTAAATTAGTTCTCAATTAAAAAAAAAAAAATTTACAATAAAATTGCTGGAAGTTTCCTAATTTACTTAAATTATAAATATTACACTAAAAATAAGGCCAAATTGTCAAAAAAATAAAAAAAAAAATGAATATCCGATGAAAACACTTGGCATATAGTCAGCTATGTCTTGATATAATTTTATATAATTATATATGTTTCCATATGTAACGATATATATTTGCATCTCATTTATTTTTACAAGTATTTTTAATACAGCGTTATATATCATCATATATCATCATGTCTTATGTTATATATAAGTTGATATTTTTTTCTCTAATCATATATACTTAGTTTAGCTAAATATGAGATAATATATACTTCCATGTATAAATATATATACATATATATTTAAAGCAAAACAAAAAACATTGTAAAAAAATAAGAGTAAAACAACTTCGAAAAGCTACACTTAAAAGAAAAATTTCAAATTAAATAGAATAAATAATATTTCATTAGTATAAAATGAACTTTAAGTCAGAAAACCTTAAAAAAACAATGAAAACCCCAAAAACTTAAGAAAAAGCTTTATTAATGTTCAAAGTAGGAAAATCCAAATAAAGCAAAAAAAAAACATAAAAAGTAAAACAGCTAATTTGTCATCTTTGATAATTATATATGAACATATATGGTAGAAACAAAAAAAAATTCTATCACTTTACTATAATTGTATATGGCATCACATATTAGTCAAATTGAAATTCTAAGTCTAATATTCCAATCCATTGATTGATTTGTACTAAAATTTTCATTATTACTTCAAATGTGAAACAAAATAGTAGTGCGGATTTCCAAATAATTTTATGAAGTTATATCAAATTTGATCAAATTATATACAACTTGATCAAATTATTTAAACCCATTTTCAAATCAATTTGTATCAGATGAGATCCCATGGGATCTCATGAGATAAGATTATGTATGCGATTTTTTTGCATCAGCTATGATTTGATGTGATAATGAATTATATATATACTAACTATATAAGATTATATATATATTAATACGCTCATAGAATTAAACCTGTAGAAATAGCAGAAAAATGCTTTTTCAAAAAGCTGCTAAAAATTAGTTAAAAAGTTACCTTTCCGAAAAAAACTGCTAAATTTAGTAGATTTTTTTTTTTTTGGCTAAATACACAGTGCAACACGAAAAAAATAACCATATACGGACACCACTACGTGATAAAAGACTAAAAAAAAAGACCCGTGTCTCCCAATTTTTCCCAAAGTCATCTCCTTTTTTGTTTATGGGCCACCAAAGATTTGGGGCCTCGGTATCATTTCCGCAAAAAATGATCATTTTCTCAGGCTCATATCTTGCAAACCGTTCAGAATTTCGATTTACTCTCTATGGCAAAGTTGTAGCTCTTGTCATAAAGAAGAAAAATTGCGAACATATAAAATCAAGAAAACTTCACCTTCCAGATCAAAATCGCAAAAACTTTACCTTTTTTCCCGTGTTCAGGTCCATAGGTAGCAAACCGTTCAAAATTCAAGGAAACAATCAACTACAAAAATTTACCTAAGATCTCAATAAACAAATTTCTAGAACATATAAACTTCCTGGGAATTGGGTTTGCGACCTATGCACCTGAACAGGAGAAAAAAGAAAAAAAAAATGAAATTAAAAAATTTTTCACTTTTGCGCGCTACCTAAACAGTGTTAAGAATCATCTCTAGGAAGTTTATATGTTCTAGAAATTTGTTTATTGAGATCTTAGGTAAATTTTTGTAGTTGATTGTTTCCTTGAATTTTGAACGGTTTGCTACCTATGGACCTGAACACGGGGAAAAAGGTAAAAAAAACCGAATTTTTTTAAGATTTTTGCGATTTTGATCTGGAAGGTGAAGTTTTTTTGATTTTATATGTTCGCAATTTTTGTTCTTTATGACAAGAGCTACAACTTTGCCATAGAGAGTAAATTCTGAACGGTTTGCAAGATATGAGCCTGAGAAAATGATCACTTTTTTGCGAAAATGATACCGAGGCCCCAAATCTTTGGCGGCCCATAAACAAAAAAGGAGATGACTTTGGGAAAAATTGGGAGACACGGGTCTTTTTTTTTAGTCTTTTATAACGTAGTGGTGTCCGTATATGGTTATTTTGCCATGACTTAAAAAATTACACACAGTGATATTAATAAAATAAGAAAAACAAAAATAAATATGTTAACTTTACAAAATTTTAGTTATATTCGATGTGAATTTTAGTTAATTGAAAATTAGCAAAAACTTTTACTAAATATATGTAGACTCAAAATAGCAAACAAAAACTGTAATATTAACAAAATTGTTGCTATATTTACCTCAAATTTAATATAATGCCAATAACAGTTTTTTTGCTAAAATCAGCAGAAATTTTTTGCTTAAAATTGTAGATTGCTGATTTCATAAGGGTTTCATAGTCTTTTATTCGGATTTAAAAAAAGTTGTAAAAAAAACTTAAAAAATTTCACATTTTTTAATAATTGTTTTGTTTACTAATATTTAGCAAATGTTTTTGCTGGTTTCAGCAGATTATTTTGTTATTTTCAATTAACTAAAATTTAGCTCTAATATAACTAAATAATTGTAAATTAAACAGATTTATTTTTGTTATTCTTATATTACTAATATTTAGTAAAAAAATCAGCTAATTTTAGCATTTTTTTCTGCAAGATAATTTTTAACTAACTTTGAGCAGCATATTATGAGTGTATATCAGAACATTTTTCATCAGGTAGTTTAACATTGATACGACATTAAAGGGTGAATTAGCCAAGCGTAAACGTATCTCGGTGTACGAAATTTAATAAGTCAAATAAGAATAGAAGACATTTCGTGTATCTTGTTGTTTCATTCATATGCATTTAACATAGAGAAATCATAACAAAATTATATTTTGATTAGATTTTCTTGTGTTTTTACGTATTCTATATGTTTAATGAATATGAATGAAACAACAAGATACACAAAACATCTTCTATTCTTATTTTACTTATTAAATTTCGTACACCGAGATACGTTTACGTTTACGCTTGGCTAATTCACCCTTAAGGCTCAGTTAGTCTTGCCGTTCCGTGCCGTGACGAATTAGCTGTTTTGTTTTTGATGTATGAAAATGAGTGTGTGTGGTTAGTTTGTCTGAACTGTAACGTTGCGTGCCGGACGAACCTGTAAAGGTAGAATTAGTCTTGCCGTTCCGAATTTCTGTACTCCGTTAAGTGACAGCTAAAAACAGCTGATTGCTCTCACATAAAAATACTCAGCTCAGGGATGATAAAGTTGGTACTATAGTACTTTGTATGGTACTATTGTAACCTTTATAGTACTATGGCACTCCTTTGATCTATTTAGTACTATTTAAAATTTTTTCTATATTATTATTTTTAGTCCCATTAATAAAGCTTATGAATAATTTAATCCTTAATTCGATTTAGAAATCTTTTAATGAATATATTATTATTAATAATATATTCATTAATATTTATTAATATACATATGTATTAAAAAAATATTAAAAATTTGAGGAATTTAAGAAAAAAACTATAAATTTTTATAATTTTTGTAACCAACATTGTTTAACTTTTTGTTTTTGTATACAAATTAATTTTTATTTACGTTTTTGTTTGGTAATTTAAAATAAATTTTTTTTTGTACTATTGGGGTCGAAAAAGTACTATATTCTATGATGGTTGGTACATTTTGAAATTCCCATTTATCATCCCTGACTCAGCTTGCTACGGAATAGACTAACCACACAAAATAGCCATCCGGAACGGCACGTTACAGAAACGTCACGGAACGGCAAGACTAACAGAGTCTTTATTTTTCTTGTGGCGGTGCAGTTGTCTAGGAAAGCCTCATGTTACAACAGGTTTCGGCTGTTGTATAGTATCATTACTGGGTTCCTAAAATTTTTATATTTTTTATATATAATTTTTTTTATAAATTTTACCTCTTGTGTTATATTACTGCATAAACATCCTACAATAAGATATATTAATATCGGTAACATCCAAAACATTGATTCCGTTGCATGTTTATAAACTTCCCCTTCACTTGCAAGTATTTCTTCAGAATTCAATAATCCCATTAAATAAGTATCCAATATAATTTCGAGTACAATAAAAATGAAACACATTAATATTGCGATGCCATAAATACAGCTAATTTCCTCTGTAACAATGTATAAAATTTCATCATGAAATTTCAAAAAATGCTGAAATTTCTGAATATAAATTTCCATAAAAATTGTACAATTTTCTTGTAACTTCAGATTTTCTATAGAAGTTTTAACAAACTTTAAACAATTTGAAATGGTTAAAAGAATTGCAATATAAATTGATGATAGCAAAGATGAAACAATTAAATGTATGGAATATGTTATCCAAGGCAGATTTAAAATAAAATTATCATATAAGTTTTCACTTAAAATACGTATAATAATTGTTAAATATATAGTCCAAGTCATTATTAAAAATCCCAATCGAATTTTGATATAAAAGGAGAAATTCTCAGTCAAACATATTAAATTCCATTTTCTTATTGTTTCCAATATTTGCAAATGTTTCTGTTGTCTTAAGATCAACCATAAATTTAGTGAAATATGGATTCCATCTGTTAATTGTATTATTGTAGTATTATAATAATTTCCCGTCTCATTATATCCGTCCAAAAAGTATAAATGTTTATATAATGTCACCACAATTATTGATATTACTAAAGAAACTTGGATGAGACCACAATAAATATAATAAAAAGTATTATTTTCAATTTTATAACACATTTCATTTGTATCATAATGAACGGACATTAAACCGGCAATTTTTAAAAATTTATAATAAAATTTAAATTCATCCGACATTTTTTTTTTAATATGACTTTCGTGTAAACTTGTATAATAAATAGACAATTTACACATAAATTTGCTTATTAATCAACAATAATAATATAATAACAAAAATTAATGATTTGTTTAAATGATATAAATTATAATTTGCAAATGCAAGAATTACCCAGCAAACATTTTCATTTAATTGGGGTTCCACTTAGTTAGGGTTATATAATATCTAAACACAATTACAATACTACACTCAAAAAAATAAGTTAGTAGAAAAGTTAGTAAAACATCTTGTAAAGCAGGTATACTATTTTTCAGCAAATTTTTTGCTAAAATTATGTTTTACACTAAAATTTAGTTGTACTGTTTTGAACTAATGTTTTACTAATATTTTACTAATGTTTTACTAATTTATTTTGCTAAAAAAAATTGTGCTGATTAACACATCAATAGTGTGAACAACAACCATATTAAAAGTTATAAGCAGAATGAATGAGATGTCGCGGCATGTCAAGATATATTAAACACTAAAAAATAAAAATTAGTTGAATTATTTTTCAATTAAATAATAACTCATTTGATTAAAAAGTTATCAATATAGTATACCTTTCCAAAACCACAAAAAAAAAATTATTGTTGCCATTACCAATTGTTATTTTTTAAAGAAGTGTTGTTGCCACACCAAATGTTTTTAACAGCTTGAATTTTATAACATTGAATTTAAATTATACTTATGTGAACAAATTCAAACAGAAATTACTTTTTTTCTTTCTATTGAAGCGTAGGGGTTATGGCAAACATTTTTTTTGGATTTTTTCTTTGCAGAAATTAGCCCTTGAAATTAGCTTAGAGTTTTTTTTTTGTTTTGTTTAAAATAATTTTTAATTTAGTTTTTGCATTTTCTTTCTGTTTAAAAAAATTTTAAATTTCTATTAAACGAAATTAAACTTTTAAAATTACATTGTCCATTTTATGATAATGTTTTAGAATAAATGAATATTCAGATTTAAACAACTGAAACTGAATTATTAATAAAGTAATAAACCTAATAAGAATTAATATCTAATCATAATAATCTAATATCTAATATCTAATAATCTAATCTAATATCTAATAATTAACATAAACACCATAGGAAAAATCGCTTAAAGTTTCAAGATGTTTGTATGGAAAAAAGTCCGCAGAATATAAGAATTTGTCTTTGGGAAAGCTACCTTTAAAATATATTGGAAACAGCATTTATAATATGTATGTGGGTGTTTTTTTTTTAATTTTAAAATAATTGTGACTTTTTCCAAAAATAAAAATAAAGATAATAAAAAATTATCATTGCTGTGGTTTATGTATGTATTTTTGGGGATATTAACGCATTAAAAATGCATTTTCAGGCATTTTATGCGTATATTTACACTTAAAAGATGTAGCTTTATGAACAATTTCGGTAACATTATACATAAATTCCAAATTTTTTTTTTACTTTTTACGCATTTGCATGGTAAATTGAAGCTTTTTATGAGCACTTAATTACACATAACGTGTGTATTTTCCCCCCTTTTAGACACACAGAGTAAAGTTAACCCAACTTATAGTAGGAGTACAGATTCCTACACTTACACTTAATTACACATAATGCGTGTAATTTTCCCTCTTAACACACACAGAGTAAATTTACCCAACTTACAGTAGGAATACATATTCCTACTATAAGTTGGGTAAATTTCAACTGAAATTAATTAGAGTGTACGTAATTACGATTGTAAGTACTTGCCATTGCCAAATATGTACCTATTTAACTATTTATATGGTAATGCTTTTCTACACCGGTTACGCTAATATTTTGTATAAATAATCTGACTACTTTTTAAGAGATAACTTGATCCAAAAAGAGTTCACTTTTATGCGTAAAAAAGTTATATCTCTTTAGTTTCAGTGCGGAAGGTTAACTTCAAAATTACGGTATTTATTACCAGTACAATATTTCTTATAAAGTGGTGTCCTGTAATTTTTTCACAAAAAAAGTTATAACCCTAACCTAATCAACACTTCAACTAATTAAATTGCATATACGAATATTATTAAAGTGCATAATACAAAAGAGATGAACAAATATAGGGTAGAAGGAGGATGTTTCGTCGCTGGGGCACATATGCCACTCCCGATTTTCACTGTATTTAAAAGAACTGTTCAAATTTTTCTTTTCATAATTTGTGCAGTTACTGATCATCTTCTATGTCGAAAAATTTTACACTTGCACTTAACACGTGGTCGATGATAGACATGTTTTTGTCTTTTTTGGGTTTGCAGAAAAAAAGAAAATAATAGAGAATTAGTATATTTGAGATAACTTTTTAATTTTGTGTATTAAAATAAAATACCATTTAAGATGTCGAATCGTTGATTTTAATTTTTTTTTTGTTAATTTATTTCTAAAGAGTGAGAGAAAATAATATATGGGTACATACGCCAGACCAACAGATGGGGTAGTTTCGTCAGCAAAAATTATTAGAACTTTATATGACGTATACGTTACATTAATTTATTACATTTGATTATATGTGTTGCACGGATCAAACGTAATTTCATTTCAATAAATTTGGAGAAAATAGACGTTTTTGAAATTTTTTGCTAAAATTACAACTATTGGATATCTACACTCACAATATTTTTTCCGTAAAGACTACTGAATATACACATTGAATTAACTGAAAATCAGTTAAAAACAGGACTACTTACTTTTCGTTTAAAACAATTGCATTTTTTAGTTTATTTTCAACTGTGTAATATTAATTGACAAAATCCATTTTTTTCGGTTATTGCAATACTCAATATAATATAATAACTTTTTGTTTTGAATAGAAAATTTTAACTGAATATTTTAACTAATACGTTTATTCCGATTTTTTGTTTATTTTTTTTGTTGACTATGAGACAGAACGTTAAAAAATATATTTATTTGGTAATTTAACTGCTGATTTTTTATGGAAAAGTTCTTGTGAGTGTATATATGTATATATGATTAATTAATACAAAATATAAGTTTTCCATCAACTTAACGAATTTACCCTATGGGTGGGGCAGTTTAGCCGCTTTCAGTTACTTGGAAAATCTTGAAAAAAAATTAATATTACGAATGAAGATAATTTATTTGGTAAACATACAAATTAAAGTTAAGATATGTAAAATTCTAGTTAAAAAAAAATTTTCGAAAAAAAAAACTTTGGTTGAGTAAGTTTTGACTTATTTCTTTAAAACAAGGGTGCCCAAGCCCTATGCGCTTCGTGCTCATTTGTTTTTGTAAAAACACTTAGCTATAGGCTGTGTGTTTTAATACACACATATACCACTCAGCACTAGCAATAAGAAATACACAAACAACTTTGTCTTATTAGTTTTTTTGTAGTTCTTCACTGTATACACGCAAGTTCAAAGTAACAACACTTTCGTATGCTTTGCTGGTAAACATTGAAATATTTTTTTCTTTTTTCTTTGTATGTATTGGTTTTTATAACAAAAAAAATTGAATAAAAATTAGTGTTTCTTTACATGTATTGGTGTTTGCTCTTCCATAAGGAACTTTTGGGCACTCCTGCTTTAAAACTAAAGCTTATTTAAGCTTTTTTCTACTAACGCTTTCACTACCAACAAAAAGCTTGCGGATATATGTATTTCTATTTTGACTTCAGATTCTTGTTAGTGGTCCCTAAATTAAAAAGAAAAAGGTTTACATATATGGCTCATACCCCTTCTACCCAACAAATAGTGGGTTCGTAAATCGAATTTTTGAAACTTTTTAGCCTATTCTTACCACTAAAACATTCGAATACCTAAAAATGCTTTGTTTTACTTTGTTCTGGTTAGTTAATGACTCTACTTACCAAATTTCGATATTCTAGCTTTTCTAGTTAAAAATATACACCAAACGCCCGTTTTTTTTTTTTATTTTTTGGAGATAAAGGCTAATTTAAAAAATAGGAAATTGTTAACAAAACTGATGAACAGTTTGTGCATATAATAATTTTTTTCTCAATGAGCAATATCCCAATGAACATATTTTAACAAAAGTATAAAGTTTTATTTCATTCTCAAATTTGTTATCTTTTTTAAAAACTGGTTACACTGTAGTGTACAAGGGTAGTGAAAGGGTTAAAATTTGGCATTTTTTGCTTTTTTCTATCAACCAGTATTTTGAAGTTTTTTTAATTGAAAGCCTAAATTTGACTATTACCTGTGATGGAGCGAACAACAAATTGGTTTATCAAAATTTTTTTTGTTAAACCAATTTGAATTTTGAAAACCAATTTTCTATTACAACTTTGTTTGACTGACGAAATTCCAAGAAACCGATTTTTTACAATTTTTTTATGAAATATAGCGTTTTTTAATTTAACGGATTGTTTTTAAATTTTAACGGCTTGTTTTACTGTACTCAGAACTTTTGTAAGCGCTTAAAACATTGTTTTTAAAGTTGCTTTTTGGTTTCCCTAGTTTATAGTAAGTCATTATTATGTATATTAATATAATGCAGAGAGTAAGATGGTGTCATTACTGGTAGTCCAAAATATAATGATATGTCATTACCGTTTCCATAGAGGGAAGTTAAAAACAAAATAATGACTTAACCGGTTTATTCACTCTGCTAAGTTTAGCTGTTTTATGAAAATCTGTACACCTGACGTATGAGTGTTATTTAACATAATTCAATATCACTCATACGCTCTGTTGTTCTTAGCAATAGACAATTTGTTAATACTTATACAAAATACAATTACATATCGAAGCACAGTGAATTATTCAAAAATTCTTCACTTGCTGAAAAGTATATTTAGCAGCACATATTTTAATTAATATTTCCATTTGAAATGTTTAGCCAAGATACTAATCAAACTCACTAATCAATTTAAGTACATGGTGGAAAATAAATTCAGTTTTAGACATTATGTCTTCGGATTGGGACTTAAAACCTTTTCTTTGGACACTTAAAATAGTAGGTCTATTTAATTGTCAATATAATAATAGAAGCGATATTCGAATTGATAAAATTCGATCAATTATGACACTTTGTGTATCTCAATTGATATGCTGGTCCATGATATCCTATTGGATAATGTATCCGCGAAATTTTCACTTAAGAAACTATAATAGAACCGGTAATACATATTTGAGTATAAATTTTGGATTATGTTGCCTACTTATTTCAATAATTTATATACATTCTTATATCAATCGTAAATGTTTCATTAACATTTTAACATCAATATTAAAATATCAAGAAAATTATTCGCATATTCAGTGTGATGGTATGAATATTCGACGTGTGTATATTTTATACGGCTTTTTGGTCATAACCAACTCAATTTGTGTTTATATATCATTTGATTATAGTAATAAAATAAAAACTTTTGGAAAACTGTGTTATGTCGTATTTTATATTATGTGTTTTGCTGTTTGCGGCATTGTCATTTTGTTATATGTTTGCATACAAAAAGTTTTAAGTTTTTGTTTGAAACATTTAAATAATGAAATATTTAAATTAATTGAAAATAATTCTTCTCGAAAAATAGAGAAAATGACTCACTTAATGATGCAAAGGAAATCTATATTGGATATTTGTCAATATGATTTGCGTTATAAATATGGCTTTGTATTTGTACCGATTGTTGCTTATTTTGTGTATATATCTCCATCTGGACCGTATTATTTATTATCATTTAATTTTGTGGAGAAATTCGATAATGTTTACATTGAGTTATATGCTCTTGTTGATTCTCTATATTGGGGTATACCATGGATCATATTAATAATTATGCTGATGTCTTCTAATTGTATTGAAAAAGAGGTAAATATGAACAATTTGAATCAAATTTAAAATTTACAGTTCATTAATTTAAAATAAAATCCAATGTAACGGGTGATTATTTTTTTTGCTTTTATCATTTCTTAATTAATTAAGTTGGTTGAGAACTTAAAATAATATTTGACATCTTTTTATTCATCTTCATATATACTCGAATAAAAAGAGTCTGTAAAAGTAACAGAGAAACTGTAATTTAAAAGACATATCTGCTAACTTTAGGCCATCAGATGGTTTAGCTAATTTTAGCAACACGTTCCTATAACTATTAGTAAAGTGAAAGTATTAGAAAAAATTTGGTAACCACGGCTAACAATTTGAATATGGAGTCTAATATAATTATAACTCTTTTGATAAGTTCCCATATATTGGGTATACAAGTTAATAATGTCGATTTGGACAACATATGGCATAACTATTACATATGGTTTGTGTCAATAGTAACAAATATGGTATTTTGAAGGGTAAACATCTGTCATTTTAATTCAGTATTCGATAGACCCCAAAGTGTAAACACACATTTTTTTTAATCGCTATAATAATGTCGAATTTTGTGCCTAAAAACGATGTTCATTTGCTTTGTATTTGGTGGGATCAGAAGTGTGTTTTGTATTATGAGCTGTTGAAATTGGGTCAGACGATCTCAGGGGACCTGTACCGAACACAATTGATTCGTTTGAAGAGAGCAATCAACGAAAAACGACCAGAATATTCGACCAGACACGAGGCCATAATCTTCCATCATGGCAACGCTCGGCCACATGTTGGAAGACCGGTCAAAAACTATTTGGAAAATAGTGGATGGGAAGTTTTGGCTCACCTGCCTTATAACCCAGACCTTGCCCCTCCTGGCTACCATTTGTTTCGATCGATGCAGAACGCCCTTACTAGAATACGCTTGACTTCAGAACAGGGAATCAGAAATTGGCTTGATTCATTCTTTACCTCAAAACCGGAGCAGTTCTTTTGGCGCGGAAGACATATGCTAAAAGAAAGATGGGAACAAGTAGTGGCTAACGATGGACAATACTTTGAATAATTATTCAATTAATTTTGTTATTATAAAAAATGCATTTTTATTAACTTGTAAACCCAATATAAACACATACAAATTGATCCGCAAAATGGGTCATCTACTAGATTTGTGAATAACCGGGATATTAAATTATATTTAATTGGATATAAATATATCTGATTTTATATAATTTAAGCCGATAATAGGTATGCTTTTTAAAATTTCTAGGAGTCAACAATTTTAAAGACCCAAACTATTTAAAATTGAACATACGAAATGTTTAAAAATTAACAAGAAATAATTTCGTTTTTCCAGAAAATATAATTATGTGGTTTTGTCTTATAATTTGTATTCATTTTGTATTTGTAATTATATAAAATAAATCACTTAAAAATTATATCGTTATAAAATTACTATGTAATAAAGTCTTAATTTTTTTTTTAAAGTCCATAGTTTAGGCCCTATTTTTAACATGATCCTTTACATAAATTTTAAATTCCAAATTCCACATTCCAAATTCTACTCCTATATCAGCAAAAAGGTGAGGCTTTCCCCACTTTGCCACTTCGAATTTCCAAAATCCCGTCGATACAGATTCCCGCTCTACACATATGTCTACTACTGATAGGGAACCCACACACCAAATTTTAAGCTCCTAGCTTCTCGTGATAAGAAATCCACATACCAAATTCTGTGTTTCTCGCTTTAGTGGTTTGGCATGGCCTCGCTTGAACGGTTTGGCTAATGGCGAATTGGGAATTGTCTTCCCGTGAAAAGGTACCCTCACACCAAACTTCCAGTTCCCCCGCATTAGTGGTGTGGTCAGTCCGCCAAGGGGAAACTTCCCCTTTTAGCCTCTTCCCGTAGAAATTTCCAAAAATCCGCTCTCTACTTATGTCTACTCCTGTTTAGGAATTCGCGTACAGAACTTCACGTTCCTAGCATCAGCAGATTGGCTGGGCCGTCACGGGGGAGATTACCACCTTTTTGCCCCTTCCCGTGGGAATTACCAAAAATCCTGTCAAAACAAATATCTACTCGTAATGACGTACCCACATACCATATTTCAAGTTCCTCGCTTTAGTGGTTTGGCCAGGCCACCAAGGAGTTCACTATTCCCTTTACTGCCCCGCCCCGTAGGAATTTCCAACATAGATCCTTAAAATTATATAAATTTTGAAATCCTGAGGAAACTTCCTTTCATAAGAGTACCCACATTTGTATGTTACTACGCGTACCGGTTTTGGGGCACTGGAGGGCTCCACAAGCCCCAGCCTATTTAAAAAAATTTCTTTTCTAATTCTGGAGCGGATCACCTATTGTTTTTGGAGCACGCCATTAAGTGCAGTTTGCCATTTTTTTTAATTGCTATACTTCCAGTGCAATTGTCCCTAATTTAAATAACTGTGTACTAACTAACTCGTTACTTTTAAACGAGTCAATTGATTTTCCATCTTTTCAATAGCAGATTGCTTGTAATATTTATCAAAAACCAAATTAACGGATACCGCTATATCGACTACGCTATTCTGCACGATTAAAAAAAGCGGTAGGTACTTTTTCTTCTCAGCATTTATAAAAAACATTGTTTATTAGTGTATTAGGTCTATTGTAGATACCACTTTAAAAAAGAAACCGCCGAGGTGTCTATCCCAAGGATGGTGTGGAAATTATATCAACTCTGTTAATTAAACTTGAAGTTAAATATTTTTTCACCTTGAAAAAAAATTTCGGGAAGTTATCCATACAATATTATATAGCATGTCCGTGTGTGTAGTTGCCAGACCTCCCATCGGAAAGCTTGAAGAATTTTCTATCAACTGAATTTCACAGAATCAAATTATTTTCAGTCGTTTAAAAATTATGGACTTTTGAGTAAGACTTAAATTTGAAAACTCGAAGATTCTGGATCTTGAAATTAAAATGTTGATATTTCTGAAACAGGATCAGCTAAGATTTCATGGGATGCGGTTTCTGTAAGGGCAGATCGCCCACAAAAAGATGGCATAGTCACTTTTTGTCGTAATTTTTATCAAACTGAACTTTGCTTCTGGCCGGGAGTGTCATGATAATCGATAATTTCCGCATTTTGTTTTCTTTGATAAGTTACAAACTATTTTACAATTTGATATATTGCACAGTGGATGGAGTGTGCAAAATAAATAAACAATTCATACTAAAATTTAAATTTTGATTATTATTGAATTTTAATCGATTAACAGAATAAATAATACAGTTTTAACTTATTTGTTTTGGTATCAGTCAAGTAATCGGTTAATCAATTTACTGAAATAAAAACAAGTAATCGGTTAATCAATTTACTGAAATAAAAATAAGTAATCGGTTAATCACTTTACTGAAACACAATGTGATTGTAACATTGTTTTACTATACCAATATAATTAGTCGTTAAAACATCTTCACAACAGCAACGTCAAGTTAAACAAAAACATGTCGGATGAATTTAAATGTTTTTATAAACTTTTAAAAATTGCCGGTTTAATGTCCGTTCAATACGATACAAATGAAATGTGTTACAAAATAAAACATAATATAATTTATTATATTTATTGTGGTTTAATACAAATTTCTTTAATATCATCCATAATAGTGATGACGTTGTATAAACCGATATACTTTTTTGCGGGATTTAATGAGACCGGAAATTATTATAATACAACAATGATACAATTAACAGATGGTCTTCATATTTTACTTAATACATGGTTGATTTTAAGGCAACATAAACATTTGGAAATTTTGGAAATGATACGAATATGGAAGTTAAAGTATTTAACAACCAGCTCTCAAAACTTTTCCTTTTACACGAAAACTCGCTTAAGATTTTTAGTATTAGCTTCGATTTTATATTTCTATAATATAATGCAACTTGTTAATCAAAATTTATATGATAATATTCTGCTAAATCTACCGTGGGTTACATTTACCATACGTCTATTCGTATCATCTTTAATATCATCAATTTATATTGCATTACTTATGACAATAAAGAATAGTTTTAAATTTATTGAAATATCTATTGCAAATCTAAAACTACAACAAAATGCCACATTTTTAATGGAATTGCATGTTAAGAAATATCAGAAATATTTAAAATTTCACGATAAACTTATAAACATTGTAACCCAGGAAATATGCAGTATTTATGGTATCGGAATATTAATTTGTTTCATATTTATAATACTTGAAATAATATTGGATACTTATTTACTGGCAGTATTTAAGTCAGGAGCAAAACTTGAAAGTGGAGAGGAATATTTTATGTATGCTTTTGAATCAATGGTTTTCATGTTGCCGACATTTATATTTGTAATTGTGGGTTGTCTATGCAGTAATATAGAAAAAGAGGTAAAATTACAAAAAAAAATTATTTTTTTAAAAATGTTAAGTCTTTTTAGATCTTCTTTTATTTAATTCTTCTTATTTTAAATGAGCTTAAGATAATTTATTTATTAATTATTTCCAATATTTCGTCTCCACATTGGGTAACTTCTTCAGGAAACAATTACTACCATTTTTCTTCGTCTCCACATTGGGTGTCTTCTTAAGGGAACAATTTTACAATTTGTTTGAAAAACAAACAAATTGTAAAAACTGTTCCCTGAAGAAGTCACCCAATGTAGAGACGAAATATTGGAAATAATTAATAAATAAATTATCTTAAGCTCGTTTAAAATAAGAAGAATTAAAAAATAATTTATGCTTAAAATTTGACCGGCAACCAATGACAAGGACCAAATTAGTTTCGAATTATTATTAGTTTAAAAACTAAATATAAACAGCTGATATTTAGTTTTTAAAAGCATAGACACATACACAGAGAAATAAAGTGCCAACCAAATTGAAAAGTGTATATATTTACATTAGTTTTATGTATATTTTGGGTGTTACAAGTAAAATTTAGTTGAAATGACCAAACTTTGTTGTGGTTGTGCCGTAGTAACCGAATTTCAGTTGACACATACCAAAACTTTTCTATGTATGTACGAATGATTTGTTTGGCAGTAAAAATAAGCTACTGAAAATATATTTATATCTCACGTTAGCTCAATTAATCTAAAAACTTTTATTATGAGTGTTGAGTGTCAAAAAAAATTTGCAATATTCAAATTTATTCGCGGATTTGTTTTTTTAAATTTTAGCATTTTAAATTTTTTTAATACAAAAAAAATTAAAAGTTTTTTATATAGGAACTAGTGTTGGTAATAATTCGTATTTTTATTTTGTTCGAATAAACGACCAAGCAATTTTTGATCAAACGTTTAATTGTTAAAAATTAATCGCATGAACAACGAATCAATATAATTTTAAAAATAGATAAATAATTAATGCATTTTAACATTCAACATTAGAAGAAATTTGGAATCAATTCGAATACACAGAAAAAACTAAAACGGGTTTCAATTAAAAAATTTATTGAATCAATTAATATTTTAATTGATTTTGCACCTTTCACAGCAATGATACTATCAATTAAACCTTTTATTAAAATTAAGAAGGAAAAAAAAAGTTATAAATAACTTCTACAAAAAAAATATGATACTCACAAAAAAAGTGTGTGATCTATACGTTGGTATGTGTGTTTTTTGCAATGCTGAGTCTGCTTATGTGTGTGCTTGTTTTGTGTGTTAACTTCAAATGTATTTGGTATTTTATACTGAAAATTTTCTATTTATGCATACAGTGTATGAAAAAATAATATGATAATTGCGTCTAAAATAAAATATGTATTTATATATTTAAAAGTAAATTAAAATAATAATTGATTCAATTAAATTTTTGTTTAGAAACAAATTAAATTCAAATCAAATCTTTATTTAGATATTTTAGGTTGATAATTTTTTCTGTGTACTACAACAAAACCAATTCTCAAATACAATAATTTTAGACGCCAAAAGATTTCTCAATTATACGCCCTTCGGAGTTGTTATCTCGTGATAAAAAAAATAAGGTTCTGAAAATCGTTGAAATATATAAGTTTTAGAACTGTTAAGATCTTATTTTAGTTACGCTAGAAATTACATAAATGGAATTCACAGAATTGTCAGTTCTTTCAAAACGTATTCTGATGATGGGAACCTAGAAAATTCCCGAAATAGATCTATCAACACATTCCTGAAAGTGGTAAATTAATAAATTTAAAAACAGAAACTCTATAGATTATTTGTTAGGACAATATCCTTATAAAGAAATATAGAGTATAACCTCGAACTTGAAGAAATTTTCAATTTTACAATTAAAGGTCGAGAAAACATAATTTTTATTTTTAATAAAAATTATATAAAACTTGATTTTAATGAACTTTAGATATATTGTAAAGGAGCAAAAAAAAAAGAGACACGTATTTTTTTTAGCTGTCAAATCTCACTTTTAAATGCTAAAAGGAAAAGTTCAAAATTAATTTATTTTTTATGAAAACTTGTCTTTAATTTACAAAAACTACATTTATTTGTACGCAGGATTAAAGTACTTAAGAAAATAAAAATGTTGATAATCACATTGCCAATATAGTGGACCCAGAATTGCCGCATTTTTTAATTATTTGAAATATAAGGGAAAAAGGGCGTTGTGGTGTAATGGTTAGCTCGTTGGACTGTTACACAGATGGTCCAGGGTTCGATTCCCGGTGACGACAACATCAATTTAGAAAAATAATATGTATGAGTTTTCTATCACTTATATGTATCGCTGTGCCCACCTTCGGTGTTCCCATAGCACTTAACCCCACCGAAGTAAAATAATGAATCAGGGCTATGAAACAAAAAGCTTCAATAAATTCGCCAACTCTACATCAGGTGGCGAGCAACAACAGTTCTAAGACTTATCTACTCGCGTAATTACAATGTTGCCATGTTTGAAGCCCTTCATCTTTCACCACCTTTCATCTCTCCATTATCCCCTTTCCAAAGAAAGCAACACATTAATTAATAGGAAGAATTTCCTGAGTGTTGCTTCTCTTTTCAACAAAAAAAAAAATAAAACTTCAGATTTAATGTTACGCAAAACACATATTTTTTGAATAATAAAGGAATTTAAAGTCTTTGGGTATAATTTGTACACCAGTGAACGTGTCTTTAAAACACATTTCATTTGATACTAAATTTGTCTATAGTTACTTTAAATCAGTGAAGAGCATAACACATACTATTACATTTACGCTTGTGTGCGTAGCAGCAAAAAACGAAGTTCAATCCCACCCAGCATTTTTTGAAATTTTTAATCATATTCGAGTCTTTTATGTTACTTCTGCGCGACTAAAAAGCTGGAATATGTTCTCATTTTCTGATCATAAATGATACATTTGTCGGTAGAAAATGGTACCCTAGCCGCGACTCTTCTTGATGACTCATTTATGATACTGTTTTTTTGTTAGTTTTGGGTCATTTTATAGTCTTTTTCGAATCGTTTTATGGTCATTTATGAGTCTTCTTCGAATAAGCTACGAGTCTTTTTTGAGTCACTTATCATTATGTTAAGGAGTCTTTTTAGAGCCACTTATCAGTCTGTTTGGGAGTCTTTTTTGAGTCCCTTATCAGTCTTTTTCGGAGTCTTTTTCTAGTCATTTGAAAATATACAGTGACTCACAGCTTATTTCGTGTGTTAAACTTTAGAGAACATATTTGTTTATATTTTTAACATTAACTTAAATATTTATTAAAAATGGGCATTTTTTTTAAGATTTGATTTTTTTTAAGTTTTTTCTTGTAAATATAATAAAAAATAATATATCTTTAAAAAATACCCATTTGGACTTAATATTTAAGTTAATGTTAAAAATATTAACAAATATGTTCTTACAGTTTAACACACGAAATAAGCTGTGAGTCACTTTTTATTTTCTTAAAAGAAATAAAAGAATAATATTCAATTTAAATTAAGATTTATTTTTAATAAAAAACTAATACATAAAGTAAGTATTTTTTTAAATTAACACAAATATAAGACTACACCTAACATAACACAAAAACTATTGTCATTTCGACAGGAAACAAAAACTTAAAAATAAAATTTGTACATTTTCATTCACTCATTACATCATTGCTTACACTTCAATGAAACTTTTATAACTAGACAAATATCCAACTTGTTGACATTTACTCAAGAATACGCAAAAATTATCCCGTTAATCTTAAGAAAAAAAAACAACAAACAAGCAGTGTTTAATCATCTCTCTGCTCCAAATACGATAGTAAAACAAACAAAACTAATCACATTTAAAACACCTGCATTATCTATTTGCGATCAAGCAGTTTTCAATCTTCTAGATGAGCAAATTGTGATCTTATATAACGAAAAAAAACAATTACATTTTAAACACCTAGAAGATTGATTTGCGAGTGCTATATAATTTGTTGTTGCGTTTCAAAACAAGCACTTTTTACTCATAAGCGCGAAACATTTTCGAGTCCCTTTTTAACCGTGTAAGTGATTAATCAGTTATTGATCACCAAAAGTACTCGAAAAAGACTCGTTTTGGTGATTTATCAAAAAACAATCTTCCAATTGCTAGGCGGGATACGTTGTGTAGCGTGATCTTGCTTCCACAAGTGTTTAACAACAATTGACTTAATTTTTTTTAACACAATGAGAACAAAGCAACAGTCGAACGTCTATAATCGCTTAAAGTGTACGTGTGCGGATGTCGCGCAAGCAGCATTTTCTAGTCTAACCCCGCTGGGGTTGAACATTGAGAGGAAGCTGCTTTAAATAGAACGAAACAAACCGAAAAAAACGTAAAATCGGGTAATTTTTGACCCCACTTGACTTTTATTCTCTACAATATATGCTAATTCATTAAGATCTGTCGGTTCGGGTTGGGAAACCTCCCCTTGTTAGTTTTTTTTTCTTTCAAATATTTGTTTTTTTGTTAAACATTTTTTTTGTTTCGTTTTTCTTTTCAGGCTAATAAGACAGCTCAAATTTTGGCCAAAGTTTCAAGAACAAATACAAGTATAGACCAAATGGTAAATTTTCGTCTGAATTTAAAACTTATTAGCTAATTCCTGTTCTTTTTATTGCAGATAGATAAATTTCTTTTGAAAAATCTGCGTCAAAAACCAATTTTAACTGCCTATGGGTTCTTCTCATTGGATAGAAGCACATTATTTAAGGTAAGATTAATTGCTTTTTGGTTTAGATTAGAACATCTTATTGCCCAGATAATGGTACATTTGTGATATCTCTTCTCGAAATATATAATCTTTTTCCTGAAATTATGGCTTTTTTTTTTGGAATAACGGCCTTTTTTTTCAATATATACCTCAAAATTCATAAATGTTTACACACAAAGAAATATTTTGCTAATTGCCAACTGAAATTCGGACACTACGACTGAAATTCGGATAATATGAATTTCAGACGGTTTCCACAACTTAACATTAGTTTTTACAACAAAGGTCGATTATTTCAAATGAATTTTATTAGCTACACCCAAAATATTCAGAAATCTTATCATTGTACTCAGTGGATTTATAAGTTGTTACCATTAAAATACACTTTTCAATTTGGTTGGCACTTTATTTCTCTGTGTGTACTAACGTTGGAGAAGATTCATGAAACTAATTTTCGATTAAACATTTGTTCTGAAAACCACCTGTAACTTTGTAATTTTATTTATGAATGAGCATTTTAAAATATGTTTTTAATTTATATTTTTACTTATTTCAAATTGTTAAAATTGTTTTTTTTTAGCTTTTTACTGCAATTTTCACTTACATGGTTATATTGGTACAATTCAAGGAAATGGAAAGCACTACAAAGAAAACTAGTAATCATCCGTAAACTGTAGATTTAGGTAAACTTTGCAATATTCTAATATTTTTATTTTCATTTCTTTTTATACGAAATTGTTGTTAATGCTATTTTAAATTAATCAAATTAAAAAATATGTTAGAAAATAACATGACCAAAAGAAATGGTAATAAAAATGCAATGGTAATGCTTTTTTCACAACTCTAATTACACTAGTTTACAAATTTAAAAAAATTGTATGCAACAAACTTGCGACTTTTTTTTATTATGTATTTAGGCTTCCTAAAGCTGAAAATCGTATTAAAAGAAATTTTATGGTGTAGTTTTTAATATTTTCAATTTTTTGAGTAATATGTTCATATATTCATCATATACGAGAGTGGATCAATAAGCCCGTGACTTTTCGAACTTCCCTCGTAGTTATATGAAATGCAACACTGTTGCCATCAAGTACCACCTGTTAATAGACTACTGTCAAATATTGAGCAAGTTCCGTCATTTACTTTGCGTTTAACAGCTGTGGTTTACTGACTTTCGTTGTGGTCGCGTCGCACAAGTACAAATGACGCTAAACGTTCTGGACGGCCAATTGAGGTCAATACATCCGAAAATGTGAAAAAAAAATCCACGATATGGTGTTGGCCGATCGAAGAGTAAAAGTGCGTCAGATTGTTAATGTCATAGGCATTTCATATGGCAGTGTGGTTTCGATTTTAAATGATCAGTTGGGTTTAAGAAAGCTGTCTGCAAGATGGGTGCCGCGTTTGCTCTAAAGTGACCATAAACGTAATCGTGTGGCAGGATTTTTTGGAGTTGTTTAACCGCAGTTCGAATGAGTTTTTGCGGCGTTTTGTAACTGTGGATCTGTCTAAAGAATAGGTTTCTACGGTTGAACCGGCTCCGAAGAAACCCAAGGTAAGTTTGTAAGTTTGTCATTTTTAATTATGGCAACATTTTTTTTGGGATTCAAGCGCTATAATCCACATCGATTACCTTTAAAAGTGAAAACCAATAAACGGCGAATATTATGCCAACTTATTGGACCGATTTAACTAGGATTTAAAAAAAAGACCCCATATGGCCAAGAAAAAAGTTCTTTATCATCAAGATAATGCACGGGTGTACACGTGTGCAGTCTCAATGGCACAATTCCATGAATTGGGCTACGAATTGGGACCCCCCGTTAACCATTTCCTATTTTCAAACCTAAAGAAATGTCTCGGTGGAAAGAGATTTAGCTCCAGCGATGAAATTATTGATCAAACAAATGCCTATTTTATGGACCTCGAAAAATCCTATTTTTTGGAAGGGAAACAAAAATTGGAGAAACGTTGGACTAAGTGTATTGAGCTTAAAGGAAATTATGTTGAAAAATAATTTTTTTTTGTGCAAAAACCTGTGTTTCATTCAAAAAGTCACGGACTTATTAAGCCGCCCTCGTAGGATGAATTCACTTTGGTTAGTCGAAATGCAAAACAAATATCGTTAAATGCGCAACATATATTTTCAATGCTGTTTTCAAATCGGCTCAGAAGCTTTTTGCCTATAGATCGAAATTTTACGGAAAATCTTTATTTTTTCGACAAAAATTAAAAATCTGAAATTTCGAAAAAAATACATCGGCCATTCCACAATAGATTATCCAAAAAATGTATTTTTTATGTAAAACGGGGAAACTTATAAAAATATGTGCACACTAGGGTTTCAACTTTTTTTTGCAAAAATTTATACCCATCAGCACGTAACGGGCAATAACGTATTAACCCATTAATGCCCAGACGTTTTTTTTTAATTTTGACACATAATTTTTAAGCACTATCGCATTTTTTCAGAGCATTCTAAATTGTGACAACTCTGCTGGCAACTTAGGTTAATGGGTTAATAATATAAATTAATGGGTTAATAATAGAAAACGCTTTTTCAGGTCATTTTGAAACAAATACCTCCCGCATACAGTGCATTTAATTAAAATGCATTATTTCAAGTTTTTAACATTGAAGTTGTACTAGTTGACCAGTAATACTGCACAACATATTTAAAATAACTTTTTACTTATTGTGTTCGTTATTTTGCGAATTTTGATGTCTATATTTAATGTTTTAGTATCTACTAAAAATTTGTTTGAAATAAAAAGCAATATTCAATTAAATTTTTAATTGCTATATTATTCATATAATCTAAAATTGAAAATAATATCAATTTAATAGTTACAAATTATTTTAATTGTTACTACAATTTCCTCAATAGAGCCGAATTCAATTTAACTTTTAACTGAATCAACAAATATTTTAATTGAAACTCAATTTTAGTTACTTCTGTGTAAACATATTTAATTTTTAGTTTGCATTGTCTCAAGCAATTTTTTGATTATATTTTAAGACAAAGACATCGATTATGAAATGATATTATTTATTGCTTTTTTGTCGAAAATCAACACTTACAATGATAACCGCCCACTGGCAGGCAGGCGATTTTTTTCTAATGAAATTTGATGATTCGAACCGTATAATGCTGAACTAACAGGCATTTTCTATTTGTTCCAAGTCAAAAATAAATATTTTTATATTAAATGTATCAATAACGTTGTTACTTCTTAAAGAATTGTATTAAGTTTTTAAATTTGTCAAATCATTTCGGTGGGGGGCTACACTCATGGTAACTACACTAATAAAACGAGTTAGTAAAGTTTTCAAAATTTTGCTGAGTCAGCAAGATTTTAGTTAGGAGGGTACTCGCAATGAAATTGCTAATGTAAGAAAAATCTTGGATATTCAGCAAGAGCTTTGCTAACACTTAGTTGATTCAAAATCAAAGAATCCTTGCTAAAAGTTAATAAAATTATTTCCGAATATTAGTAGACTGAAAAGAGCTCAACAATTTTGTAGAAAAATTATAATTTAGTTAATTTATGCGCTGAAAATCTTAATTTTTTTTTGCTATTTAAATTTACAATATGTTACAAAATATAAAAATGTTCATAATCCCACATTGACGACACGAATTAATTTAATATCTGAAAATGTATAGAAAAAACTATATACAAATTTATATTTTAACTACTTACATCAATGGTTATCCACATTATGGCATCTTTCTGGAAACGAAACAAAAAGCAATAACAAAATATGAAATACATAAAACTTTTTGCAATATAAAAAAGAAAACATGCACAATTACGTAAGATGCGAGTCCCTGTCTTTCGTTTTAGTCTGACTACCTGAACATATATTTGTTTGCAATTTGACCACACTACATTTATAGTCACTATAATCATTTAGGCTACAAATACACATTTAATCTGTATTACATCTAAATATTTTATTTTGTCTTTCATTTAATTAATAGACAATTACTTTGACAAGCCGGTGACAACACAACATTTTTTTAATCCGCAATTTATATGTATACTATACACATTATTGGCGTTCTTTTGTTTTATTGTGTACGAAAAACAGAACATTGGTTGTCTTACAAGAGTTGCACTTTTTAGTATCATTTTATTCGTCTCTACTGCATCTTGACATCTACTTCATTATGCGTATATCTTTCAATCTTGTTGTCGTCCACACTTTTAATGTGCTTATCATTACAATTGATTTTTAAACAAAATAAATTAGTAAAACTTTAGTAAGGTATTAGTAAAACATTATTTAAAACAGTTAAATGTTGAATAAGTATAAATAATATTTTAGCTGAATACACAATTTCAGCAAAAAAAAAAATTGCTGAAAAATAGTATACTTGATTTACAAGACGTTCAACTAACTTTTCTACTAACTTATTTTTGTAATGCTCATATAATACCCTCAGCAACATTCATGTATCAACATTCAGCAACATTCATCTATCAACAATCAGCAACATTCATGTATCAAATTATTAAATGTGCACCATTAACAAGTAAATACGCAATTTTTCTCAGTTTTTAATATATTGCATCAATGTGCACTTAGAAATTATGTAGATAAGGACCACTGAAAATGAAGCTAAATACAACTGAAATTTTACTTGAAAAAAACTTACTTTTTATTAAATTCAACTAACATTGTTATTTGTTTCTTACTGTTGTTAAAATTACCATCAAATGTAGTAAAAATTAACCACAAATGTAGTAAAAAGTTATTTGTTTTATTTTTTTTTTAATAAAAGCAAATTAACTGAACAAATTTAAAAAACCAAAAATTAGTGTTTTTTTTTTTTAACGAACTACAAATGTACTCAAAACTGATCTTTCTCCTACAAATGACTGAGTGTTCAATTTAAAATAAAGATACTGTGTTACTACTCAAACAACTACAAATATTTACAGCAGAATTTCCCTGAGAATAATTTAATATAATTGTATTCATAATTTTTGAGCACCATATTAAAATTTTAATCGGGTTCTTTAATTTTTTTTCCAGAAAAATTGTGTCAAATGTTTTTGAAAAAAGATTTCGTCTGACAAACTTAAAAATAAACAAAATTATGATGTAAAATATACATGGAATGACTCCTATGCAGCTAACAATCTGTTAAACATTTATTTAATGCATTTTAATTTGTTTCTTTTTAGCTTTTTACCAACATTTTTACTTATATGGTCATATTGGTACAATTCAAAGAAATGGAGAGCACTACAAAAACATCCAGTCAGCAGCCATAAACTATAAATTTAAGTATTTTTATAATAAGCCTAATATGCTAATATTTTTATTTGTTTTTTTAAGAAATTTTTCATACTGTTATTTTAATTAATTTGTTAAATAAAAATAACAAATTGCAAATGAGTTAAGTTCAATAACGTGTAACTATTGATTTAGAACCTTCTACCCATTTTTTTTATATTATATATTGGAAAGACGAGAATAGGTTGATATACCAATTAATTAAAAAAAAACTACAATATACAGGGTGTGCTTATTTCTACTGAATGATCTTATAGCTTTTTTTTACAATTTTTTATCTTATTTTTTTCAATGAAAGCATAACTTATACATTTTTTTTAGCTAAGTATGAAAAATGTCATCCATTAAATGTCGTCTATTTTCCTGTTGGCATTTAAGGGCTCTTTTCAAGACGTTTTTCATTACGTTGCGCAACGTTTCTGGTTCCAATTTTGCAATTTCTGTGCAAATATTCAGCTTGAGCTGCTGAATATTTTGTGGTTTGATGACGCAAACCCGTCCCTTCAAGAAACTGCACAAAAACAAAATCAGCATTTTTTTAAATTATTTGGCCATCAAAGAATTCTCATAATCGCCATTCTGTCACTCGCGGTATGAGCTGTAAATCCATCTTGCTGAAACCATATGTCAGGAATATTGAGATCTACCGGACCTAAAAAAGTTTCTAACATGGTTAATACCGCCCGGAGACAGTTTCTGGTTACCCGGCTTTATTTTAATAATTTTAACTCTGTAATAAAGAATATTATTTATTTAAAATATTTGTTTTTGTGAATAGCAAAATTTTTGCTAAATTTAGCAACTGTTTTTTAAAAAAATAATGAAATATTTTGCTAAAATAAGCAACAAAAATTAGTACAAAATTTGTAAAATGAGATTAGCAAATAATGTTACTAAAATAAAAAATTGTACTAAAAATTAGTACAAAAATAGTAAGGTGCGAAAGAAATTTTTTTCTACTAACTTTTTCTTCTGAGCATACTGAGACTTTACCTAAAGTGTTTGTAAACTCTAATCTGATTTTTAATAAATTTAACATGTTTGTATTCTGCTAGTAGAGTCTAACAAAAAAAACATGCTCACATGTGTGGGTTATCTCTAATAGTTCCCGAGTTATTCCCATTTGAAAATATAAAATTCAAAATTTGGTCCTACTTTGAGTCAGTCTTTTGCGAATAGCCTAACGAAATCGGGGCCAATTTATTTTATAAAATATTGGATATTAAGTCAATATCTTGTCCCTATCAAAAACTACATTTGTTTAATTTAAAAATAAAAAAATCAAATGTTTGCGATTTTTACCCCAAAAAGCACCAACAGTCTTTTAAATAAATATAAAATTTTGTTGAACATTTAAAGTGTGGCAAGGTCTTTTTATACAAAAGCTAGTTTTGTTAAGAAGAATTTCGATTTGTATGTACTTTTCTCCATCAGCCGCTTCTAAAGTTGTCACGTTTTAAGACAAATATCAACTTTAACCTACACTCAAAAAAAAGTTAGAAAAGACAGCAAAAAATTTTGCTGAGTGAGCACAATTTTAGTCTGGAGGGTGCTTGCAAAAAACATTGCTTAATCGTCACTAGCACATCTTGACATACCGCGACATCTAATTCATTATACGTGTATCTTTCAATCCGGTTGTCGTCCACACTATTAAATTGCTAATCAGTACATTGTTTTATCAAAATAAGTTAATGAAACATTAGTAAAACATTAGATCAAAATAGTTAAGTGCTAATTAAATATAACTAAAATTTTAGCTGAAACATAATTTTAGCAAAAAATTTTCTGAAAAATAGTATACCTGACGTTTTATTAACTTTTATACTAACTTATTTTTTTGAGTGTACTGCTAGGAACTGTACACGAATTCAATTAGGTAGAGGGAGCTATTGTAGTTACATATAGCTAATTTATTAGGAAACTCACCTGTTCACCTGGGTAAGTCTCTTCCAATTTCCGCTAAAACTGTAGCAAACCAAGAACGAAATTTTGCAGTCCGTTTTATCATCATCATGGTAACGAAAAAAAATGCCTTGGACATTTAAATTTAATAAAAAAATTAAGTATTTGTTTTTCTTTAATATTACAAGTCAGAAGGAATTATTGGCTCACTGTAAGTAAGTACAATAAAATTTGGTTTAGAACTTTCGTTTTTAAGGTATGCAGTCTAAATTTTTGTAACTAAAAAACGCAAGCTGCTCAGTTTTTAAATTTTTTTTTAATATTTTAAAAGCGCCGCATTTTGTGTCAAGAGTCACAGCGATAAACAAATTTTTATCATCATCGCTGTTTTTTATAAAGCGCTGCATGAGAAAAATTTGTATTCAAAATCGCCTACATTTTTAAGTTGCCAAACCAATTTTTCTTGTGAGTGCCAAATTAATTGCTGATTTCAAAACGGGCTTTTAGTTATATCCCTATGGGGAATGGGACCGGTTCTGCGTGTGCCACATGATCGGTCCCTTCGTGCCAGAGACCAGTCCTCTGCTAAGCCCTACACTCAAAAAAATAAGTTAGTACAAAGTTAGTAAAACGTCTTGTAAATCGGGTATACTATTTTTTAGCAAATTTTTTTTGCTAAAATCGTGTTTTCAGCTAAAATTTTTGTTATACTTATTCAGCCCTTAACTGTTTTATACTAATGCTTTACTAATATACTAATGTTTTACTAATTAATTTTGCTAAAAAAAATTGTGCTGATAAGCACATTAATAGTGTGGACGACAACCAGATTGAAAGATATACGTAGAATGAAGCAGATGTCGCGTAGTAGAGAAGAGGAAAATGATACTAAAAAGTACAACTCTAATAAGACATATAAAAAATCAACCATGGAATCAAAACATGTAGACAGAGTAAAGCGAAAGACAAAGACACACATCTTAGGTAGATTTTTATGGTTCCTTTTTCTTATTGCAAAAAAGGGTTGTTTTATTCGTTTCGTTTGTTTTTTCGTTTCGTTTATATAATTATCTTCGGCAGTTGCGTCCTTTAAAAGATAGCATCATTTAGACAACCATTGATGTAAGTACACTCAAAAAAAAAAGTTTGTAAAGTCAGCAAAAAATTTTGCTGAGTCAGCAAAATTTTAGTCAGGAGGATGCTAGCAAAAAAATTTGCTAATGTCAGCAAAATCTTTTGCTGAAAATCAGCGAGCTGATTTTTAGCAACAAAATAAGTAGATTCAGCAAAAGTTTTGCTAACACTTAGTAAATTACAATTAAAAAAGCGTTGGTAAAAATTAATAAATTTTTTGCTGAATTTTAGTAGACTGAAAAAAAACGCAAAAAAATTGTAAAAAAAATTGTAATTTAGTTAATATATTTACTGAAAATCATAAAACATATTTTGTGATTCTTTTAAAAATAATTTACAATAATTACGAAATATAAAAATTTTCATATTCCCACATTGACGACATGAATTAATTTAATATCTGAAAATATATAGAAATAAATATATATAACATAACAAAAATTTTCTTTCAACTACTTACATCAATGGTTGTCTTAATGATGCTATCTTTTCAATGACGAAACTGCCGAAGATAATTCTAGAAACGAAACGAAAAAATAACAAAAACAAACGAAACGAAAAAAAACAACCCTTTTTTTGCAATAAGAAAAAGGAACCATACAAATCTTCCTAAGATGTGTGTCTTTGTCTTTCGCTTTACTCTGTCTACATGTCTGTATATGTTTTTTTCATGGTTGATTTTTTACTTGTCTTGTTAGAGTTGTACTTTTTAGTATCATTTTCCTCTTCTCTACTACATCTTGACATGCCGCGACTTCTGCTTATCAGCACATTTTTTTTTAGCAAAATTAATTAGTAAAACATTAGTATATTAGTAAAGCATTAGTATAAAACAGTTAAGTGCTGAAAAAGTATAACAAAAATTTTAGCTGAAAACACGATTTTAGCAAAAATATTTGCTAAAAAATAGTATAGCTGGTTTACAAGACGTTTTACTAACTTTTCTACTAACTTATTTTTTTGAGTGTAGTTGAAAGAAAATTGTTGTTATGTTATATATATTTATTTCTATATATTTTCAGATATTAAATTATTCATGTCGTCAATGTGGGAAAATGAAAATTTTTATATTTCGTAATTATTGTAAATTATTTTTAAAAGAATCACAAAAATATGTTTTATGATTTTCAGCAAATAAATTAACTAAATTACAATTTTTCTACAAATTTTTTTGCGTTTTTTTCAGTCTACTAAAATTCAGCAAAAAATGTATTAATTGTTAGCAAAGCTTTTGTATTTCTAATCTACTAAGTGTTAGCAAAACTTTTGCTGAATCTACTAATTTTTGTTGCTAAAAATCAGCTCGCTGATTTTCAGCAAAAGATTTTGCTGATATTTGCAATTTTTTTGCAAGCACCCTCCTGACTAAAATTTTGCTGACTCAGCAAAATTTTTTGCTGACTTTACAAACTTTTTTTTTTGAGTGTACCCTATGTAAACAACTGGCAACTTTAACATTGGCTTGTCATAGGAGGGGGCATTTGTCCTGCTTTAAACCACATAGTGGCATGCCACAGGACTAACCAAAGATGGACATACCACAAGACTGTCGCAAAAGGCCCATGTCGTATAAAACAAACGAAAAACTAAACAGCTTCCAATGGGTAAAATTCTGGCCAACTGGCTTTTTTCTTGTTAATAAGCATTATGGTTAAGTGGTAATTTTAAGACAATTGACACTGCTTAACCCACTTCAGTATTAAATTATACCAGTCCTGTGATAAGTCCTTCTTTAACCAGTCCCTTTTAGGGCAATTGACTCCTCATTCCCCATAGGGATATTTAATTACAACAAAAATATTGCGACGTTTATTAAAACTCTGTAAATCCAAATTGTACTTGTAATTTTTATTTACAATTTATTTAAGTTTAAATTATTAACAATATCGTATAAAATCAAGCGAAAACATTTATGTTAGGGTAATAAAAATTTCACTTAAATATATAATTTATGATTGATTATGGAGTTTTTTGTGTGGTGCTTTCCATTTCTTTAAATTGAACCAATATAACCATATAAATAAAAATGGCGGTGAAAAGCTAAAAAGAAAAAAATTCACAATTTATAATATGCACAGAAATGAAATGAGACATTTGGAAATAAAAATATTTATAAAAGAGTATGAACGTTATTTGAAGGTCCCAAGTTTTTTCTATCACTTTGACGTTTCATTTAGTGCACCGATTTCCGTGGAAGACACAAGTTATATTACTTTCTTAGAGGAATTTTTTATTAGCTCATTTTACTAATGTGGACATATTTAAATTTTTTAGGGCCCAAAGGAGATTAATGCTGTGGTTCCAGGATATCTGCCAAAAAGTCCAGAAATTTCGAGACACCAATTATAATAGACAAAAGCTCTCACCTTAAATAATGTACTTTTATCCAATGAAAAGAATCCATAAGCAGTTAAAATTGGTTTTTGACGCAGGTTTTTCAAAAGAAATTTATCAATCTGTAAAAAAAAGAAAAAAGCTCTCATTTTTTAAGATTTAAATGTTAATACGACAATATATTACCATCTGATCTATACTTGTATTGGTTCTCGAAACTTTTGCCAAAATTTGTGCTGTTTTGTTAGCCTGAAAAGAGAATAAAAAAAAAAATATAGAGAACAAAATTAGAAAATTTTAAGTCGATTGCCACTATTGAAGTCAAGTATAAGGCACTTCTTTTCACTTATAATCAACGAGTTAAAAAAAAAAATTGGTTATGTTGTAGAGAAAATTATTCTAAAGTTCGATTATCTTTGATAATCGGTAATGTCGAAGATATAGTGGATGAACTATTTGGAAACATTTAATATTTGTCGTTAAATTTTTGATCGGAATTATGTTGGAATATTTTCAAATTCGGTATGAAAATCTGAGTAAATGCAATTTGTTTGTCAAAAGAGGATGTTATATATGGGTAACTTTAAAAATTTCGTCACTTTGAGGTATAATATTTTTCCAAACAAGTTGTTCGTATGACATGAATAACCTTTTGTGTATACACGGAGAGAAAAAATATGATTAAACATGATTGCGTTCACAAAATTATCATATTATGATTCTATTTATCAGAAGACGATTTAGAATGATAATATGATTGCTATGATCATATTATGATTGTTAGACATTTTTTTCATAACATGATGCTCTTAACCAACAATAACATGATGCTCGTTTCTCTGAGTGTATGAAGAAAGAAAGAACTAGTGTAATAAATGCAGCTGAACTAAATGGTGCCTTTTTGACCAATAATTACTAAAATCACATTTTTGTATAATTTACAACTTTAGAGGCATTTTATTTTAAGCGTGAATAAGATATTGCATTGAAGTTTTTTGTTTAATTGAATAGCTTGTTGTTAATATCACCAACACTTTTCAAAGGAATCGCATTTAATTTGTTTTTTCCATTAGCAAAAACCGGACCAGGTTATAGCAAAAATTCAAAATTTTGATTTTCAAATGCGGATCTTTTTTTCACTTTAAGCGATACGTAAGTCACGTGAGTCAGCGTACTTATTATTGGAAATTACAAGCAGATTAGAGAAATATTTAATTTTTGAAAAGCTGTTGATAAATATAAAATTGGAAAGAACTGAAACTTTCTGAATACCCAAAATGTCCTTTTTAGGAGTCTAAATAATTAGTGCGAGATGGATTTAGTCCTTCTTTGAAACTTAAATTTGAAATTACATTGATTATTGCTGTGTTAAGTTTCCTGGCAATTCGGTCAGCCAGTAAGAAATATCTGAATTGGTTCCAAAATATTTGTTATACACCCCACTGTGCATCGTCAAAAACAAATGAGTATCTTTTTAACCCTTTACTGCATGAAACTTCAGATCTTAATAAAAGTTGTATCTTTGTATAGCAAATTGAAAATAAGTTAACAGCCGTTTCGGCGTTTTTCGATATTTTCACCCAATAACCTATATTCTTGGTGAGTTTATATAAAACCAAATAATGAGTGTCGGAAAGTCTATAATTGGTCCTTTTTATACAAATAGTTTGATTAATAACTTTTAATTTAGTACTGTTTATTAGAATACCCATACGTGCAAAAGTTTTATGTCTATCGCTCCCCGAGCATTATACGTTACATTGAGGTTAAAATTATTTCCATGCAAAACGTTTTCTCTCGAATGAAAACAGGCCACACAGAATCGCCTTTTACCCCTAAAAATTAACTAAAATTAGTTTTTTTTTTTTTTTCATATATATTTATTTGCAATCTATTTTAGAATAATAAGCAAATTACATAACAATATAAAGTGATATAAGTCTTAATCTCCAGTGAGATTAAAACATCTAAACATATGTATACTACTAAGTAAGTGTATACTATTTATAACCTACATATGTGTAAATACTAATACTAATATCTGTACATATTTACAAACTTAAAATATATTTTATTCTCTGAAAGGCAGGTCCAAAATATGATACCTTTTCAGTCTATGAATTTCTTCACTATCATCTAGTAAACTAATGGCAAGTGGGTTTAGAGTGATTGCTAAGTCTTTGAACATATTTTGAGCTAAATCTACTAATTTCCTGTTTCACTTTTGGTATCACTAAGTCTTTGTGTATATTTTCATTTGTTACAAACCATGGAGCGTCTAAAATCGTTCGAAGGGTTTTTGACTGATAACGTTGGAGAATTTCAATATTGGAATTACTTGCGGTACCCCAAAGCTGTATGCCATAGGTCCAAACGGGTTTCAATATAGTTTTGTAAAGTAGAACTTTATTTTCTAGACTAAGCTCTGATTTTTTACCTAATAACCAATACATTTTCTGAGTTTTTATTTTTAAGTGATCCCTTTTAGCCACAATATGATTTTTCCATGTTAATCTTCGATCTAAGTGCATACCAAGGTATTTAACACAATCAGATTTTGGAATTACAGCACCATTCAAGAAAACCGAAGGACAATCTCCTTTTCTTAATGTAAATGTAATGTGCGATGATTTTTCAGGATTCACACAAATGTTCCATCGTTTAAGCCAGGTAGCAATATGATTAAGATTATTTTGCACCAGATCTGAAGCTTCATTTTGGCAAGCATTACTTGCAATTAAAGCTGTGTCATCAGCATAAGTAGCGACAGTAACTTCTTCGTTTACAGGCATATCTGATGTATAAATAGTGTAGAGGACTGGACCCAAAACACTTCCCTGAGGGATGCCAGCCTTAATTTCACATGTATCAGAAACTTCATCTCGTACTTTTACATAAAAAATACGATTTTGTAAATATGACCTGAGTATCAAAAAGTATGGCGCGGGAAGAAGTTGCATTTTTATACATACTAATATGAAAAACAGTTCTCTCATAAGCATTTCTTACCTAGCAATGACGTGTCATGATGCTGTAAGCTGCGAAATTCAAAATTTGTGTCATAGCTTGTACTTAAACGGCTCCTGTATATTAATTTATAAATGTATTTCAGTGTAGACTGCGCCAAATTGTGTGGTATGACAAGTAATCCAATCATATTGGATAAATATATACTTCACTCCATGGCACTCTTACTAAAATCCAAATTTCAAATTTCCATTTATTATATTTTGGACACATCAAGTGTGTACGTGTCTAATTTGTTCGATATTTTAATCGATTAAATTATTATTCGGGTTCTAGGCTTTACTAGATAATCGATCAAAATTAAAAACAATAAAAATTGAACGACAGTACAACTTTCAACGTATTGGTTAGCAGCCAATACAGCTAAAATATCGTTATCGAAAAAAAACCATTTTGAGTTGTCTACCATTGCTCTTAAAATGTCGTAACTAAAATACGGTTATCCGTAAAATACCGTTACCCAAAAAGCTGAAATACCATTTTCATTAAAATACCTAAACCAAAATAATTGAAATACCGATACCCTTAAAATATAGTTCCGGCATATATGTAGAAAAAAGACACTTTTAAATATGTTTGATGTTTATTCAATTTTTTTAATATTTAGATATTATGTTTGGGACATACTTATAATAAATATATATATATATTTACAGCCAAACATATAAATGTTTTGCGGGTAGACCTTTTTCACTAGTTCCAAACAAATATATGATTCCAGGCAACATAATTGTATTTGCATATTAGAAACATGAGAAAAGGAAATGTTTTACATACAAAAGTATATTTCACCGCTTAAACCTTATTCACGACTTGATAAGCGACAAATTCATAAACTTGTCTTATACATATATGATTTTATTAAGGACAAACTAAGCGACCATTGCATCTACTTTGTCATATTCTTAAAACATCGATGACTTTATGAGCCACAATGTCTTCAAATTGTCAGCAATAAGATTTTATTGAGGATAAATCGAGCAACAATTGCATAAATTTTATAGTCCAAAAGCAACTGTTTAAAAAAATATACAAAATATCGGGAAAATAACCGTACAAGAAAAAAAAAATTTTTTTAAATGTAACAATATTTTGATGAATTCTAAAAGTACGATTTATTGTAGTGTTTTTGTGTGATTTGCTTTCTTCTGATTAATTGCTTAATTTATTTAGAATTATTTATTATTTTTTATTTCAATTTTTAATCTTAAGTTTTAAATTAATAAAAAATAAAGTGTCCCAACTATATATAGATTACTCCAAGGGACCATGAGAACTAATCGTTATAAAATAGTTTCGTGTTAACCGGTGTAATATTTAATTCAATTTTTTTTTTTATTATCCGAATAACATCAACAACATTTTAAAAAAAATTTCAAAAATTGTCTAAACCTCTTATTGGATTTCTTAGGCTGTTTGCGGACTGTTCAAAATTGTAAGAAAAACTGCAACCATTCCCAAAGTTTGTATTAAAAATTGTATAAAGATTTGTATGTAGGACTGTCAGAATAGTTCGTTTTAGGTTAAGGTGCATCTAATGCAAGTTCGTTTTAACAGATGAGTTTTATATGAAACTTTTCCCAAAACGTTGGGACTTGCAAATTAATTTGTATTAACCGAGAATTCGTCTTATCTGAGTTTGTCTTAAACGAGATTTACTGTAAAAATATCAAAAAAAGTAAAAGTTTTCAATATTTGGGTGCTTTTGTCCTTCGATACGATCGTCGATGTATAATTCAGTACATTGTAGCTCAAACGGTTAACGATAATATAGCCAAAATGTCGCTGCTATATTCATCGACGACTTTTATATGATCGTCAACGATAATGAGAGCGATAATGATCTTCAGATCATAGTGTACGATTTTCCCGACATTTGTTTGTCAACGAATTGCTTGGACTGTGGCCAATGTGTCTTCAACGAGTTACTATTGGTCGTGTAGCCGTCGTCAAGGATATCTTCAAGACATTGCCAGCCGGGTCACTAAATCGACTCTGAAAGTGAATCCGAACCGACCGGTTTACCATACGGTGGAGCTTATGTCCGCTTTTATTCAATAACTACAAACATCAACACAAACATATAATACCCTGACAACAAAATATTGTTGGGTATAAATAATTATAGTTAACAAAAAGTATTTACCTCCTCATCAATATTATTAACCCACAATGCATTCATATAAATTATTAGGGGCGGCAGTGTATATAACGATATTTGGCAAAAAACATGCAAAACAATAATTAATTCCTGCGTAAACCACTCATATGCCACAATTGTTAAGAAAAAATACGCCGATATATTTGTTAGAGATGAACCCGATTGTAACATTATTGCAAGACCGTAAATTTTCTTAACGTCATTGGAATATACAGTTAATAATTCATTGCGAATATAAAGAATATCTTTAATCTCTATTCCCGACGTTGAGATTTTTATTTTATAATTTAAAACTTTTAGCAATTCCAATAAAATATGGAGTAGGCATGTAAAGCTGCTTAAATAAATGGAATTATAAATGAAATATAATCCCAAAACTATGACATTACAAAAATACATAGACCCATTAAAACCAGCATCAAGTAGTCCCAGCAAAGTGAGATTTCCAACGAAGAAAACAATTAAAACACCATTTAGTATAGACTGCTTATAAATATGCTTCTTTATAATTTGATTGGATTGTTCATTATTAATTTTGGCGACCCATTCTAAAATTCTATTAAATAGATCAATATGTTTGTAACGAAATTTATAAAATGCTGTTGTCAGCACCAACTGAATCATGACAGTTTCTAGCAATTGCATTAATACCAAAATATTGCCCGTTTTACTATCATCATAAACATCCAGGACATTTGTAAATGATGAAACGCATACGAAAATAAAGAAAAATTCAAATAACACTAAAACCATAATGGTCAACGGAACATGTATTTTTCATGATTTTTTGTTACTATTAATTTATTGTCTTTTTTGCAATATTCCGCTGGTATAATACCCAAAATATAAACTATTTTAAATAAACGTTTAATAAGATCCTTCAACGACATTTTAATGAATTATTTTTTGTTTTTAATAGAATTTGGAAAGTTTTTTGTATATTAGTAGACAATATTGTGTCAACGATATGACTTTTAATTAATTACGTTTATTTGTTATAGTTATAATACATTGTTAAAAAATAACATTAGTATTTTTTAATATGTGTATAGTGCAGCGGTTCCCACCAAATTTTGCTTCACGGACCCCAAACAAATATTTTGTCATGTCGTCGGCTTGCCTGCAAGTACTACTATGTGTTTTTTTTATGTGTGTTTTCAGAAGAGCGGAAAAACTGATTTGACTTATTCTTTTAAGATATTTTATTGACATTTATGCCTTAATGATTCACTATCCTTTTCACTAAAATACTGCACTAAAAGAAATCCGGATTGTATCTCTCGGTGAGGTAAAATAGAAAAAATACCAATAACACATAGCACTACTTGCAGGCTAGCCGACGATATATAAAAATATGCTAAAATATCGACACAAACGAAAGTTGTATTTTTTGTTTTAAATATAAAAAAAAAATTAACAGAACCAACCATTAGTCCGATGGACCAGAAAAATTAACTCATTTATAATCGAGGATTATTTTACTGTAGACAAATATTAATAACTCCCCCAGCAATTATTAACTACTTCTTCTAAACACGGAGGGATCAGGCGTGACTCTTGATGGCAGAAATTTAAGATACTATTAACTTAGAAGGACGAATACCAGTAGGTTTAAGAATGAGGTCCTCTACTGGTAAAAGTTCAAATTAAAAGGCTCAGTCTACCTACTATTGCTGTTATACCTTTGGGGTTATGTTAGGAGAGAAGCTCGGGGTCGTGGAGGGAAGTCAGACTTCTCTCTCTATTGGAAAATCTCTCTTGGCAACGACAGGCTTAAGAGATTAATTTCTTTTTCCAGTGCAGGATCGAGGAGACTCTGTCCCTCGGGAGGGGTGTGACTTGCGAACCCTGGTGTCTTACCTGACCATGGGGACAACTGGCAATCTCAGATACCACCTGCGCAAAGGGTCTTCGGACACGGATGAGTGTAGGTTTGCGAA
>CM037854.1:194965947-195037969 GCA_021234595.1 Delia radicum
CAATGGAAACTCGCAAAGGTTACACCGGTCCCTAAAACTAACTCAGAGCTGAGACCTATTGCTATATTGCCCTACTTGTCTAAAGTTCTCGAAAAGTTATGCATAATCAAGTCAACGCCTACTGGAAAGATACAAACTGTTGACAGAGAAACAATCCGGTTTCTGGAAAAATCACAGTTGTATTACTGCCCTGGTTGATGTTGCAGAGGAAATTCGTCGTGAAATTGATCTCAATAATATTAGTTTTCTAGTTCTCCTTGATCATTCAAAGGCATTCGACACTGTTGATCACACTATTCTGTGATCTAAACTAAGACGACAGTTTAATTTTTCAAACTATTCAACAAAACTAATTTTATAAATAATATATATTCTAAACCCAGACTGGTCCCCAGAGGAGTACCTCAAGGCTCAATACTGGGTCCGATGCTATTCTCAATGTACGTTAATAACTTACCTAGACAAATAGCCCATTGTGCAGTACATATGTACACTGATGACGTTCAAATCTATATAAGTAGCCCGATAAAAGTTATTGATGAAAATGTAACCAAACTCAATGATGATCTCAATAATATTTATAACCGGGCATCTGCAAATGGACTAGTTTGAACCCCCACAAATCGAAATGTCTTGTTATACACAAGAAGTCTTTACGCCGTAATTTGAATTTTGATATCATGCTAAACAATCAGAAAATTGACATTGTGTCTTCTTCAAAAAACCTGGGTGTGATATTTAACAACACACTGAGCTGGAATGATCACATTAACATTGCCATAGGAAAAAGGTATGGTATGCTTCGTACACTATGGGCAACTCAAAATTATACGCCGTTAAATATAAGAATAACACTTGCGAAAGCATATATAATGCCAGTTATGTTATATGGATGTGAGCTTTTTGCTCAATGTGATTCTGCTAGTGCCAAAAGGATGAATGTGGTCTACAATACCTAATATGCTTCGTAAACGTGATTCAACTTTGATTCACTCAAAACGACTCTATGGACTCTCTTTTGACAACATCCTGAAAACCAGACTTCTAGTAATTTTACTACATAAAATAATATACTCGAAAGAACCCAAGTATCTCTTTGACCACCTTACGTTTGCAAGATCGCAACGAGGCAAAAAGATAAAACCAATCAGATATCGTAGCCTGATCTCAAAATGGCAGTTCTACTATATTGCTGTACTTCTCTGGAACTTTCTTCCAAATCGCAATCAGACCATAAACAACGCAATAAATTTCAGAAAAGAAATAACTGTTAATTTTTCTTAATTAAATTTTTCATTGTAGTTCTCATTTTTTTATATTACATTATATCTTATAATGTTTTATTTGATTTATTTATTCATTTATTTATTTGATTTTCATTTAATTTTTATTTCATTAATTATTATATTAATTTATTTGTGTAATAATTATGTAAACTATCTGTAATAATCATTCCCATGCTGTAAATAAAAAGACATAATTCTTGTTGTATGGGAAGAACGAATAAAGAAACTAAACTAAAAAACCACACATTACCAAATAATGGGTAAAGTAATGTGTAGCCATAGGGCCTCACGCATTATATTACATCTTACTTCACTGACGAATTTTACAGGCGATGAGCCTAAAAGTAATAGGGTGGACTCATTACCTTGTAGGGGGTAAAGTAACTGGTTACTTATATGGTTACTTGTTTTGAAAAAGTAATGTGTCAATAAATAGATTTTCATAAAAAGAATTTATAAAAAAAATTATTACAAATATTTTTTTAACTAAATAAATAACGTGGTCAAGCTGAGATTTGAACCTGAATCTCTGGTTGTTAACAATTAGTTATGCGAGAATTCTAATAACTGAGCTATCAATACATATAATATTTGATTGCTTAACATGTAAATTAATTGTTGTGCTTCGTGTTTTCGTTCGTGATATCAAAAATATACACCTTACCCTCATGCTTACAAAAAACCACAAAGCAATGTGTCTATAAATAGATTTTCAAAAATATATATTAATAATTACATTACGTTTATAATTCATGCATTATGTAATTGATGATCGGTAAGTCATTATTTGATGTTTTGAAGTAATGTAAAATGTAACGAGGTATCATTACAAGGTAATCCATAAGAGTTAAATTATCGGTAACTCATTACTTCTTATTGGAAAAAAATGATACAGGTAAGGAGTAATGCATTACAAGGTAAGGAGTAATGCATTACAAGGTAATGCATTACTTTATCGCACCCATTACCAAAGTTTTGTTGGGTCTTTTAAACTGTTTTAAAAAAAAAAAATGTATAAATCCTTTAAAAAATGTTTAAATCCTTTAAAACTGATATTATTTTTTAAGAACTTTCTCAATTTTTATATCTTGCGAAAGCGTTATAACATCGCGTATTATGACTTCCACAACATTTGTTAAATCATCTGAAATTCCTCATTATTGTTTGTTTTTCGCTTTTTTTATTGTTTACTTTGTTCTGATTAATTGCTTAATTTATTTATAATTATTTATTTTAATTTTTAATCTTAAGTTTTAAATTTGTAATTAAAACAACTAAAATTAATTTAAGAGAAAATAAAGTGTCCCAACTATATATAGAGTAAAAACCGGCTAAGACGAACTCCGAGTTACCACGAGAACTAATCGTTATAATAGAGTTTCTTATTAACCGGTGTAAAATTTACTCAAAATTTTTAATTATTCGCAAAATATAATAAAAAAATTTAAAAACATTTTCAAAAATTGTGTAAACCTCTAATTGAATTTCTTAGGCTGTTTGCGGACTGTTCCAAATTGAAGGAAAAATTGCAAACAATCTGAAAGTTTGTACTTAAAAATTAAAAATTATATAACGATTTGTATGTGGGCACTGTCAGAATAGTTCGTTTTAGCTTAGGGTGCATCTAATGCGAGTTCGTATTAACAGATGTGTTTTATATTAAACTTTTTCCCAAAACGTTGGGACTTGCAAATTAATTCGTATTAAACGAGAATTCGTCTTATCTGAGTTTGTCTTAAACGATATTTACTGTAAAAATACAACAACAAAAAATATATAATTTGTTCATATTTGGGTGCTTTTGTCCTATAATTCTGGACATTGTAGCTCAAACGGTTAACGATAATATAGCAAAAATGTCGTTGATATATTCATCGACGACAAAGTGAAGTATATTGTCACCCATGTGATCGTCAACGAGAATGTGAGCGAAAATGTTGCTCAGATCATAGTGTACGATTTTATGGACATTTGTTTGTCAACAATTTACTTGGACTGTCGCCAAAGTGTCTTAGCGAGTTACTATTGGTAGAGTAGTCATTGTCAAGGATATCTTCATGACATTGCCAGCGGGGTCACTAAATCGACTCCTGAAGTGAATCTGAACCGACCGGTTTACCATACGGTGGAGCTTATGTCCGCTTTTTTTCAATAACTACAAACATCAACCCAAACATATAATACCCTGACTACAAAATATTGTTGGGTATAATAATTATAGTTAACAAAAAGTAATTACCTCCTGATCAATATTATTAACCCACAATGCATTCATATAAATTATTAGAGACGGCAGTGTATATAACGATATTTGGACAAAAAACATGCAAAACAATAATTAATTCCTGCGTAAACCACTCATATGCCACAATTGTTAAGAAAAAATACGCCGATATATTTGTTAGAGATGAACCCGATTGTAACATTATTGCAAGACCGTAAATTTTTTTAACGTCATTGGAATATACAGGTTAATAATTCATTGCGAATATTAAGAATATCTTTAATCTCTATTCCCGACGTTGAGATTTTTATTTTATAATTTAAAACTTTTAGCAATTCCACTAAACAATATGAGTAGGCATGTGAAACTGCTCAAATAAATGGAATTATAAATGAAATATAATCCCAAAAATATGACATTAAAAAAATACATCGACAAATTAAAGCCAGCATAAAGTAGTCCCAGCAAAGTAAGATTTCCAACGTAGAAAACAATTAAAACACCATTTAGTATAGACTGCTTATAAATATGCTTCTTTATAATTTGATTGGATTGTTCATTATTAATTCTAGCGACACATTTCTAAAATTCTATTAAATACATCAACATGTTTGTAACGAAATTTATAAAATGCTGTTGTCAGCACCAACTGGATCATGACAGTTTCTAGCAATTGCATTAGTACCAAAATATTGCCCGTTTTACTATCTTTATAAAAATCCACGACATTTGTAAATAATAAAACGCATACAAAAATAAAGAAAAATTCAAATAACACTAAAACCATAATGGTCAAACGGAACATGTATTTTTCATGATTTTTTCGTTACTATTAATTTATTGTCTTTTTTGCAATATTCCGCTGGTATAATACCCAAAATATAAACTATTTTAAATAAACGTTTAATAAGATTCTTCAACGACATCTTAATGAATTATTTTTTGTTTTTAATAAATTTGGAAAGTTTTTTTGTATATCAGTAGATAATATTGTGTTAACGACATAACTTTTAATTAATTATGTTTATTTGTTATATAATACATTGTTAAAAAAAGCATTAGTACTTTTTTAATATGCGTGTAGTGCAGCGGTTCCCACCAAATGTAGCTTCACGGACCCCAAACAAATATTTTATCATATTGCCGACTTGCCTGCACGTAGTACTATGTGTTTTTTATGTGTGTTTCAGAAGAGCAAAAAAAAAACTGAAAAATATAAATGTAATGTAACATTTACATTTTTTCTACAATTTATGTGAGTAACATTTATTATTAAACTTTTTAAATTCCCATACTGTACTTAGAAGATGCAAATCTTGTTGTATGGGATACTCAAATAAATAAATAAAAAATCAAATAAAATAAAATATTTTATGTAATATAAAGGGTGATTTTTTTTGCTACTTTCCTTTTAGCAACACTGTTTTTGGCGGCTCAGCTGTTTTCGTGTAACATATTACTATTAAACATATTCAGTTTGGTCTATAATTTAACCAGGAATCGACTTACAAACGAACAACGCTTGCAGATTATGGAATTTTATTGCCAAAATTCATGCTCGTTGGCGCTGGCAAAGTTGGATGAAGAACCACGTTGCTATCGGAAAATTGTGTTCAGCGACGAAAATCATTTCTGGTTGAATAGATACGTAAACAAGCAAAATTGCAGTATTTGGTGTGAAGAGCAGCCAGAAGCATTGCAAGAACTGCTAATGCATTCCGAAAAATGCACTGTTTGGTGTGGATTATGGGCTGGTGGCATCATTGAACCTCACTTCTTTAAATACGAACGAAGGCAGAAAAGTTGCCCAAAATTGAAGAGCTGGGACTTGGGTGACATGTGGTTTCAACAAGACAGTGCCACACAGCACGCGATAACAATGGCCCAATTAAGAGGCGAGTTCGGTGATCAGTTTATTTCATGTTTGAGGCCGGTTAATTGGCCGCCTAGATCGTGCGATTTAACACCTTTAGACTATGTTTTTTTGGACTATGTTAAGACTCATGTCTATAGGTACAAGCCCGCAACGCTTGACGCACTGGAAGACAATATTGAAGAATTTATTCGTGAGATACCGACCGATATGTTGGAGACATTTACATGAAATCATCTTTAAACATTGAATTATATAGATCGTTCTATTGACTCAAATAAAGATTTCATAAATTTCTCTAAATTTGATGAGTTTTTTTTTAATAAATCCGAAAGCTCTAAAAAATCACCCTTTATAAAAAAAAAAAAATGTTTTAGGAAATAATCGTGGTATTTAAGAAAATCCAATTCTAAATGCGAAATAATTGCGGAAAAAACAGAACGATTCGGTTGGAACTCGGCTTGTCTCAACCGAAAATTCGGTTGCTGCAACCGAATTTGGTTGTGACAACCGAATTCGTCATCACAACCGAATTCAGTCATCCCGAATTTAGGTTCCCATTCGGTTATGTCAACAGAATTGTGTTATTTCAGACGTTCGGTTCGGTTAGGTTTGTTCGGTTTCGTTGTGACCAGGTACGTATCCATGGGTAAGGGAAAATGGCACATTTCCTCCCCCAAAATTAAAGTTTTCAATACAAAAGACGAGCCATAGGTGATTTTTGAAAGAACTCACTACAAATAACACGTAGAGTTTTGGAGCTGATGAGTACACTTGAGCTTCTTTTTTGGCAGGTTAACTTACATCAAGTTCTGCGTCACCATCGGTCTTTAGCTAATTTTTTACTTGACGTGAATCAAATTTCTTTAAAGTATGTCTCAAAAATTCTTCAAAGAAAAGCGAATACTTATACTTGTTGTATATTCGAAGAAATTATTCTTTTAGTGTAATACGGCCAAAAAATCTTTTATCGATTCAAAACCCCTTTTAACTGAATATCAGGTATCCCTTAAATACCGCTACCGAAATAACTGAAATACAGTTATCCGTAAAATACCGTTACCGATAAACTGAAATACCGATATCCCTTTAAAATTTGTTAGTGTTGTCGCTAAAATACCGAAATAAATGAAATAGCGTTATCCTTAAAATACCATATCAGAAATAATCGCTGTATATACTTAAGCAGATATATTTTCCCAAAGTTTGATCAGAGTTTATGACATTAGAATTCGATCATGATGGGGTTAACAATATTGTTGTGCATTGATATTACCTTTATCCTTAAAATACCGATAACGAAATAGTGTTACCCAGAAGATACCGTTTCCGAAATAACTGAAAACGCGTTATCCTTAAAATACCTTCACCGAAATAATTAAAATACCATTACCGAAATAAAAGAAAATACCGATTTCCTTACCAACACCCGTATCGAATCAGGTTACCATCCATGCTTAGCATTCAAAGAGGGAGTATTCTTTTACTCTTTTGATGAAATTGCTCAGTTTTAATATTATGGTTAAAAATGGTACGACTTAAATACAAAAAGAGTACTCAAAAGCTTAGATTTCCTTTAAACAAGTTCTATAAGTAGTGCACTAGCTAAGAAAGAGTAATGTACAGTTTCTTTGACAGATTATATAGATAAGCACCTTTTCTTCAGAGGAGAACGATAAAAAGCACCACTTGTTTGACAAAGTACTAAAAAACGCACTGTATTTAAAAAAAAATGGTAGAATAGGTATTATTTATTTAAAGATGTGTTTATATTACGAAGAATATTTAAAAAAAGGTTAATATATCTAAGGAAATATAATTTTTTGTTATCAATATTAAAGAAAAATAAGGAAATTTTCTTGCAAATAGTACCAACATAAGTACAGTTTCTTCTAAGGAGTACTAATTTTTCGATAAAAAAACATTTCTTGTAGAACTCATTCAAAAAAATCTCGTAGCGTGTTTAATAAGGACCACTTTTAAGTAATAATTCCAGGAAATGGTGATTTTTAGAAATCTTTTAAAGAAAATATATATTTTGACAGTAATCATTTTTCTAAAACAAAACTGTTGAAATCTATTCTTTAAAGATTACACTCACATAACAATTTCGGTTGTCTTGACAGAATTTTATTCAATTTTGACAGTAATCATTTTTCTAAAGCAAAACTGTTAAAATCTATTCTTTAAAGATTACACTCACATAACAATTTCGGTTGTCTTGACAGAATTTCATTCAACCGAATTGATTTGGTTGCCACAACTGAATTCGGTTGTAGTAACCGAATTGGAGCTTAGGGCAACCGAATTCGGTTGTGACAACTGAATTCGGTTGCGACAACCGAATTTACGGGGTTTGCAGCAATCAAATCAATTCGGTTGGATGTCATTTTCGAATTTTTATTTAAATAATTGACCGAATGTGATAATGTTAGTTTATTTTTAATATTTCCTTTGTAAATACTAGGATATTCAATCGGTTAACCGTTACTCGATTAATCGATGAATTTTAAGTAAAACAACTGTTCGAGTAAACGAATAACTCGAACAATTTTGGTCGATTAATCGAGTCAACCGAGTAAATAAAAATATGTTCTATTTCAGTTTATATTTCATTAAAAAAACTTAAATTGTTTCGTATTTTTTAAAAATAATTTTATTTTAAATCGAAAACGTATTTTGGGGTTCAATGTGAACGTAGTATAAAATATAGAGCAATGTGTCAGTTGCCAAATATAATTACATATTATATTTGTGTGGTAGGGCTATAATTTCTTTACGTGTCACCAAGATATAGACAATACTGCACTGATAAACTATATTTTTTTTTTTTTTAGGGTAATTTTGGAGAAAAGACTTTCGGCATCAATGCCAAAAATCAATACCTAAAATATCACATTTTTAACAATTTCTAAATATATTTTTAAAATATCCTTGAACAATTACAGACATTATTATACTCAAATATATGCTCGAATATAAAAAAAAAATTAAAGACCAAAAGCTCCGATTTGCATAAATTAAGCGAAATGTTCAAGTATCTAACTACCTATTCAAAAAAAAAATTAAAAACGGAAAACCTTTAGATTGTGTTAAATTTTTTTGAAAGATTCGAATTGTACCTAACTTCCCAGCGAAGAAAGAGTGGAAAAAGATGTAGTAAAATCATCACATATATGGATTCAGATGTAGTGCAAATTGAGGTGAAACACGCATGATTTCAACATGGGGTTGTCATAGGACGGAGGTAATGCAAATTACTCAAACTTCACTTTATTAAAAGTACTATGTGTAAGGTTATGAAAGATTGTATTTTTGGGTAGTTCTTTTTCATAGAACTTAATTTGTTATTTTTAAATTTGTGATTAAGGTATGATGTCAATTCACATCATTTTTGCTGAGTGATAATATGTATCTGAAGGAGTGCTTAAAATGTTATAATTAAAAAAAAAAACTTTTAAACAAGTTTCTAGCTTTAAAAACAAAGCGAAAGTAATAGTTTTTCGTTCAACTGAAAAGAAAGAAAACTATTGTTAATGCCCGTAATTTCAAGCAATATTTACCTACCAGTGCTTAGATGCCTACCCGATTTTGTTCGTGTATACGGGTAGATATCTAAGCACCGGTAGGTATCTATTGCTTGAAATTACGGGCATAAGTCTGCTATTTTGTAATCTTTGTTTTTCAAATTTAAAGGTCAGAAAACACAAATTCAAAGCGACATCTAGATTAAAGAAAATAGTTGTTAAAAGACACAAACTCCCGGTTCCATTCGAGTATGTCAAATACCAAATTGTAACATTCGTGACATTTCGACTAGTTAGCCTTGTATATGATGACATTATATGCTAAGTTTAGGAACTGATCTAAAAGACCAGCATTAGATCAGAAAAATCAGTAGTAGTAGCTACTTTGTGTGTAATGAAAATGTTGTTTATTTGGAACTACTTCGCATTATTTTTGCTGGGTTATCATACTTTTTTGGTGTTACAGCTAAAATTGGGCCGTTGACTCTTTTCTTCTTAAATAAATTAATGGTTAATGTAATTTATATGATTTATACTCTATATTTTCTTCTATATTATTCCTCTATTATTCTGCTATTACTTTATATTGTTTTTGATATTTGCAAAAAAAAATTCTAAAAGTTATATCTAATAAAAACGAAAGAATATAATTTAGAATATTTTTTTAATTTAAAATTAATTTTCCAATCTTATTTTCTTTTTTGATAAAATACATTTCGGAACTTCCGATTTTGTATTTATTTTGTGTTTTATTATGAATTTTTAAGGAAAAATTTATTAAATAAATCATATTGAAATTATTCGAGTTACTCGAGTAATTTAAAAATCTTACTCGCTTAATCGAGTAAGTTGAAAACCTCAAATCGAGTTACTCGTTTACTAGAACAAAACCAAACCCGAGTAATTTGAATAACCTAGTAAATAGTTACTAATTATAATAATTGTTTTAAGAGTAAAAATTTGCATTTTTATTGCGAAAATTATTTTTAGGTCGATTTGAAAAATAATATTAGTTTTCGGTTGACACAACCTCCTTTTGTAAATAAATTGGTTGTGGTAACTATTGCTATTGTTGCCGTAACTATTCGGTTGCAGCAAGCTAACAAATTTGGTTCCGGCAATCTCAGAAATGTGGTTGGAAAAAAATTCTATTGTCACAAAGGAATGTTTATGTGAATTCAAAATAGGCATTGTACACAAATATAAAATATACACAGTAAAAATTATCAACCTAAAATATCTAATTAAAGATTTGATTTGAATTTAATTTAATTTGTTTCTAAACAAGTATTTAATTGAATCAATAAATATTTTTATTGACTTTTAAATATATAAATACATATTTTATTTTAGACGCAATTATCATATTATTTTTTCATACACTGATGCATAAATAGAAAATTTTCAGTATAAAATACCAAATACATTTGAAGTTAACAAACAAAACAAGCACACACACAAACAGACTCAGCATTGCAAAAACACACATACCAATGTATAGATCACACACTTTTTTTTGTGAGTATCATATTTTTTTTTTTTGTAGAAGTTATTTATAACTTTTTTTAATTCTTAATTTCAATAAAAGGTTTAATTGATAGTATAAGGGCCTTGATAAGTGCAAAATCAATTAAAATATTAATTGATTCAATAAATTTTTTAATTGAAACCCGTTTTTAGTTTTTTCTGTGTACGAACCTATCATGGAATCCCAACAATAACTCGATTTACACATATCATATTTACCTCTTTTTCAATATTACTACAAGACATCAGCATTATAAATATCACTAACCAGGGTACATTCCAATATAACAAAACAGTTACAAAAATTAACACATCGTAACCGTTTTCATAAAATTTCAATTCAAAATTAGATGATATCAAAAAATATGGTCCAGATGGAGTTATAAACAAAATGTACGAAACAATTGGTAGAAAAATAAAACCATATTGATAATTTAATTCAAATTGACAAATGTCTAATATAGATTTTCTTTGCATCAATAAATCATTCATTTCCACAATTTTTATAGTGAATTTATTCGCCATTAATATTTTCAATATTTCACTATTTATCTGTATTAAACTATGAATTTAAAATTTTAGTAACGCAAACATACAATATGATTACAATGCCACATATAATATAACTCAAACTGAAAAATATTAAATAGAACATTAAAATACTCGATTTCATATAAGAATAATTAAGTAATTTATAAATATCGATTGAGTTTGTTATGGCCAAAAACGCATATAAAATATATAATTGACGAGTATTTATGCCATGGCACTGTGAATGAAAGTATTTTTGTTTTTGATATTTCAATATTAATTGTAATATCTTAATAAAACATGTATGATTAATAAAGAAAATGATATAAACGATTGAAATTGTTAGGCAACACAATCCAAAATGTATACTTAAATATGTATTGCCAGTTCTATCATAGCCCTTAATATGAAATTGTTGCGAATACAAAATCCAATAGGAAATCATAGACCAACATATTATTTGGGATACACAAAGTGTTATAATTGAACGTATTTTATTATATCGATTTGAATAAAATTGAATTGAAATTTCATTGTTGTAACGGCAATTAAAGAGACCTAATGTATTAAGTGTCCAAAGAATAAGTTTTATATCCCAATCGGATGACATTTTGTCGTAAACTGAATATTCCTTTTACTAGACCACATAATAAAACTGTATTTCCAACGTATTTTTAATTATATTAGCTTAATAAAAAGATAACAGAAACGCAAACAAACTATTATTTTAATTTTTGTTAATAATTTTTTTTGTTTGATTACCATCTCGTCCAAATATTCGAAATGAAAAAATTACAATTTATTAAATAAACCACCTCACATGGCTCTAGGGTACATTCTCTAACTCAAAAGTCTGAATACTCCAAATATTTGTCTTCATAAAATATTTAGGATGTCTCAGACAACATTTGTAATACAAATTTAAATTTTCGATTAAGTGCTTTTTGCAAAATTCTGCTTTGAATTTTCAAAAATTAAAATTTTTCTAATTTTTGCGAAAATTATTTGGAATACTAAAGAAGACTTAACCAAAATTATTTCAAGGCAAAAATTCAATTGATATGAAGTAATTTAAAATTTGCATTTCAATATTATATGTAGTTGTCAAAAAAAAAAGAGTGTCCAATGTCAAATATACGAGTGCTATATTTTTGGCGTAAATATAGTGTACACACAGAAAACAGTTTTGTAGTTGCAAATAAATAATTATTGTCAAAAAATATAAATTAAACTTTTGTTTGATTTCAAACTCACTTTCAATTAAAAGTTTAATAATATGTTTAAATGTATAATTGTAAATTAAATTGGTGCATAAAACATTACATGGCAACAAAAAAAAAATCACCAAAATTAAAATAATTAAAAAAGTTGCCGAAAGTAAAAAAATTACAAAAATTTAAACAGTTTTTGAGATATAGATTCAAATTTTTAGTTAGGATCCCAAATTTTATTTTGTTTTTTTTTTTGACCATTTAGAAATTTTTTTTAATTTCGGCTTTTTATTTAAATTTTAACGATTTTTTTAAAATTTGTTGATTTTTTAAAATATCAGCGATTTTTTACTTTTAGCGATTTTTTTAAATGTTTCAATTTTTTGAATTGTAAGCTATTTTTTTTAATTTTGGCAATTTTTTTTCCAATTTTGGCGTTTTTTTAAATTTTGGCGATTTTGTGGTCTTTTTTCATATTTTGACGATTTTTTTTTCAAATTTGGGAGTTTTTAAATTTTAGCGATATTTTTATATATAAGCATATATTGGCTGTTTAAATTTTGGAGATTTAAAACAAATAAAAAATCAATTAAACTTTTGTTTGATTTCAAACTCACTTTCAATTAAAAGTTTAATAATATGTATTAAATGTTTAATTGTAAATGAATTTCACAAAGTGACTGATATCAAAAAAATAAAAAAAAATCACCAAAAATAAAAAAAAAATTAAACAGTTTTTGAGATATGGACTCAAATTTTATTTACGATTACAAATTCTAATTATGTTTTTTTATTAAATTTAGCGATTTTTTCAATTTTGGAGATTTATTTAAATTTTAGTGATTTTTATCAATTTTCTAATGAATTTTTTAAAATACTAGCGATTTTTACTTTTAGCGATTTTTTTTTTCAAATTTGTGAGATTTTTAAATGTTAGCTATTTTTTTTATTTTGGCAATTATTTGTCAATTTTGGTGTTTTTTTTTAATTTGGCAATTTTTTTCTTCAGTTTTGTCGATTTTGAGGTCTTTTTTCATATTTTGGTGATTTTTTCAAAATTATGGGTTTTTAAAATTTTGGCTATATTTTCATATATATTGGCTTTTTAATTTTTGAGGATTCAAAAAAAATCTATTGTTAGAAATTTTTTTCAACCTCGGCTTTTTTCAGTTTTTAGAATTTTTTTTAGTTTTAAATTTTTTATTTTTTTTTAATTTTGGAGATTTTTCTACAATTAGGACGATTTTTTTTTTCCAATTTTAGTGATTTTTCCGCCAATTTTTGTCAATTTTTTCTGCAAATGTTAATTTAGTTTTAATAGTATCTACTTAAAATTTGTTTGAAATTGAAAACACGTCAATTTATTGCAACGGAATAATGAAGCTTGGTGCTATATTCAGTTAAATTTTTAATAGATATGATTAAAACTTGAATTGGAAATATAATTAATTAAATAAAGTTATTTTCATTGATACTAGAATTTATTTAATAGAACCGCATTTAATTAATTCAATTAGAATCAACAAATATTTTAATTTAAACTCGATTTTATGTTTTTCTGCGTAGAAATACCAAAACTATAGAAAAACTTAATATTATTTCAAAATTGTTAAGGAAAACTAATATTATAGATAGAGTGATTGTTTTTTTTTTTTTTGCAAGCGAAACTAATATTCGACTTTAGCTGCAAATATTTTATTCAAGTGACAAAATCTGATAAATTCTGATAAATTTATCAAACGTACACCATTAACCAGAACTACAAGGGTTATTTACTACCAAGAATGAATACCGCTATTGTTTTCTTAATAGATTTTACATGGCATGTTAGATTTTACATTGTACGGTTTTTTTAATTTTTGAAAAGCTTTTAGCAAACGCAGTTAAAATGTGAGGAATCCCGATAAAAATAACCATCATGGGAATTTTTAATTGCCATAAATTTAAAAACAAGAAGAGAAATAAAAAAACCTTCATGGGAATATTTAATTGCAATTAATTTAAAAACAAAAAGAAAAAAAGGTGCTTAAAAAAAGTAAAAATTAAAAACTAACTGTTATTTTTGCTCAAAAAAAATAAAAGTCCAAAAAAACACTTTTATTTTTGCTCAAAAAATAAAAGTTAAAAATGACTTTTTTTTTTCCAATTTATAACGAGCTTTCAACCTCCGTATATTTACAAAAATAAAGCAAATCAAATATATTAGCTAGGTTGATACTAGTATTTCGATCTGGCTAAAGATCTCATCAGAACCCGAAGTTTTAGAAAAGTTAGAGCCTCCATAATAGGCAGAACTTTAACAAAAAACCTATTAATCATCAATTTTCCTCCATTCCTGTCTTCTTAGTAATAAATTTTTTTTGCTCAAAAATATAAAATATAAAATACAAATTTTTGCATCTGACTTTTATGATAAAAGGAATAATAACCTACGGTCCCTGTGAAAAATATGAAAAAAAATCGTGTTTTCCGGCAATCATTTATTTCCCCTAGCTCTTAAGATACTGCCAGAGTTTCAAATAAAATGCTTTAAAATTAACAAAACTAGTTTTATGCTGTTTGTGTCTTTTGAACTCACCTCTTCAGCTATATTATTGCACAACAATCCTAATAATAAATACACTAATATCGGCAGCATCCATGATATTGATTGTAATGCTATAATAAACAATTGCCAACCATTTAGTTTCGAATCAAATTCCGAAATTGCCATTATATAAAAATCCGAAATATTTTCAAGAATTGTAAAAATTGTACAAATAAATATTGCAAAACCATAAATACTGCTTACTTCGTCCGAAGAAATATTTAGAATTTTATCATGAAATGCTAATAGCTCTTGAAATCGTATCAAATCAAAATCACTAAACGTTCTATAAATTTCTGGCACCATTAACTTTTCAGTATTTAACGTGACATCTTTTAAACAATTCGAAATGATAATAACAATATTTATATAGATAGTATAAATTAAACACGATATAATACAACGAATTGAATGCAGAATCCAGGGTAAATATAGAAAATTTGACAATTTTCCATTCGTAAGGAATGGTATACGTATCATATTAAAGAAATAAATAATAGAAATCAAAATTAAAGATTTTAAGTACATTTTCCGGTAAACTTTATTTGTGTTATTGCACAAATTTATTGATCTCCACTTTCGCATTTGTTCCAATAATTCAAAATGTTTATGTTGTTTTAAAATCCACCATATATTTAAGATTATATGTGCGACTCCCGATATTTGCATTGTTATAATTATAAAATAATTTCCCGTCACATTAAATTCACTAAAAAATATAAACGTCTATTAAATGCGACTAATAGTACGGATATTATTAATAAAATCTGTATGATTGCGTGGTATATGTAGTAAATCGCCTTATTTCGAATTTTATAACAATTTTCATTTCTATCAATATAAACGGACATTAAACCCAAAAGTTTTAAAAATTTATAAAAAGTTTCAAATTCTTCCGGCATTTTTATTTGTACTTTATTAAATTGTTGCGGCTGTTAGTTATTTGGCCACTTGTCTTTGTAAACTGTTTAAATATTGTGGTTAATATTCACGAATTAACCAATACGATATAAAACCAAATTTTGCTGCCCAAAATGTTTGGAAATAATTCAGTCATTTCTTACTTACAAGAATACTATGCACAACAGTGGGGTGTTTCACAAATATTTTGGATATAATACAGCCATTGCTTGCTGGCTGATCGAATTATCATAAAACTTCACACTGCCATTATCAACGTAATTTCATGTAAATTCAAGTAATCCATTAGGTGCGGCTCAATTAGAATCTCAAGTAGGGCACCTCGGTATTCTAAAACGTTAAGAGCTTGCCAATTTTATATTTATCAAGCGATTTTCAAAACTGAAACATTTCTGTGATCTGCTAGTAATAGCCAACAATAAAAGGGTTTACGCATATGGAATTGCAATCGGAATTGTTGATCAAAAAGTTGGCAAGACTCTTTTGCCTCCAGATTAAAAGTTTCTATAGTTCATATAGTGTGTATATTAGGGTGGGGCGATTAGTATGGAAGGAAAAAAAATCTTAATGGGCGCTTCGCGTTTCTGATTCTTGGAAATATACAGCAAAAAAGTCCACTAGACCATACGTCTACGGTGAATATCGAGCATCCATATTTTGACTTGCAGTTTTTTCTCAGACTTCTGTCACGTTTTTTTTATATTTTAGCCTATAACAGCCAAACCATTGAGATTTTCGATCCAATACTAAGACAAAAATTGTGGCCAAGACAGGCAGTTTTGGCCTTGTGAAATTGAAAAGGGACAGGATTACTTTCACAAAATACGGCTAAAAAGGCCTATTTTGAAATTAAAAATTAAACCCTTAAGCCCTACCCACAAATATGATTGATGCATTAATCTGCTAGAGAATCTTCCAAAGAAGAGATTTATACCATAATCTTGGATAATCTCCTCCTACTTCCTGAGATATGTGAATCCCACACATTGTTACAAGCAAGTCAAAATCTGTTTGCAAGTCAAAATCTGGAAGCTCGATTTTCACCGTAGACGTATGGTCTAGTGGACTTTTTTGCTCATTACAATCCCAAGAATCAGAAACGCGAAGCTCCCATTAAGATGTTCAAATCGCCCCACCCTAGTGTATATATTTCCAAAAGTGTATTATATGTAGTTACAACCCCCTCCTTCTAGACACCTCCTTATTCTACCATTTTTTTTACTCAAGTTTCAATTGTAACCAGTTTTTGTCTCTGAGTCAGTAGAAAAATAGTCAACAGTGGAACATATTTTTTTTTTAACTCAACTTTATGTAGTATTCATTCAGAAAAATATAAACTCTATATGTGTTCCTGAAGAAACTTTTAATCTGGAGGCAAAAGAGTCTTGCTGCCTTTTTAACCAAAACGAAAAAAAAAATACTAAAAACACGTTTTTTCATAATTTTCAACTTGAGAGGCATTTTATTTTAAGCGTGAACAAGATATTTCATTGAAATTTTACGTTTTTTCATAATTTCCAACTTGAGAGGCATTTTATTTTAAGCGTGAACAAGATATTGCATTGAAATTTTACTTTTTTTAATTAATTTACAAATTTTTGAAAAATATTCGATCTACGATATTTGGCCTTTATTACCATTTTTTTTTGCGCTGAATCCGAAAATTAAGTCCAAAAGTAGAACAGCTTATAAGATATTGCTAAATTTTGCAATTTTAAAAAAGTGGTTTTATTTAAATAAAAATATCTCCGGACCAAAACGATGGATTTGATTTTTTTTATTTTTAAATTAAATCTAATGAGATGCTATATCAACTCCCTGTACAATATTTTTCAATCCGATTATCACATTAGAAGCTATTTTCGTTATATCTACAATTTTGCTTAAATTCTAACGAATTTCGGGTCAAGTCCGATTGCTTTGAAAAGTGTTCGTGATATGGACAAGTACCCAGCAAAACCACACATTACCAAGTAATAGGTAAAGTAATGTATCGCCATAGGGATTCACCCATTACAATATATCTTACTTCACTGATGAATTGTACAGGCGATGTGCCTAAATGTAAAGTGTGGACTCATTACCTAGTAGGGGGTATAGTAAGTGTTTACTTCTATGGTTAACGGGTTCGAAAAAGTAATTCGTCTATAAAAAGATTTTCATAAAAAAAATTATTAAAAAAATTATTACAAACATTTTTTTAATTAAATAAATAAAGTGGTCTCTCTGGGATTCGAACTTGGGGTCTGTCTTTTGGTTGTTAGGCGAGAACTACTGAACCCACTGAGCTATTGCCACATATAAAAAATAATATGTTGCTTAAAATGTGAATGAATTGTTGTGCTTCGAGTTTCCGTTTGTGATGTTAAAAATATATACCTTACATTCACAAAGTAATGTGTCTAAATAAAGATTTTCCAAAAAATATTTTAAATATTACTTTACGTTTATTTGCCATGCATTATGTAATTGATGATTAGGTAAGTCATTATTTTATGTTTCGAAATAATGTAAAAGGTAATCATGTATCATTACAAGGTAATCCATGACTTATTAATTTACGAATTGGTAACCCAATAAATTACGAAATAATGCTGAAGGTAAGGAGTGTTCATTACAAAGTAATGCGTTATGTAACACATTATTGGTAACTCATTACTTTCTGTTGCAAAATAAGTATACGGGTAAGGAGTTACAAGGTTTGGCATTACTTTATAGCACTCATTACAAAATTTTTGCTGGGAAATATATTAATCAAGAAAAATGCCAATGCAAGGTTAAAATAAAATGACTCTAAAGTTTAAAATTAAAAAAAATGATTTTCTTAAATATTTGGTCAAAAAGGTAAAAAGACTCTTTTGCCTCCAGATTAAAAGTTTCTTTAGCAACATATCTACCCAGGCAGAAAAATACAATCGGCACACTAATGGCAAAGCGTAAGCGACGGTCGGTTATGTGTTGGCAGAACGTGGGATTAACAATCTGGACAGTATTGTCCTGTTACCCAGTTAATAACAGTGGATTCAGTGCTGCCAACCTAATTTGATAAAAAAACGTCAGTTTTTGTTTGAAAAATCGTCCAAATCGTCATTTTGAGAATAAAAAATCGTCATAGAATCGTCATTCCCAAAACTCATGTCAAAAAAAAAAAAAAAAATGGGAACATTTATTCAAAACATCGCTTATTTCACCATTTTGATGTCCACAACTGACAATACTCACTATGCGAAATAGAAATTTAAAATCACGGACCTATTTTAAAATCTGCAAATGTTAATATTTTTTGTTCAATATTTGGTTTTACTAAATTTGGTCATACACAAACTGGCATTCATGAAAAATATTGATTTAGCTAAAATCAAAAACGTGAAAAATCACTCTTTTATCAGAGATTTTAAAGCTAAATGATTTGAACCATTTAAAAAATTAACTTTTTTGGATTTAACTTCCTAATATATATAAAAAATCCCTTCGGTTATAGTTCGTTTTTAAATAAAATTAAAATAATTCTTTCAAAATGATGAAGTTTATATGCAGTTGATCTTTAAATCGGTAAACAAATACTTTGTGATCGATTTGAGATCATTTTATTACAGTGTTGTTAAGTTGTTTTAAATGAAAAGAAACTTGATAAAATTTTGCCATTAAAATCTAGAGAAAAATATTGAAAATATCGATAAAATTTGCATATTTTTCAAAAATTTGCAAAATTTTCCACACACTATTTAAATCGTCAATCGTCATTTTATCATAATTCACTTCAAAAATCGTCGAAATGGACTCAAATCGTCAAAGTTGGCAGCGCTGAGTGGCTTTTAAAATAGCTTAAATTAAATTATTTTGAGAAATATGTATAATAAAACACATATAAAAAGCAGCAAGACAGTTCGGTCTCAATAATTATACATCATATTTAAATGTGTGAAATTAATAAAATATTAAAATAAAAAAAGCCTCTAATAAGTTGCAATATTGGTAAAATCAATATTGGCAAATAAAATAGTTTTTTTCCTAGTGCAATATTAATTCTACCTTTGGTAATTTCTAACACGCAGGGTTTTACAAAATATCAGTGGTTTGCCAGTATTATTTTTTTGGTACGGTTGGAAATTTCTACCCTCGGTAGTGTTTATATTTTTCTGAGAGACTACTACATATAAAGGGTGTACTTAGAAATACTATGTATGTAAATACCACTGCAAATGTAGTTAAAAAGCAAATGAAATTTCACTTGAAAAAAGTACGACTAACATTTTAGTAAATTCAACTAACATTGTCATTTGCTTTTTACTGTTCAAAAAATGAACCACAATTGTGGTAAGAATGAACCAAATATGCAGTAAAAAATAAACAAACAAACAACAAACTACTGTATATAATGAATCTAAAATCATAATACAGTAAATTGATGTGGTTTGTTTTCAACTATATACAACAGAAGTGAAAAAAATTTACGATTTTGAAATCTTAATAGTATTAACACAATAAACAATAGATACAAATCTGATATCACAAATTATGAACAATGCTCTAAACTTTTTGCCCATACATTTTGTTTACGATTCCATGCCAAAACTGGAGCATTTTCGCTGTAAAACTCAATGTTACGTTTTGAGCACTTGTAATTTGAATTTTTCGGATGAGTTGAATTTTAAAAATATCAGATTTTTTGGTAATTTTTGGAAAATTCAGAAGCTTATTCATAAAGCTTCTAGCCCATTTGTTATGGATAATAGATGACATTTTGGTGAATTTTTACATTATCGGATGCAATATTTTAATTACGTACTGAAAACTGATGAGTTTTTGCTAGATTATTTAGGGCAAGCAATTTTTATTTAAGGATAGTTAAATATTTTATAAATTTTTTTTAATTCGATTTAAACCAAATACTTTTCCGAATCAAGGAATTGCTACAAAATGGCATCGATATGTTGTTTGCTTTTTTGCATACTTTGGTTGCATACTTTGTAATAAATGCATATTTTTGCATATTTTGCTATAAATACATATTTAATGTCATATTTTGTAATTTTTTGTTACATATTTTGCATATGTTCAATTTAATTGCATATTTTGTAAAAATTTGTTAATATTCACATAGTATTCATTATAGTAGTATCCATATGTTAGACATTTATATTAAATTTAATTTTTAAAGCAACAATCTCGTGTTGTAAATCGATTTTTAAAAATCCAAAAACTGTACGTGCATATTTTTTAGATTTTTATTGCATATTTTTGGATGTTTACGTTAAAAAATTATCTTTTTCTGGAATATAAAAAAACCGTTCTGTTTAACAGCTTGTCACGCCCACAATTACCAATATTTTAACCAAATTTTTTGGCAACATTCATTTTAGTATGTTTACTGTCAAATGGCGTTTAAATTTTGTAAATCGGTGGTTTTGGCCAACGATTTAGTTCTTGTTTTATATATGACAAGTTTCATATTTGCTTAAATAACGACTGTTGTGTCTGAGAGCAAAAGTGTCTTAATGTAAAAAAAATTGTTGAATTAGGGCCTGTGTTTTAATAGTGATTTGTTTAATCGAATCAAGAAAAAGATATAAACTGCACTTAAAGTAAGAACAAAAGAAATCGTTGTTGCAGTTTCCGTTTTCCTCAATTTATTACCAAAAAACTATACAAAAATAGGTAAGGTGTTTAAAAGATCTATCTAACTGGTGTTTTAAAGATCCATATACCAAAAACAATTAAAGGGTATATGTTTATTTGTTTTTTCTGGTGACATTTTGAACCCCAGCTTTTTAACCCTTATAAGTAAGATAAGATGGTATAATAAAGAATTGCGCTTGTTCGTTAGTTTCGTACCCTTATAACATCGCTGCGGAAAATGAAGGGTCGATTGATCCAAATTGGTAATTCTGTGATGTATTATTGGGGAGCACGTCTCGCAATTGGTGAAGCCAAAATTGTGGTGCACCAAAAAGTGTTAGTTTTGGTGAAATGTCAAATCACTTGACTATAGTTATGGTGACAAATCATTCATTGGTTGGTACCAGATATATCACGTTACTGGAGAAAAAGTAATATAACATCAAAGTGTAATGAAGCAACTAGGGTCTTTGCAGTTGAAGTTGCTACTGGTCATTGAACTGGTTCAAACCCGCTAGCAGTGTATGAAAACATGTCAATTAGTACCAAAGGATGCAGTTCATTGACTGCTACAAAGAGGACACAGCACTGAAGGAATTTTTTATGTACCGACTTTGTGACAGTATAAATGAAGACGTAACACTTCACTAGTTTAAAATAACTGAATACGGAACTTTGAGATAGGCGTGAGACTCTTTAGACAGTGACCAAGTTTGTCAGATATGTCGAAAGCCGATTTTTCTAGTGAATTTCAATTTTACACATAAAATATCGCTACCAAAAAACTTTCACCAGAATATGATTTTTTGCATAACTTATTCAAACACTTGAAACACTTTACAACAATATAAATTTAAATTTCAAAATTTCTGCATATTGGTTTCGAAATATCTTGCTAAGATATTTTACAAGATTTTTGGTAACGATTTTTTATGTGTAAGTAATTGGCGTGTTTTAAGAATTTCTTTGGGAACAAAATTTCCTGCTGGAAATGGACCAGTCACTGGTATGGTCACGTGAGTAGAACTTTGTGTGTATGAACCTGTCCTAGTTTCCATTCTGTTATATGAAAGTGACCGGTACTTTTAATATGGGCTTGTCATAGGAGGTGACAATTGATACCAGTGGGGCACCGTGTGACGTGGCGAATAACTTGACCAAATTAACATATCACCGTACCGACTGAAAAGAATATACTACGGGACAAGTTAGAAGTAGGTAGTAACAAAGTATGACCATTTTAAGAAAATTATTACGTGACTGGTGTAGGTGTACGTATAGTAGAACAAGAGAACATTTTTTGAAGGAAAACTAGTCACATATTAAGCACAATGTGTTCTGTGATGGGGGAAGTTTGACTAGAATAGTTTTGCGACGTACCACTGCACTGATCTAAGGGGTACATGTCGCCGGGCTTTCGAACAGTAATTAGCTAGTAACCTGTCACTTTTTATTCAGCGAGTGTCATATTATGTACGGGTTGCGAAATTGCCCGTCCGGAGCAAGTCACAAAACATGTCCAAAACAGTGCTAATAATCAATTTTAAAATAATCAATTTTCATAAAATGTCCTGGAAACTAGTTTTTAGTACTTCTAGCCAAAATGTTTACTAATGTCTTTCAATGAGCGTACCCAACATTTGAGAGGTATTACTTTAATTTTTTTTAATTGGGACACCCTATTACTTATGAACTTTCAATGGCTACTAAATTATATCCTTTAAAATAAAATATTTATAAGAAATAGGGGGCCAAGTTGTCCAAACTATAAATTATAATTTTACAAAAGAAAGCGTTTAGTAATGTGTCTTTTCATCACTTGAAGAATTACACCCAAAAAATTTTACAGTTACTACATGACAGTTGTTTGTGTAGTAATCAGTAGGTATTGTTTTTAACTACAATTACAGTTGCAGTTATTATATTATTTTAATAAATAGTTTTAATAATTATATTATTTCAATAAACAACTACCAAAATAATAATTTTGCAGTAAACAGTTAATTTTTGTTAGTAAAATTAGTTTGGAATTTTGACTTTGCATTTTATGTAAGACGTAGGAAATACAAATTATTATTGTTATTGATACAATATTTTTTTCATTTTTTTTTTATAAAATAATATTTTTACCAATTTCTACAGTTATTTCAAAATTTTTGTATTGACGATATTATTAGTTATATTTACTGCATTTGTTAGTTGGTTTTCAACAGTTCAACAGTTCAAAATCATAAAATTTTGAGTTATTTTAATTGCAATTCCATTCGTCGCCTTTTTAACTGAATTTACAGTTGTTTTAACTGTCATTTTCACTAGATTCTACTGTCAATCTTTTTCTGAGGGTATTTTTGTTTATACTGATTTCTAAAGAGGATACACTCCTGAAATAAAAATGACTAAAATCTTTGATTTAATCAGTGTGCTATCAAAACTTCTGTCGAATCCGTTCGACAGATTTTTTAACAGGGCTTTCATAATTTATACGATTTTTTAACTAAAACTTACCTCCTCTTTTACATTATTACATAAAAATCGCATAATTAGTGTAATCAATAGAGGCACCATTAAAAATATTATCAGTATGTCTAATAATATGACATCTGATATTGCCATTAAATATACATCCGATATTATTTCCAAAGTTGTCAAAATTGTACACAGCATTATGGGAAAACCATAAATATTACTAACTTCCTCTGATGTTATAACCACAATATCATCATACAATTTAAATAGTTCTTGAAATTGTTGTACACCGAAATCATTTAAATTAACACGATTTTCTTGTAAATTAAGATTTTCAATCGAAAATGTTATAAATTTTAAACTATTCGAAATTGTCAAAACAACACTTATATAAATCGAAGATATTACAGCCGATATAATGCTACTAAGAGAATATATAATCCATGGCAAAAATAGATAACAATTATCTTCTCCACTCACTACATATATTGTACAAATCATGTTTAAAAAACATATTATTAAACAAAATTTCAAAAATCCCATACGCATTTTTGTATATGTTGGAAACTTTTTCGAGTTTTCCTGTAAATATATTCGCTGCCACTTTCGTATTATTTCCAATAACTCTAAATGTTTATGTTGTTTTGAAATCCACCAAAAATTTAATAAAAATTGGGCCACAAATGAAAATAATGCCACAAAGTGATTGTAATAACTTCCAGTTTCACTGTATTGCTCCAAATAGAATATACGTTGATGGATTATATATAATATGAAAGATATTACAAATAAAATTTGAAAAAGAATATGATAAATATAGTAAAATGCACTATTTTTTATATTATAACAATAAGTATTTGTATCAAATTCTAGATCCATTAAACCAGCAAGTTTTAATAATTTATAAAAGAATTCTATTTCATCCGCTGCCATTTTAATATTGTTTTATATATGACACGTTTAATTTTTGTGCAATTATCGACTGTTGTGTCTGAAAGGAAAAATAATTTAGCAGTGGCTTAAGGTAGCGAATTGTTAAATTAGTGTTTGTTTTTTTTTAAATAGTGATTCGATTAATCGAATCGTTGAGAAATAGTATACTTGATTTACAACACGTTTTATTAATTTAGCTACTAACTTACTTTTTTGACTGTAAAACTACTGTTATTAAATTTTAAATTTTTTTCATATTTTAAAAAGTGATATTTGCAGGCTCAAAACTTGGGTGATAAAATATTTATATGACACTTAGCATACCAACCGTACCAAGTTTGGTTAAAATTGAAGGGGGGTGGAAGACGAAAAGTGGATATATTTTGATGGAATGAGTCTAATCCGAAATATTAAAAGCTTTAGGATAGATTTAAAACTCAATATTAATTATTAATTAAAAAAATCTAAAAACAAAAACGTCAAAAAATATATAAATCAACAAAAAAAATTTTAATTTTCAGTTTGGGCTGACCTTGAAAAGTTTGTTGACTATCAGGATACATTTTATAGGAACTTTTCTAGGAAAGTAAAATGGGGACATATATTAACAGTTGGCCCGCAAAATTTTAAAAGATTTTGAATTGTATTTAAATTTTTTTAATAAAATTAAAGGGCTTAATGTAAAAACTTGATAAGCCACATTTCGTTTATTGCTTTTTTTATCTGTTTTCTTGTGACCTATTGATGAGTATTTGATAAAAGCCTTCCTTATACATTTAATACAAGTATCTAGAGTATAAAGTATTTGAAAAGTCATGATTTATGTATTAAATAAAAACTTTGAAGGCAAAAACCCAGTAAAAGACAGTATGTGGCTTATCAAGTTTTTACAATAAGCACTTAAATTTTTATTTATTTATTAAAGTGAAAATTTCGAATTTGAATTTCAAATACGTATTTTTACTAACAAACATTTTATTTAGAATTGAATCGTTTTATTTTTTTTTAATTTCAAATATTTTTTTTAAGAATAATTTAAAAAATATCAACTGATAACACAGTTCAACAAAATCAGAACAATTTGATGCATCGCGGTTGCGACGTAGTATTTTTTAAAGACTTTGGGACTCAGATCATAAATGTGGCCTTAGAATTTTTAAGTTGGCTATAGTTAAATAAATATTTGCAAACAACTTTTTGTAGAAAAATTTATTGTGTTTTTTTTTAAACTTTTTGCAAACATGTACAAAATGGAAAACAAAAACTGCTACTTTTTAACAATATGCAAATAGTATGAACTATGCTTTTTAATTTAATCTATGACACGTTTTGCAATGGCCGATAGCTTTACTTATGCATGTTTTAAAAGTTAAAATTTCTTATTTTTCACGATTTCGGTAATAAAAATCTACAACGAAAAGAAGAACCAAAATTTTAATATGCATCTTTAGAAAACATTCACTTTATATAATTTGTAAAATGGTAATGAACGTGATTTCTAGCGGTGAAATGACATATTGGCCATCAGATCAAAATAAGATTCCAGATCTTATAGATTTTGGAGTATCTAAGAATATTGCGAGAAACTTATTAACTGTAGATTCTTCGTTGGAGCTCTCTTCAGATCACACACCTCCTATTATCACCCTTTTTAACCCCAGAGAAATTGTATTCCCTTCTGGTGGCTTATCACTTACAGGCAGATGAACAAATTGTCTAAAATATAAAAAATTTCTCAGTACTCATTGCTCGGAAAACATTTTGCTGACCAACCCAGTTCTAATTACCAATATTTTAATAATATTTTAACCAAATTTTTTGGCAACATAAATTTTAGTATGTTTGGACTGTTACACAGTTGGTCCCGGGTTCGATTCCCGGTGACGACAACATCAATTTAGAAAAATAATATGTATGAATTTTCTATCACTTATATGTATTGCTGCACCCACCTTCGGTGTACCCATAGCACTTAGCCACACCGAAGTAAAATAATGAATCAGCGCTTTGAACAAAAAGCTTCAATAAATTCGCCAACTCTACATCAGGTGGCGAGCAACAACTGTTGTAAGACTTATCATCTCGCGCAATTGCAGTGTTGCCATGTTTGAAGCCCTTCATCTTCACCACCTTTCATCTCTCCACTATCCCCTTTCCATTCAAATCAAATTCAAGTAATATTTTTTCGAAAATTGTGCAAATTTCGATAAAAAATATAAAAATTTTGTTAAATATCTGACAAAATAATCAATTTTCATTAAATGTCCTGGAAACTAGTTTTTAGTACTTCTAGTACTTCAATGAGCGTACCCAACATTTGAGAGGTATTATTTAAATTTTTTTTCCATGGACACCCTATTGCTTATAACTTCTCAATGGCTATTAAATTTTATCCTTTTAAATAAAATATTTATAAGAAATAGGGGGCCAAGTTGTCCAAACTATAAATTATAATTTTACAAAAGAAAGCGTTTAGTATGTGTCTTTCCATCACATGAAGAATTACACCCAAAAAGTTTTACAGTTACTAGATGACAGTTGTTTGTGTAGTAATCCGTATGTATTGTTTTTAACTACAATTACAGTTGTTTTTCTATTAAATAATGCAAAAGAACTATTTTGAAAATTATTTGAAAAACGACCGAAAAAATACTACATTTTTGTAACACCTGTTGGATGCAGTTATTATATTATTTTAATAAACAACTACCAAAATAGTAATTTTGCAGTAAACAATTAATTTTTGTTAGTAAATTTAGTTTGGAATTTTGACTTTGCATTTTAAATAAGTCGTAGGAAATACAAATTATTATTATTATCGATACAACATTTTCTATTTTTTTTTATAATATAATAATTTTACCAATTTCGACAGTTATTTCAAAATTTTTGTAGTGAGAATTGTCAGTGATTCTGACGATATTGTTAGTTATATTTACAGCATTTGTTAGTTGGTTTTCAACAGTTCAAAAAAAAAAAGAAAAAATTTAAGTTATTTTAATTGTAATTACCTTTGTCGCCATTTAAACTGAATTTTCAGTTGTTTTAACTGTCATTTTCACTAGATTCTACTGTCAATCTTTTTCTGAGTGTATGTTTGTTTTTACTGATTTCTAAAAAGGGTAAACTCCTAACATAAAGATGACTGAAATCTTTTCTTCAATCAGTGTGTTAACAAAACATCTGTCAAATCCGTTCGACAGTATTTAAACAATTGTTTTTTAAATTAAATTTAATAAACCAAAGGGCCTTTCATAAAGTTTACGATTTTTTAACTAAAACTTACCTCCTCTTTTACATTATTACATAAAAATCGCATTATTAGTGTAATCAATAGAGGCACCATGAAAAATATTACCAGTATGTCTAATAATATGAAATCTGATATTGCCATTAAATATACATCCGATATTATTTCCAAAGTTGTCAAAATTGTACAAAGCATTATGGGAAAACCATAAATATTACTAACTTCCTCTGATGTTATAACCACAATATCATCATACAATTTAAATAGTTCTTGAAATTGTTGTACACCGAAATCATTTAAATTAACACGATTTTCTTGTAAATTAAGATTTTCAATCGAAAATGTTATAAATTTTAAACTATTCGAAATTGTCAAAACAACACTTATATAAATCGAAGATATTACCGCCGATGTAATGCTACTAAGAGCATATATAATCCATGGCAAAAATAGATAACAATTATCTTCTCCACTCACTAGATATATTGTACGAATCATGTTTAAAAAATATATTATTAAACAAAATTTCAAAAATCCCATACGCATTTTTGTATATGTTGGAAACTTTTGTGAATTTTCCAGTAAATATATTCGCTGCCACTTTCGTATTATTTCCAATAATTCTAAATGTTTATGTTGTTTTAAAATCCACCAAAAATTTAATAAAAATTGGACCAAAAATGAAAATAATGCTACAAAGTGATTGTAATAATTTCCAGTTTCACTGTATTCCTCAAAATAGAATATACGTTGATGGATTATGTATAATATGAAAGATATTACAAATAAAATTTGAAAAAGAATATGATAAATATAGTAAAATGCACTATTTTTTATATTATAACAATAAGCATTTGTATCAAATTCTAGATCCATTAAACCAGCAAGTTTTAATAATTTATAAAAGAATTCTATTTCATCCGCTGCCATTTTAATATTGTTTTATATATGACACGTTTAATTTTTGTACAATTATCGACTGCTGTGTCTGAAAGGAAAAATAATTTAGCAGTGGCTTAAGGTAGCGAATTGTTAAATTAGTGTTTATTTTTTTTAAATAGTGATTCGATTAATCGAATCAAAAGGGAGATATATACTATAGAGCGACATTTTTGGTTTTTTTTTCTAAGAAGAACAACTTCTTTGGGAAAGTTTCAATTTATTGTTCAGATTAGTGTGGCCGTAAGTCTAAAAATGATGAGGCAAGACTTTGAGAAAAAGAAATTAACACATTTGTAATCTGCTAGTAGAGACTTACAAAAAAACAATCATATAAGTGTGGGTTATCTCTAATATTTCTCAAGATATTCCCATTTGAAAATGTGAAAAAAAATTCGCGAGAGAAATAGTATACTACTTTATTTACAACACGTTTTATTAATTCAGCTACTACCTTATTTTTTGAGTGTAAGACTAGTTTTGTTAAATTTTCGTTTTTTTCATATTTTAAAAAGTGATATTTGCAGGCTCAAAACTTGGGTGATACAATATTTATATGACACTTAGCTTACCAACCGTACCAAGTTTGGTTAAAATTAAAGGGCGGTGGAAGACGAAAAGTGGATATTTTTTGATGGGAGTCTAATCCGAAATATTAAAAATTTTAGGATAGATTTAAAATTCATTATTAATAATTAAAAAAAAAGCTAAAAACAAAATCGTGAAAAAATACATAAATCAACAAAAAAATTTAAGTTTTGAGTTACGGCTGACCTTGAAAGGTTTGATTACTATCAGGATACAGTTTAGGAACTTTTCTAGTAAATTAAAATGGGGACATATATTAACAGTTGGACCGCAAAATTTTAATGGATTTTAAATTGTAATTAAAATTTTTTTAATAAAATTAAAGGGCTTAATGTAAAAACTTGATAAGCCACATTTCGTTTATTGCTGGTTTTATCTCTTTTCTAGTCACCTATTGATGAGTATTTGATAAAAGCCTTCCTTATACACTTAATACAAGTATCTAGAGAATAAAAATTTTGAAAAAGTCATACATTATATATTAACTCAAAACTTTGAAGGCAAAACCCAGTAAAAGATAGTATGTGGCTTATCAAGTTTTTACAACAAGCCCTTCAATTTTAAATTTATATTAATTAAAGGGAAAATTACGAATTTGAGTTTCAAATACATATTTTTAGTAACAAACATTTTAATTAGAATTGAATCGTTATATTTTTTTTAATTTCAAATATTTTTATTAAGAATAATTTAAAAAATATCAACTGATAACACAGTTCAACAAAATCAGAACAATTTGCTGCATCGGGGTTGCGACCTAGTATTTTTTAAATACTTTGGGACTCAGATTACAAATGTGGCCTTAGAATTTTAAAGTTGGCAATGTTTAAACAAATATTTACAAACAACTTTTTGTAGGAAATTTATTTTTTTTTAAACTTTTTGCAAAAATGTACAAAATGGAAAATAAAAACTGCTACTTTTTAACAATATGCAAATAGTATGAACTATGCTTTTTAATTTAATCCATGACACGTTTTGCAATGGCCGATAGCTTTACTTATGCATGTTTTAAAAGTTAAAATTTCTTATTTTTCACGATTTCGGTAATAAAAAATCTACAACGAAAAGAAGAATCAAAATTTTAATATGGGATGGCGGGAAACAAACATTACTTAATTTAGGAAAAAACTTGCGTACTTTCTACTTTAGTTTAAAAAAAAAATTACTTAAACTACAAAAATGTTAGACGAGTATATTTGTATGCCTTAAAAATATGGAGTCTGTGACAAATCCGAATAAAATTCAGATAAAAACATTCAAGAATGTTTAACGGCGCTACGAAATAACCCCCAATGAAATAACCCCCAACGGCCAAAAATGAAATAACCCCCAAAAAAATTGTGTAAAATTGTTTGGGGGTTTTTTCATTTTTTTTGGGGATTATTTCATCTTACGGTTTGGAGATTATTTCATTATGAAGCAACCCCCAATGAAATAAAGCCCAAAATTTAAATTCTTTGGAGATTATTTCATATGCAATTATTTTGGGGGTTATTTCATATTTTTTGGGGGATATTTCATTTTGCTAAAAGTGAAATTTTTTTAATATTTGTTAGTTTTTCTGCGTGGCGGCCTGCGGCCGCTCTTAGGGGTTTTCTCCTCCATGGGACGCGGCAGGTGGCTTCGCTGAATAAAGTTTCCCTGCGTCACACTAGGGAAGATAATGAGACGCGCGCAGGAAAACTGTATTCAGCGAAGCCACCTGCCGCGACCTATGGAGGAGAAAACCCCTAAGATCGGCCGCAGGCCGCCACGCAGAAAAACTGAACAGTGTAACAAAAGAATCAAAAATATGAAAACAAAAAATAAAAAAAATTTGGGACATATTTCATTTCTTTGGAGCTTATTTCATTGGGGGTTATTTCATTTCTTCCTTTGGGAGTTATTTCATTACGAAACAACCCCCAAATTTTGGGTGTTATTTCATTTTCACCTTTGGGGAATATTTCATTTCTTTTGGGTATTATTTCATTTTTTTTGTTGGGACTTATTTCATTTTTTTTTGGGATTTATTTCATTGGGGGTTATTTCATTTTGTCGTTTGGGTGTTATTTCATTGGGGGTTATTTCGTAGCGCCATGTTTAACTCATGTTTCCTTATCAATACCAACCAAGTTCTAGCTAATTGAAGTGCATTTTTCTAAAAAAAAACGATTTAAATGGTTCCTATTGAAAAAATGTACTTTTTATGTTTTCTCCATTGTAAATTCGTACAAAAAAGTTATAAAAATTATACTTTAGATTGAATTTTCTGAAAATGTTGATGTACAATTGATGGATTTTTTGATTTAATTAATTAAGTGGAATATAAATTAACACGATTTGCTAAAATTTTGCAAATTCGATTAAGAGATTTTATAATATTCACAAAATAGAAAAATAATTGAAGTTTTCACTTTAATTGCAAGGATATCCTACATCCAATAAATTGATAAGTCCATACCTTGAAACCATATTAAAAATTATTCGTAGTTTATTCAAGTATACGAAAAAATAAAAAATTTTGCAGAAAAAACTGGATTTTTGGTAAAAGTTAAATTCGCCAACATTTTGACAAGTAGAGCTAAAATCAAAATTTGAGGTTCACATTCGTTTTCTACGAACTAAAATCTATCAGAATTTATAAGTCGCATTTCCGATGCATTATTAGTGTTTAACTGTGTTATGTTCAATCTATACCCAGCAAAATAAGAGCTGAGGAAGAAGTAGTAATTGCACCACATCTACTGAGCCGGATGTGGTGCAAATTCAGGTGAATCATTAAAGATTTTAACATTGTCGTGTCATTGGGCGGATGGAGTGAATATATTACTTCTTTAATAGCATTTTAAACAGTGCATGCATGCTATTTTTCAATAGTTCATGGGAGGTATTTTTCAAATATATATTACCATTTTTATTTAATAAAAATATGCAGCATACTTTAGGGATGTTTCATTAAATATTAAAAAAAAAATACAAATATAAAAAAATTCGATAAACTAATTTTTAGCAGTGAAATACATCTTTGCATTTTCTTATCACATAACAATAAAAAATATAAAACCTTAGGTTTTTTTACATTTTAAATAAATTTTACAAAAAGTTCCATCGCAAAGTCAAAACATAGATTTTTATCAAATAATTACTTGTCCACTCTGGATAACAATTTTGTAAAAAAAAAATTTCTTTATGATTAAAGTCAAGATGTTAATTATTTGGTCGTTTTAAATTACTTAATTCTCTTAAAATACTCAGAAAAAAACTAAATTAAATAAAAAATACTAAAAAAATTAATTAGAATTAAAAACAAAATAAAAAAAAAAATTATCTCCCCGGCCCGGAATCGATCTCGCAACCTTCTGATTGCAAATCCAACCACTTACCACCTCAATCTCCATATAAAAAAAGAATATATGAACTTATGAGAAAGTACTTCTTAGGATGTTATTAATTTAGATAGCAATTAATTTATATGGTGATACAAATGCTGTTTTAAAATAACTTTAATTTAACATTTTTGGCAGTTGTTAACAATAACTTCTATTAAAGTAAAAAATGTGCGTATGCTAATGCTTTGGAAGTCAAGTTAAAGAGGTTCTTCAAGCCCTACTTCCACTTTATTTTGCTGGGTGTATATAAAACTCATTTTCTGTTTGTTTGTTTGTTGTCTATACAAATTTGCAATTCTCAAAGGATTCCCCTCAAATTTGACATGAATAATCCTCCCACTTCTACTCCTACTTTTGACAAAAAATGTAAAATTAAAATTTTTTTCACCTTTTTTAACTTTTTTCGTTTTCTTCGAATACAAACTTCTAAGAAAGTTTTAACTGATTTCTTTGAAATTACTCACATATATTCTACGTTTCCCGAGGAAGGCCGCAGTAAAACTTTCATTACCATAGCCCACTTCAATACCGACTTTTGATCCAAAACGTCAAAACGTCAAAATCAAAAAATTCCACTATTTTTAATAGAGATTATTTTTTTAATTTGAAAGCATTAAATCCAATCAACACGTTTTTGGAAAAACCACGTCGTTTTAAGAATTTTTTCCCCCGTATAATATACCTACTGATTTTTTCGCAATGTCTTTATGATTTCATTTTTGTTTTAAATTTTATTTTTATTTACCGTTTTTGGAAATAGATTTATGGCGTTTTCTTTTCTGACAAAAAAATGTTGCATTTTTATAAGTGACATTTAAATAATGTTGTCATGTCATAACCCTCTTAAAATGTTGCCATATTCATAGTCACAATAAAACATGAATTTATACAAAAAATGCTGCCCTGCTTTAGAACAGCTGATTTGTGTATAAAAGAAAACAAGTTGAAAAATAAAAAAGCGACAAATTGCAAATTGGCATGTAAATTGTTTTTAATTAATTATTTTTTTTTATTTAAAATGGATTCAGGAATTGATGCAAGCACAATATTTCGCTCCTGCAGAACACACGTTTCCTCTTCATCTGATGATGAGGAAGAATCCATTAGTACCCCAACAACATTGTTTACGCATATCACTACAGCAGCTTTTTCCATTTTTAGCAATTTAAATGTATATTTTTTAAAATTATTATAATTTATTAAACAAAATTTGTTAATTTTCGTCTTTAAACATTTTTTTTTTCAAAACAAAACTATAAAATCAGCTGTTTTATAGCGCAACATTTTCACCCCATCATTTTATAAAGGGTGAAAATGGCAACATTTTTGCATGTTAATAGGGCGACATATTTTTAAAAGAACATGATTCCTTTTTAAAGTGCTGTCAATTTTTTAGAAAAGAACACAAAAAGTTCAATTTTTTAGAAAGGGCAAACAAAATGTTACATTTTTTGCCAGAAAAGAAAACGCCATTAGACTAGAGTGGCACTATGCACCTCGACCAGAAGTTGGTATTTTGGAAATAACAAGTCCATTAAAAAAAAACAAAAAAAATTTCTTTAAGGACAAACTTTTTCAAAACCATGCACTAAAATCAATATGAGACATCATTATTGATAAAGCACGTTGATTAATAGTCGTGAATTGCTACTGAAAGCATCATTTTGTATTCAACAATCTTTAAAGATAAAATAATTTTTAATTTTGTGACCTTATTTCATAAATTTCAAATGGAATCTTTAATTTCAAGCTTAACGTTAAAATCCTAACTGATTCTGCAAAACACAACAGAATTAAGTCGTCTATTTCCTAGCTTAAAATTTTTTCTGCATTCAAAAATCACTGTTGACCCATGAAACACCGGGCACTACTTTAAAATAAAACATCAAAAATGTTTAATAACTATTAAAATCCTCTGAGATAATAAAAAAAAAATCGATGGAAATTAATCATAAAAATCCCGGGATGACGGGATTGAAAAAAGAGCGGCACAAAAACCTTAATAAATACAAAAAAATCTGCTAATTTAAAGAATTTTTCTGCAACTTAATTTACCCAATTTTCAGTAGATATTTTATGCTATTTTTACAGGCTTATTCAAAGAGTAAATTCAAAATTATTTAAATTTTCAAAAGGAATTTCCTACAATGTATGAGATATTTGCATTAAAACTTACCTCTTCGATTACATTATTACATAAAAGTCCAATAATAAGTGAAATCAATATAGGCATCATCCAAAACATTGACTGTATGACTAATGATACAAATTTCGATACGGCCAATAAATATACATCCGATATTGTTTCCAAAGTGGTAAAAATTGTACAAAACATTATGGGAATACCATAAATACTACTAACTTCCTCTGATGCTATGGACATAACTTCATCATACAATTTCAATAAATTTTGAAATTTCATTGTATCGAAATCATTTAAAATAGTATGATTTTCTTGTAACTTTAGACTTTCAATCGAAAACGTTATAAATTTCAAACTTTTTGAAATTGTTAAAACAATACTTATATACATCGAAGATATCACCGCCGATATAATGCTACGAAGAGAATATATAATCCAGGGCAAAAATAGATAACAATTATCTTCTCCACTCACTAAATATATTGTACGAATCATGTTTAAAAAATATATTATTAAACAAAATTTCAAAAATCCCATACGCATTTTTGTATATGTTGGAAACTTTTGTGAATTTTCCTGTAAATATATTTGATGCCACTTTCGTATTGTTTCCAATAATTCTAAATGTTTATGTTGTTTTGAAATCCACCAAAAATTTAATAAAAATTGGGCCACAAATGAAAATAATGTTGCAAAGTGATTGTAATAATTTCCAGTTTCACTGTATTCCACAAAATAGAATACACGTCGATAGATTATGAATAATATGAACGATATTATTAATGAAATTTGAAAAAGAACATGATAAATATAGTAAAATACACTATTTTTTATATTATAACAACATGCATTTGTATTGAACTCAACATTCATTAAACCAGCAAGTTTTAATAATTTATAAAAGAATTCTATTTCATCCGCCACCATTTTTTATATTATTTTATATATGACACATTTAGTTTTTGATTAGTTATCGACTGTTGTGTCCAAAAGGAATAATGGTTTAGCAGTGCCTTAAGGTAACCAAATTAGTGCCTGTTTTTTAACAGTGATTCGATTAATCGAATCAAATAGAGATACATACAGTGTTGCCAGGAGATTTGTTTTTAAATCCCTACGTTAATGAAAAAAAATCCCTTTTTCCCTACAGACAGAAAAAATATTCCCTACATTTTTCCCTACACATTTTTTAATAAATGCAAACATTTTGTTTTAGCAGTAAATTATATTTACTTTTATTATAAATTTGTACAGTAATTCATTCAGGTACAATAGATTTTCATTAAACAAAAATAATAGAAAGTAAAAAATAACATAAAAACTAAAAATAAACGGTAAACGGTAAACGGTAAACAAATAAAAAATGCCATTTTTAAAAAATACTCGTATAAACACTTATGGCCTGTCTCTCGATTTCGAAAGAATGCTTTCTTTCGCTTTCTAATCGAAAGAAAATTGATTTGGGTTTCTCTAACTAAATTTCTATGCGAACGATGACTTGAAGTACAAGTCGAGTGAAAACGTAAAAGTTTTCATACAAAATTTGGTTTCTCTATTTCGAACGAGTTGTCAACAGTGCGAACGTAAATGTCAAAACCATTTTTATGTATGCAAAGCCAAGAGCACATGCAAACAATGGTGCCAAATGTTTCAACTTATTTTTCATTTTTCCAGTGCCACCAGATTTGTTGGTTTTATTCTGTTACACTTAAAAAAAATAAATGGTTATATTTTTCATTGTTTATTATAAATTATAAATATACTAAAATTTTTAATAAAAAATCCCTACAATTTGACTGAAAAACAAAATCTGTCCTTTTTTCACTACAGATGAATTTTTTGGAAAAAATCCCTACGAAAAGGGAAAAATCCCTACACTTGGCAACACTGGATACATATCACTCATTTGCTACAAGAACGTCATAACTCAAAAGAAATGATTTTTGAGATAATGACGCAGAATCATTTATTATACCATGCTTTATAGTGTGTAAAAAAATTGTATTAATATCTTGAATACTCACCTCTTGGGAAAAAATGATGTAGTTAGTTTGTCTTCAAGGTGGGAGTAAATTAAAAAACTTTAAACTCGTTTTCTACAAAATCAAAATTTTTGAGTTATGACGTTATTTCAGTAAATGAGTGATATATACTGCACTTAAACAAAATTCAAAAATAATAAATAGTTACAGTAGACAAAAATAAATTACGTCTATTTTCTATGTGTACTGTAGAGCAGACTTGGACGACATAAATTACATTTCACAATCATCATGTGAAATTTTTCTATATCATTAATAATTTCAGAACTGCACTAACACTTGAGAGGTTAAATGCTGGTTTGGAAAATTTGTAAAATTTTTAATACCAAACATGGGGATTAGTAACAATATCCAGGTGTTTAATTACAGAGCAATTGCTCAATTACACACAATTAGATGTAATTGGTTTGTAATTAAATATACAAATATTGGGATTATGTTCCATGTCTGGTGTTTAAAAAATTTTTAATTTTCCAATTAAACGTTCAAGACCACAAGTGAGATATTGAAAATTTTCACAATTGAATGAATGTGAAATGTAATTGACATTGCCCAAGTCTGCTGTAGAGGTCATTTGAAAATGAATTCCCACTAAATTCCAATATGCATGTGATTGTCTGCTTATTAGGATGATCGACTCGGTTTTTAAACCCTGCTTTAAATTGGATATGTTTGCGTTGCCGGTTTCGTTTTTTAAAACATATTGAATTTTCGAATACCAAAGAACATGCTTACGCTATCTCTACTAGTTCCCGAGATATTCCCATTTTAAAATGTGAAATTCCAAAGTCCCACTTAGGTGCAGATTTTTGCGAAGAGCGGGACGAAATCGGAGCCAATTTCTTTTATTTACAATAGAATATTGGTTATTTAACTAAATACATTCTTGATTAAATAACAAAAAATTAATGCGCTATCTTGTTCCACTCATAAACTGCACAGAAAAAATTATCAATATAAAATATCTAATTAAAGATTTGATTTGAATTTAATTTGTTTCATAACAAATATTTAATTGAATCAATTAATATTTTAATTGACTTTTAAATATATACATACATATTTTATTTAAGACGCAATTATCATATTATTTTTTCATACACTGTATGCATAAATCGAAAATTTTCAGTTTAAAATAACAAATACATTTGAAGTTAACAAGCACATATACAAACAGACTCAGCATAGCAAAAAACACACATACCAACGTATAGATCACACACTTTTTTTGTGAGTATCATATTTTTTTTTTTGTTGTAGAAGTTATTTATAACTTTTTTTTCCTTCTTAATTTTAATAAAAGGTTTAATTGATAATATCATTACCGTGATAGGTGCAAAATCAATTAAAATATTAATTGATTCAATAAATTTTTTAATTGAAACCCGTTTTTAGTTTTTTCTGTGTATATTCTTTTAAAGTAGAAATTAGAAAAAAAGAATTCAATTTTTACAATATTTTAAACAAAACAGAACAATAGTCTTTTACCTCCAGATAAATACTTGGAATACTGCTGATTGGGATTCTTTTTAAAATTGTGATTCTTTTTAAAAATGTCGTAATAAACATTTAATTTCCTTTCCAAAGATGCAAAACACTTATATGGCATGTGTATAGCTCCTTTACAGAAAATCTTTAAAAATTTACTTCGTATGCAAATATTTCTTATTTCGGGTCTTTGTTTTCATATCTTGCTTCATTGAAGAGAGTTTAGGTAAAAATGAATACTCAAAATAAGAAATATTTGCACAAGGAGTAACTTTTTAAGATTTTCTGTTAAGAGCTTATAAACATATCATATAAGAGTTTGGTATCGTTGAAAAGAAAATTAACTGTAGATTACGGTATTTTAGTAGAAAATATTTATCTGGAGGTAAAGGACTGTTGATGCTTTTTGTAGAAAAAATCACAAAAAATTTGGCATTTTTTTAATTTCTATTTGAAACTGAAAAATGGAACTGAGTCGGACAAAATTTAAAATTTAAGTTTTTCAAATGTAAATATTTCGGGAACTATTAGCGATAGCACACACACGAAGGCATGTTTGTTAGTCTCTACTAGCAGATTACAAATATGTTAAATTTTTTAAAATCGGATTAGAGACAAAAAAATGGAGAGTACTTAAAATTTTATATGCAAAAATTCCTTATTTTGGGTGTTCATATTGTCGCCGCCGGGGGGTTTGGAAGGTTAAAAATCAATTAAGCTCGATATTTCGTCACTTATGCCTGTTTCAAATTTCATTGCAATCGAACCACTAGTTCAAAAATGGCCGAATTATTTCCAAAAATAAAAAATATTGACAAAACTAATTTTTTCTTAATTCTTGACTAGCATTGAAAATTCTTGTAATTCAAGCGAAATGAAGACCGTCTGGCAACCCTAACACACACACACACACACACACACAAATGTAGTGTGTTTGATTGGCTGTAATATTTGTGTAAACTTTTAAAATTTGAATTGAAACAATTTTGTATAAAAAAACAGATAGGAAGTTTTTGAATATATTTTTTTTTTGAAGCAAGCAAGAAATAAAATATTTTATTTGTATATCTTTGACGGAAACAAATAAATGAATTGAATGAAACTTTAAATAAATCGTTAAATGGTAGTAAATTCTTTTGAGCAAAGGTATAAAAAAGTTGAAAAAATATTTATTTGAAAAATCTATGCATGTTCCTTTATTTCTAACTCAACTCAAAGCTATGTTATTAAACTACAAACAGTAAACTACATAATATTCTAAGTGTACATATCTTACGTAGATTTGACACAGAAATATTCATATATATATATATATATATATATATATATATATATATATTAGGGCGGGTCGATTTAAAAATCGCTCAACGTTCAAGGAAAATCGTATTCTAGGGATCAAAATAAGGAACTTTGCCGAAGGAACCATACCTCTAAAACGAATTCTGATGTCCCGACTTTTGACCCAAAGGGTCAAATTTTGAAAAAGCCTACTTTGATATTTCAGAAAGTAGGAGGAATTTCTTCAAGATTATTGGAGCTACTTCTTCTCCGGGAGACGCGCTAGCAGATTAATGCATAAATCATCATTCTAGGTGACCGTTAAGGGGTTGAAATTTAAGTTGAAAGAGGGCCTTTTTAGACGTGTTTTTATAGCAAAATGTACAAATCTCGGGATAGAGATATTTCAGAAAGTAGGAGGAGTCTTTCCAAGATTAGGGTCTCTATGTATAAATTATCGATTGGGTTGGATTCGATTGGGGCACTCTAAATGGGTCAAAGTGGAATTTTTCAAAATTTGACCCTACGGGTCAAAAGTCGGGACATCAGAATTCGTTTAGGAGCTATGGTTCCTTCGGCAAAGTTTCTTATTTTGATCCCTAGAATACGATTTTCCTTGAACGTTGAGCGATTTTTTTGCCACCATACAAATCGATCCGGCCTATAATATATATATGAAGGAAAATATTCAACGAAAATTTCCTCCAAAAATAATACGAGTTGCGCAATGAAACTTCAGGATCGATAAAAAAACATCATACATTTTTTCATAAATAAGATTGAAATAAAGAAAAAGATTTGCCGATTTTTAGATAAATTGAGTTCCGTATTTCTCTTAAAATTCTAAACTAGTTCTGAATTTTTTTTTTAAATTCTTGCACTCAAAAAATATACAAATAAAGTCAAATTTTTAGCATTTTCCAAATTCAGTTAAATAATATAGAATATACTAAAAATTATTATTTGATGCAATTTTACACAAACTTTTTAAGAAAATCTTGGTACTGACTTTAATTTTAATGAGTAGCCTGCTTTAGCAGATTCCGTATTCAAATGAATTTGATGAAAATATGGAACAGACAAACAACTATTCGAAAAAACTCGACCACTTCCATGCAAATGTGTGAAAATATGCAGATTTTAAACATTTGATATAATTTTACACAAACACTTAGAAAAGTTCGGCTAAACTACACTTTATGGGGCGTTCTCCAGAGTTAAAAAATATTTTCCTCGGGATTTCAAAAATTATATATATTTTTTCGATCTATGATACGTAGCGCCCTCTACACAGGTGTAAAAGTTTTGCCTGCAGCGCTACTTTCTTTAATAGTATATCTTTAATATTTACCTTTTTACATCAGTTCAAACTTACAAAAAGTGCACTTTCACTACTCAACTTTTGGAAAACGGTGTTCCCTGTGTTTACCTACCCCGTACTGATAGGTAAAAAAACTTGTAAAAAAAGTGTATAAAGGTAGAGAGAGGGTAAAATTAATAAACTTATGTAAATGAAATTTAAGTTTTAAAAAATTCATAATTTTAATCTTATCTTACCCTGTTAATTATATTATTACAAGCAAATGATATAATTAGATAAATTAATATAGGCATCATCCAAAACATTGATTGTATTGTTGATATTATTGAATTTGAAATTGCCAATAAATATGCATCCGCTATTGCTTCCAATGTTACAAATATCGTACAAATCAAAATTGGAAAACCATAAATGCTGCTTACTTCCTCCATCGTAATATAGATAATTTCATCATACATTTGTAATAATTCTTGAACTTTTTCCGAATTATAATCATTATTTGTTCTATAAATTTCGGGCAACATAAGATTTTCAATAGAAAACGATACAAATTTTAAACAATTTGAAATTGTTACAAACAACATCTATATAAATGGATAATATTAAGGACGATAAAACACAACGAAAGCCATATATTATAAAGGGAAAATATACGAAACCGTTATTGTTTTCACTCATTGGAATTAGTTTACGTATTATATTATAAGAGTATATTATAATAACTAATATAAGAGATCCAACGCGAGTTGTTTTGTAAAAAATTACATTAGAGTTTTCTGTTAAATATTTTTCGCTCCATATTCGTAACCTTTCCAATAATTCGAGGTGTTTATGTTGTTTTAGGATCCACCATAAATTTAATATTATTTGTGATATAAATGAGAATTGAAATGCAAAATTATTAAACAAATTTCCAGTATCAGTAAATTCTTTAAAGTAATATACACGTTGATAGTTTTTAAATAAAATCGAGGTTAATATTAATGTTATTTGAAAGAATGTGTGATAAATATAATAAACTGCACTGTTTTTGATTTTATAACAGTTGTTAATTTTGTCAAACTCTACAGCCATTAAACCGGCAATTTTTAAAAATTTATAATGACGGATTATTTTATACGCCGACATATTTCGTATTTTTAATTTAACTAAGAACTCTTCAGTTGATGCATAACAATAAACTTTAATGTTGAATGTGAAATGTTGTAGCCATTAGTTATAACAAAGAGTATATACAAATAGAGAGACTACTCGTCGCAAGCCTCTCAGTAACAAAATACCGAACTCGGGTACAAATTAAAAAAAATTTTTTCACACTAAAAATGATTGCAATATGTTGATAAAACATTGTTGCTTATAGCGCTCATTTTATATATTGTTATTTTCTATTAAAAATTAATATATTTTAATTTTATTTTGTTGATTTTATCATTAATATTTGATATAATTAAAATTAGTTTTAAATGATTACTTAAAAACATGATAAAAATCAATTTAAACTTTTAAATTTCTGCAAACATGTTTTCGGTGCGAGTTTTCAAAAAAATAAAAAGAGAACAGATTGAGAGACGCTGAGTAGTATAGAAACATACTGGTTACAAAAAGAAAATTAATTGAAAAACTAGTGTTTGAAAAAAAAAAAAACACGAATTTGATTAATCGAATAAAATAAAAGATATTATTAACTAACTTTATTAAAGGTACACTCTAAAAAATGATTGTAAATTTACTACTATAAAACGAGTAAAGTTTCATGTATTATTACGCAAATTCGCTAAATTTATACATAAAAATGCTTAAAACACTTTTATATACAATAATACCCACAAACAGTATTTTTACCAATTATGTGTTTACAATTAAACACATTATGCCTAAAAGTAGTATTATTTTGTTAAATAAAATGTTTACGCACAAAGTTTGTAAATATACTAACTTATAATAGTAATAAATATTTTGGCAGTTTTTAAATTGCAAAAAAAAATTAAACAAATTAAAAAAGCCAAAAAAAGCCAAAAAAAAATCTAAAAATTTTAATTTATTGAGAATTTTAATGAAAAAAAAATGTATTTGTGATAGTGTTTAGTTTATAGTTTATTTCCAAGTGTTTGCAGCCTAATTGTGGAAAACTATTTTTTGAATGTAATATATGTACAGAGCTTTAAAGAATAAAATTCTTCATTCGTTTTATTCAATCGATTTAAAAATATCGCCAATGTTGAAAAAAATTGCCAAAATTGAAAAAATCGCCAAAAAATCGCTAAAATTGAAAAAAATCTTTAAAATAAAAAAAAACATTAAAATTAATAAAAAAAATCGCTATAATTAAAAAAAATCTCCAAATTGAAGTAAACGCTAAAATTTAAAGAAAATCGCCAAAAATGAAAAAATCGCTAATATTTAAAAAAATTGCAAAAAATTAGAAAAATCCCTAAAACTAAAAGAAAATCTGCAAAAATTAAAAAAAAAATCGTTAAAATTAAAAAAATTTCAAAATTATAAATAAAAAAATTGCAAAAGGAAGAAAATCGCCAAAAATGAATAAAAATGTTCAAATTGGAAAGAAAGCTTAAATTGAAAAAACGAAAAAATATTGCCGAGAAATTTAAAATAGTTGGAAATGTATCTTTATTAGTTTTCGAAACACAGACGATGTTCCAAATAAATTCTCTTTTTGCTTTGCGATGCTTTGTTTTTGAGAAAAACGCGATCTAAGAACCTAGCCAATCAGGTCGAAATTTAGAACCGGTATTGAGGTTGCGTTTTGAACACCGGCAGAAACATATTTCCAGTAGCTCTTTTATTTTTTGAGTTATGGACGGTTTTTATTTAGTATATTTTTAAAGGTACATATTTCCAAAACTAATGGAGCTGGAGGAAAAATGGCTGCACTATTGTTCAAAACTCAACCCCATTACCCCTACAACGATCCTAAATTTCGATTTGATTGGGTGGATTCGTAAATCGCGTTTTTTCTCGAAAAGTAAGCATCACAGATAAAAAAGAGTATTTGTTTGAAACATCGCCTATGTTTCAAAAACTAACAGAGATGAATAAATGACACAAAAAATTTTTTCCAATTTGAGCTATTTTTTTTATCAATTATGGTGATTTTTTTTAATTTTCGCGATTTTTTACTTCTGATGTTTTTAAATTTTGAAGTTTTTTTTCATTTTGGCGATGTTTTCACTTTTTTATTTTTGGCGATTTTTTTTTAATTTTGGCGATTTTTCAATTTTGACAAATTTTAGTGGTTTTTTTTTTTAATTTTGGAAAATTTGTCGATGTTTTCAATTTAAGTGATTTTTTACATTTTTGGCGTTTTTTCAATTTTGGAGTTTGTTTTGAATTTTTGGGAATTTTTTTCATTTTAACGATATTTTTTTCAATTTTAGCGTTTTTTTTTCAATTCTGGCGGTGTTTTTCAGTTTCGCCGATTCCGCCAAATTGTAAGTCGATTGAGTAAAAAATAGATTGAATTCCCAATTATTGAATTCGCAATTATAGAATTCCCAACGATTGACTTACCAACGATTGACTTCCTAACGATTGAATTCCCAATGATTGAATTCAATAATTGATAATATCGAATGAGCTAAATTGATGGAATTCCCCACTAGTGAATTCCAAAGAATGAATTCTCTGAGATTGATAAGGAAAAAAATCATTCGGTTTAAAAAAATTCGATTTGATTTTTTCAAAAAAGAATTCAATCTTTGAAGCTCTGTATATGTACAACCACTTATATACAAATATTTATGATTAAATTTATTATTATACAAAATATTAATAAAACTCTTTCTAAAAATTAAATTGTTGTTGTATTTCAAAAATTTTTTTGGGCTGTTATTCTTTCTTACGCATTGTTAGGGGGTTTTTACGCATATAAAAATGTATTTTTACTCATTTTATCCGTATATTGACAAGTAAAGCATGTTTTTTTACTCAAAAATTCAGTAAAATTATTCATTTATTTCTAAATTTAATTACATTTTTACGCACTTACATAGTACATTTACACACTTTTTGTTGACAACCTTACACGTAATGTGTGTATTTTTTTTTCATTTACACGCATAGAGTAAATTTACCCAGCTTATAGTAGGAGTATAGTTTCCTACTATAAGTTGGGTAAATTTCAACCGAAATTAATTAGAGTGTATTTCCAAAAGACATTCCAAAAAATTTCGATACGAGTTTAGTCTTTTTTGGAATGGAAGTGTTTCGATTTCATTGAAAGTGAGCAAATTGGTATTCAACGTTCCTATGATATATATGCAGTATTAAGTTTTCCGAAATTCGGTGTAGCTCGCATTCTATAGCATCTCAAAGTCCGAAATTTTAAGCAAAACTAAGTTAAATACCTAATATTTAAACTACTCTAACTTTTGGAGTTTTTAGCCGATTTATAAAAATTTTATCTCATATGAAAGATTGGATCGTCTTGTTTTAGATACTTATTAGAAAACTATGCAGTATCTTTCCAGAATTTTTGCAAAAATTCTTCGAAATCTACGATTGTTCTTAAACTATTTATTGTGATTGATTAATGAATAATACGTTATATTTTATATTTGATCTAAGATCATATTGTCTTGTAAATATAACATATCAAAAATTCAGAGTGGGTTCTTTATGGCGTCAAAAGATACTTAGATTTGAATAATTTTTCATATTATTTTAAAAAAATATTAAATTTTTATTTTCTCGCGTATTAAAAAAATCTGTGATAGAGCTTTATATAGTTTTATCAAATTTTGTATGACTCCATTCATAATCATATAAAATTTCATCCGAAAAATGGCCTGATTAAATTGTATCAAATTACATCCAATTGTATCATATTAGATTTATTTAGATACAATTAGAAGTGATTTGATACAGTTTTGTCCGAATTTTGTGCTAATCCAATTTTATTAAATACATGTTATGCTATAAGATTATATATAATTTAATATAATATGATCTATATATAATTTTAAATATAAATATCGTTTCGCATATAACTTGTAAATATGGTAACATAATATGTTATATTTATCATATTTTATTTATTTTTATCATATTATTATACAAAAAAAAATTATATTAAAGTTTTCAAGCTACAAACGAGTTTGTTAAATTTATTGACCATTTCAGTTGAAATCAAGAAAAGTTATAAATTAAAGTTTTCTAATTGAAATGCAGACAATTTGCAATTGATATTAAAAATTCTCATTTGCAATCAAAGAAGTTATAAATAACGAGGGCTGTCCCAAATTAGCCGACCTGACGTATAAATGGCGGCAGTAGTTTGAAAAAAATTACTTTGGTGAAAAGCGGCAACCTTATAAAACATATGTTTTAAGTTTCGAGCCACGATCTTTAATATTTTTTTTTTTTTTTGGAGCCATCAAAAATGAACGATCTCAGTGAATTTATAAAAATTGAAAAAATTGGTCCCAGTTATGTTATTCAGTACTTTCATTTAAAAGGACTCACTCAGTACAACCAATATTAAAACCGAGCTAGATTCTACTCTGGCGGAGATTGCTCCTTCGTTTACAACTGTAAAGTATTGGGCGGCAGACTTTAAACCAGGCCGTACGAGCTGACACGACGAACACCGTAGTGGTCGACCAATTGAGGTGTCCAGCGTGTCCATTGAGGCGTTAGCTGACTGAAATGATAGGCGTTTCAAAAAGTGCTATGCATTGCATATTGACCTACAGTTTGGAGATGAGAAAGCTGTGCGCAAGATGGGTGCCGCGATTGCTCACAATAGAACAAAAACAGCGCCGTGAAGATGTTTCAATAGAGGGTTTGGCGATGTTTCGCCGCAATAAAGCCAAGTTTTTGCATCATTTGCGTCGAGTAAAATGTTATTTCTAATTATAATATTTGCGTTATCATTAAAAAAAAAATCTTTAATTAACCCATTTTGGCCAAGCACGAATTTTTTGACAAAACTTGGTATTAAGATTCGTGGGGTTTCCAGTATGCATTTTCCACCACCTTCTAGTGGTGGTACAATAAATTGAATTTGAAACTTTAAAGCTTTGTACGCCCTTAACAATTTAATTTTTATGTATTAACAAGTCATATATCTATCAAAATATTGCTCAAATTTTAATTGTTGTCTTCGCACTATTTTTAAGATTTTTTTTTAAATTTAGGCATTTTTAGACAGTTTTTGAAAATTGATATTTTGCAACTTTAAGCACTCAAATTTATATGTTGCCTTGCTGGTTGAGAGAAAATAGCACATTTTTGATATTAAAACTAAAAAGGGCATACTTCCACTTTTAAAAAGACGAAAAAATCTTGATTCGATTATTAAATTTCTTTCAAAAAGTGAATGAAACATTTTTCTATCTCTAAAACTTTTTCAATATGCTTTTTATTATGTTTCTATATCACCATCGTGTCAAAAGTTATAGGCTCTTAAAAATGGGTGTGTCTTTAAAGACACGTTGGTAACAAATTAATGTATAACTTCTTACATTACAAATGAAAATTTTCAAATCAATTGCAAATTTTTTTCATTTTAAATAGAACACTTTATAATTTATTTGCAGTTTTAAAAAATATGGTTGCAATATGATTGCGGCCACAAAACTATGTTTCCTACAGCCATAAGTGGTTGTAAACAATTAAATTGTTATTGTATCAATCATATTTCACCAATATTATCCAGGATTTGTAAAAATCTCTCTTTTTTCGGTTATCATATTATTCTCTTGTCCATCATATTCCTAAAACTATACCATATTCCTCTCTCTAACTACAGCCATTATAGTTGTGCCAACTATAAGATGATAAGTCTGTTTTTTATGAGCGTATTCGCTCTATCATCGTCATTCTTCTTAAGATTTTGGGAAAAGAATCAGTCAGTCCGAACAAATTAAATAATATTAAACAAAGAGACATAAAAATAGGAAAACAACGCAATGTTGTTGTTGTTGCTGTTGTTGTAGCAACGCGACCTGCTGTAGATATAATTATTATTATTCCTCCTCGTCCTGTTCTACTGACTCGTTTAGATTCAGACCCAAGAACCGAGCTACTTCGGCCGGATGGGTCCAGAGTGATGTTGGGACTAGATAAGTCGGCTTAGCTCCGCGGTTAAATAGGTGATTAACGTCATGAGGTCTCGTTTGACATACGGGGCACGTGTCTGGGATGGTGGGCTCAATTCGAGACCAATAACTCCGTAAGGTGGTAATTCGGGTGGCCCCTTCGATGACATCCCAACAGCAACTGTTTCTTCAGCATTTGACTATGTTCCTTAATAGTTGGGACCTTCATTTCCTCATGTAAATGTTGAATTGAGGACATCTTTATGCATCCATTTATATTCCTTAGGGCTGAGTTTTGGCAGGTTTTTAGTTTTCTCCACTGGGTTTCACTGGCACTGGGCGACCACACTGGCGCAGCATAGTTAACCACTGACCGGCAGTGGTGTGCGCTGGGGACATGAAAATACTATCGAATGTGAATCTTGGCGTGATTCAGCATCGGAATTATTACGCCATCGACTACTATATAGAGTTCCAGCCTTACTTCTTTCGTCGAACAGGTAACTAGTGTCGCCGTTTATTTTTTGCAGGGGACAACTGCATATTTCTTCCAGTGAAGAAGTTGGTAAGATCTTGTAATAACTGTTCAACCTACCGCATAGGCTATCAACGTTGAGACCAGTCATTAATATCGTACTGTCGTCGACATAGGTTATCAATTCCACCCTTTCCGGTGGTGCCGGGAGTTTCGAAAGCTAGAAATTAAACAAGATCGGGTAGAGGACTCCACCCTGGGGCAGTACTTGTTAATTGTAATGGTGATATTTTTAGTGAAAGAAGAAATAATTCAGGTAATACAACAAAATTTTAGTTGCAACAACCAAAATATTCAGAAATCACATTTGATTATGGTTATATTAACCGAATTTAGTGGTTGTAGCCAACAAAATAAACTTTTAAATTCGGTTGGCACTTTCTTTTTCTGTGCGTACAGCGACACATTTCGCTTTGTGACAACTATATCGCTTTATCAATTGCGACAAAACTTAACTCAAATAAAAGAGTTTAATGAGCTTAATACTAAAAACGAAACGACATTAAAAAGTTTTAAGGACCTTAAATTTTATGGAGCAAACAAAATTTTCGTAACCTCAGAAGCATTTTTTAAAATGATTTTAATACTAAAAACGAAACGACATTAAAAAGTTTTAAGGACCTTAAATTTTATGGAGCAAACAAAATTTTCGTAACCTCAAAAAGCATTCTTAACCGAAACGTTATTCATGTCATACAAAAATAATTTTGAAAATATTTTACCTCAAAGTCTCTAAAATTTTGAAATTCTGCTTATAAATTTTTTTCGTCGGGTAGTGAATTGAAAAAATCATTGTGTGGGATTAAAAGAAAAGTTAAAAATCATTCGACTTACCTCTTGAGTTATGTTATTATATAAAAATCCCATAACTAATGGAACTAATAAAGGCAATATCCACAAAATTGCATACATGGCCAATTTTGTTATATTCGATGTAGCCATTAAATATGTGCACGATATCGATTCCAAAGTTATAAAAATGTACAAATAAATATTGGAATACCATAAATACTGCTTACTACTTCTGATGATATTAACAAAATTTCATCATACAATTTGAATAATTCTTGATATTTCTTTAAATCGTTGCAATGCCATACTATAGACTGCTTCTCATTGCTCATAGTTAGATTTTGAAATGAATATCCAACAAATTTCAGGCTATTAGATATTGTTATAACAATAGCAGCATATATTAATGAAATTAATACGGATACAAGACTACTTATGCAAAATATAATCCATGGTAAAAATAGTAAATTATTGATTTGTTTCGTCAATGAAGGCGTACATATCAAGCGTAGAAAATTAAGTGAATAAATAATGAAAATCAATATTAGAAAACCCATTCTTAATCTGGGATATAATGGGAAATTTTGCGAATTCTCCATTAACAATTTTAATCTCCATTTTCGCATTGTTTCTAATAATTTAAAATGTTTATGTTGGGCCAAAAACCACAATATATTTATCATAATATGGGATGTATATGCTAATTGGGTGGCGAGATATGATTAAAATAGTTTCCAGTATCACTATAATGTTGAGCAAAGTATATACGATAATTGACTAGGCGAATTATGAAGGAAATTACAATTATAAATTGTAAGACAGTAAAGTAAATATAGTACATCGTAGTATTTTTTATTGTAAAACAATTTTGCGAAGTATCAAATTGTACCGCCATTAAACCGGATATTTTTAATATTTTATAATAAAAATGTATTTCATCCGTTAACATTTTTAATTGTTAGTTTATATAAAATGTCCTTGATACTAATTACATCGTTACAAATGTGTCTTGTAACAGTTGTACTATAAATTATAAATTTGTAAATTAAGTAGTTACACTCAAAGTAAGAGATGAGTTGAAATAAATAAAACCAACCAACTTATTTACCTCTTCCCTTAAAAAATTTATTCAAATTTTACACAAATAGTGTATTTTATACAACTAAGAGGGACAGCAAATTTGACTCATTAGACTGTTTGGTTCGCTAAATATGGCGTCTTCAAAATTTGAAAAAATCGTAAAAAAGTACTAAAAGTACTAAAAGGAGTTTACAAAATTAATCATAATATGAAAAGTTTTTCTGCTTTTGTCAATCACTCAGGTCTTAAGTTAAAGATAACAAAGCTACCTTTAAAATTATATGTCAAATGACTAATTTTTCAAAAGTTTAAAAGTCAACTTTTCGTGACATAAAGTTAGCGGGCGAATATTGAAGAAAATGGTATTTTTAAAAATTTCCAAAAAATAAACAACATATCAATATTGATTGAATCCTTTCTCTATACTGTCAGCAAGTGAAAAAAAATGCTTGCGGCCACAAAACTATGTTTACTACAGCCATAAATGGTTGTTTCAATTAAATTTGTATTGAATCAATCATATTTCACCAATAATCTGTTTGCTTTAATCATGTTATAGGAAAAATCTCTCTTTTTTGCGGTTATCTTGTCTACAATAATAATATAGTATTTATTATCATATTCCTTTCTCTTTATACAGCCATATTATAGTTGTGCCCACTATATGATGATCAGTTTGTTTTTTTATGAGCGTCTTCGCTCTTTTAGTGTCATTCCTGTTTAAGATTTTGTGAAAAAAAGTTGTGAGAAGCAGTCAGTCCGTACAAACTTAATAATATTAAACAAAAAGACATAAAAATAGCAAAACAACGCAGTAGTGTTAATTGTAATGGTGATATTTTTAGTGGAAGAAAGAATAATTTGGCAGTCTCAACTCGGTTTACCATATGAGCCTAGGCAAAAGTTAAATTCCTTAAATGAAGTTATTGTTTGTTATACATAAAAGTGTTATAAATTAAGTAAAAAGTAATAAAAAAAAAAGTGTTTTGTTTTTACTCACGCAAACAAATTGTAAACAAAAAAATTTAAAGACATGTGAAAGAATAATTTAAAATAAAATACGATATAATTAAAATAATCATAATATGGTAATAAATGATGACGAAATTATTTTCCCTGGTCATAATACGATAACTAGAATATGGCCATAGTGAAAATATTATGATTACTACTAACATGTTATGATCATTATAAATGTATGGTGAAATAATATTCTTAGCAATATTTTAATGCCTACTTATGCTGTAATCACATGGTTCCATTATTTTATTTTTCCTAACAAAATAAGATTTGTGTTGAAAAACAGAAAGTCTAGTTTTCTTTTTTAGATACTAAAATAAAAAAAATATGTACCTAAACTTCGCATAGCTACAAAATAATGATTTATGTAACTTCTTCTTCTTTGCAAATAAAATTTGATAATTTGTGAAGTGATGATTGTGATGATTTGTGATGAAAATTTGTAGATTCAGACTTTCAGCATTACAGAAAGTCGCTTGCACTTTCACAAAAAAAAAAAAACAAAATAATTACACCATTTTCAATTGTATTTCAGAAGTTATCAATTGTATTTCAGATTTATCGATTGTATTTTAGAAATTATCACTTGAAAATCAGTTTTATCAATTGTATTTCAGAAATTAAACATTCTATTTCACATTTAACAATTGCGTTTCAGAAAGTATCATTTGGATTTCAGTTTTTCAATTGTATTTCAGATTGAACAATAATATTTCAGAAATTATTAATTGTGTTTCATAAATTGTCAATTGTATTTTAGAAATTATCAATTTCAGAAATTATCAAATGTATTTCAGAAATACTAACGAGAAACTTTTAATAATTTCTGAAATACATTTGATACATTCTGAAATATAATTAATGATTTCTGAAATACAAGTGATATTTTCTGAAATACAATTCATAATTTTTAAAATACAATTAATCATTTCTGAAATGCAATTGATAAAACTGAAATACAGTAGTGGTCAAAACATTTGGAACTGAGATCGCACTTGTTGTTTTCATTGATTTATTTTCTTCAAATCACATTTAGTTACTAAAATTTATTTTTTACACATTCTTCATACATTGTTTTATGTTAAACATATAAAAAAAATTAATTCCGTTAAATTAAAACCACAAAAAAATTAATAATAATAGATGTATTCAAAATGCAGGTGTTCAAAACCTTTGCAACTCTCATTATTCTTACTCTTAACGAAACAGTTTATACTAACAAATGCTAGGATATAACGGTAATCGCATTCCTTTTTAATATGAGATTCAGGCCGTTACATTTTTTAAACAAATTAATTATAATTATTGTTCTTTAATAGTTGTAATAAGATGTTGGAAGCATAAACATCGTAAGAATAATTTTTGTAAAAAATGACAGGAAATAAATACAATTCTGATTTTAAATCAAAAGTTTTAAATGATTTTCAAAATTTACTTTCCCAAAAAGAAATTTCTATAACGTACTCCGTTCCCAGATCAACGATTTGCCACATTGTTAATAGTGGTAACATCCACAGAACTCATAAAGGTGGAAGACCCCGTATTACAACTGTAAGAGAAGATCGGAAAATTAAGAATTTTTTTACGAAATATCCCAAAGCAGTTCCCAGAGAAGCTAAAACTGAATTTTTAATAGATGCCAGTCTTCCCACCATTAAAAGAAGAGCCCGAGAATATGGTCTTAGTAGTTATAGATGTACAAAAAAAACCGTTTGTGTCGGAAAAAAAACGAAAATCTCGGCTTGACTTTGCAACGCACCCATTTGAACTGGACTCAACAGCAATGGGAAAATGTATTGTAGTCAAATGAGTCTAAATTCAACCTCCGGGGATCAGATGGAAGAGCCAATGTTCGAAGACCACGATTCGAAAAGTTTAATCCCATATACACAACCGCCACAGTGAAGCACGGAGGTGGAAATATTATGGTGTGGGGGTGTTTTTCAGGAAATGGGATTGGCCCAATTCACCGCATTACTAGCACAATGACGGCCACAATCTATAGAGATATTTTGAGTTCAGTTATGCTTCCGTATTTGGTCATCCTCAAATATATCCATAAGAACGAAAGTAGACATCTTTAATTCAAATGTAAAATCAACCTTGTTATATGGATGCAAGACCTGGAACCTGCCAATAAAAGAATCTAAGAAAATACAGTCGTTTGTAAATAGATGTCTTCGACGTATCCTGAAGGTGTTCTGGCCGAATATCATCAGCAATAACCACAAATCGCTGAAACCATAAAAATCCGAAAATACAGATGGCTCGGTCACACTTTCCGTAAACCACAAAATGACATCACAAGGAAGGTGCTTGAGTTCAACCCCCAGGGTAGTAGAAGAATTGGTTGTCCGAGCAACACCTGGAGACGAAATACGCTAAGGGAAATTCAAGATGCAGGGTATTCCTGGATCCAAATCAAACACATAGCTGAAGACAGAGCGGAATGGAAAAAATTTGTTGTGGCCCTATGTTCCTCCTAGGAATTTAAAGGATTATATATATGCTTTATTATGCTGTATGGGAAATGCCACTCTCATGGACCTTCCAGCACGACAACGACCCAAAACACACGGCGGGCTTGTAAAAGTTTGGCTGCAGGAAAATGAAATTAATATCATGTCGTGGCCGGCTCAATCTCTGGATTGAGAACATGTGGATGATTGTAAAACGGAATATCGGCAATAAAGTATTCCGAAATGCTGATGAACTTTTCGTCGAGTTGGAGAAGAAGTGGAATGAAATTTCTGACTATTGTACTAAAAAGCTCATTGCGTCAATGCCTAAGAGGTGTTCAGAAGTTATAAAAAATAATGGCTACGCTACAAAATACTGATCGTTAAAACCATTGTGTGTATTACCTGTTAATTACTTTAGGAGGTGCAAATGTTTTGAACGCTGCTCTATCGACTTATTTTGTTAAAATTACTTTTTTTTTATTTTTGAGAAGTTATGAATAATTTTTTCGTATTTGTAAAATAATATGCTATAACTGAATTTAATAAAAAAAAAACTTATACTACAAATCTTTTGATCAAAACAATTATAATTACCTAAACCATGATTTCAGTTGCAAATATTTTGAACATCACTGTACAATTGATCATTTCTAAAATAAAATTGCTAAATCTGAAATACATTTGATTTGATTTGATTTGATTTGATTTCTGAAATACAATTGATAACGTTTCAGAAAGTATCATTTGGATTTCAATTTTTCAATTATATTTCAGATTGAACAATAATATTTCAGAAATTGTCAATTGTATTTAAGAAATTATCGATTTCAGAAATTATCAAATGTATTTCAGAAATACTAACGAGAAACTTTTAATAGTTTCGGAAATAAATTTGATGATTTCTGCAATATAATCTGAAATACAATTGATGGTTTCTGATATACAATTAATAATTTCTAAAATACAATTGATATTTTCTGAAATACATTTTATAATTTCTAAAATATTATTGTTAAGTCTTAAATACAATTGATCATTTCTGAAATGCAATTGATCATTTCTAAAATAAAATTGCTAAATCTGAAATACATTTGATTTGATTTGATTTCTGAAATACAATTGATAAAACTGAATTTCAATTGATAGTTTCTGAAATACAGTTGACAAATATGAAATACAATTGATAATTTCTGAAATACAATTAATAGCTTCTGAAATTTAACTGAAAATGGTGTATTTAAAAAGTATTAACATGATTATAAAAAAAAAAAATCATTTAACTTACCTCTTGAGATACATTATTAAGTAAATATCCCATAATAAGTGGGACTAATATAGGCGTCATCCAAATCATGGATTGTATAGCTAATATTATTTCATTCGATGTAGCCAATAAATATGCAGCTGATATCGATTCCAAAGTTATGTAAAATGTACAGATTAATATTGGAATACCATAAATAGTGCTTACTACTTCTGATGATATGGAAATAATTTCATCATACAATTTGAATAATTCTTCATATTTCTCCAAGTCATTGCTATGCCATGCTATAGAATGATTTTCGTTGGCCATAGTAAGATTTTTAAAAGAAGATGCTACAAATTTTAAGCTTTTGGCTATTGTCATAACAATGGCAACATAAATTGTTGAAATTAATACAGATATAAAACTACTTATGCAAAACATAATATATGGTAAAAATATAAAAATATTGGATTGCTGGGTTAATAAAGTTAAACTCATTAAACTTATATAAACTAAATGTATCGAACAAATCAATATTATTAATCGCACTCTTATTCGGGTATATAAAGGAAAACTTTGTGAGTTATCCTGTAAATATTTTAATCTCCATTTTTGTATTGTTTCTAATAATTTAAAGTGTTTATGTTGTCTTAAAATCCACCATAAATTTAGTACAAGATGCAATAGAAATGCTAATTGGGTGGCAGAATGATTAAAATAGTTTCCAGTGTTTCCATTTTCATGGGCAAAGTGTATCCGATAATTTATTAATAAAATTTTACTGGATGTTATTATTAATATTTGCAAGATACCAAAATAAATATAATAAATTGTTTTATGTTCGATTTGAAAACAGTTTTTATCAGTATCAAATTGTACTGCCATTAAACCGACGATTTTTAATATTTTATAATAAAAATGTATTTCGTCCGTCACCATTTCAAGTGTTAATTTATACAAAACTATGTTTAAACTAATTGTGTCGATGTATTAGTTTTGTATCTTTAACTATTTTAATTTAAATAGAACTTTTTTATTTTAATCATTACACTCAGAATATTCTTATAGTATCTATATGTGGGTCATTCGGGTAGTAAACAGTAGTAGTTGTTTTAACTGATATTGTAGTAATTTTTCTATGAGAAAATGAAAAACGACTAAATGAGACAGTTATATCAAAAAATGAGTAGTTATTTTAGTATTTTAATAAACAACTACAAAAACAGTAATTTAGCAGTAGACAGTTAATTTTTGTTAGTTATTCAAACATAGACGATTATTTTGTGAAAAAGTCATAATGCTCAATGTTGTAATGTCCCCAATATAGCAGAGATGTTAAAATATCTCGAAAAGCTGATGTGATGGAGACTCATATTCGGATTCAGCGGACCTCAAGCCTTTAAAGTATATTTTAGTCCTAGAGTCTTTACCCCTCTAAAATTTTTAGGCCTGTGTAGTAGGGTGTTTCAGCATTTCCACTTTTATAGGATTTTTGTAACTCTTGAAGCGGAATATGAATACTTATGGATTTTTGAAATTTTTTTTAGATTTTTTGAAGGGGTGTACGTGATCGCTGAAATGGATTATGTGCAAAAAAAAGAGATTATGAAACATTTGTTTTTTCTCTTGCGCTTAGTTTCACAAACCCATATTAATCACTACTCAAGAGTTCAAGCCTACTAAAAAAAATTATTCGATGTACAAATCAGAGAACGGTTTGAGTGCCTTATTTCATGCTTTTGAATGCATTCACAAAAAATGAGTACATTGTTGTCAACTCACATCATTTCAATAAAGCAACAATCGACAGAATTGAGAAAAGTGAGTGTAACGAAAACCATGCATTGCATTGCTTGTCTAGTGTTAACCTCACTTAACACTCACGAAAACAACGAATACACAGCGATTGGTATGAATGGTCTCAATGTTAAATGAATAAAACGTTAACAAATTTTTTTGTGAAACATATTACTGTATTAAGAAAATTAAAATTTTTTATACATATTTCATGTTTAATAAAAAAAATATAAAAAAATTAAATTAAAAAGTTCATAAAAACACAATAAACGAAACCATTAATTAATTCGTTATTTTCATTTTGAATTTGAGAAAAAATTGTGCATATTTTACTTTTAGTGTTTTTCAAAATTGTATGAAAAAACACCAGTGTTTATTTTTTGTAAAATATCTTTACTTTGCATGTTGTATTGCTACAGGTCACGAATACTACGCGAATGTTGTGATTGATTTCATGTTATTCATGTGTCATCATTTCATTGCTTGACATGTAACGGCATTATAAAAATGAATGTTAAAAAGGCATTCAACAAAAACAATAAATGGAATAAACAGCAACAGCATAAGCTGTTGTTGTTGAATAAAAGCAATGCAAAAGCAATGAATGTATGAATGGACAACAAAAACGAATGGTCACATTCTGTTCTCTAGTACAAATTACACAGTTAAACACTAAAAATTCACCGGAGATGTGACTTTTAAATTCTAATATATTTTAGGTCGTAGATCACGAATGTGGCCTCCAAATTTTGATATTAGCTCTACTTTTCAAAATATTCGCGAATTTAACTTTTACTAAAACTCGAGTTTTTTTCTTCAATTTTTTTATTTTCGTACTAGCGGGCGTTGCCCGCTACGTTGTTAGCGTGCCTTAGACCTAGTTTTTGGGATGATGGATAACTTTTCAGTTTGCCCACTATCTGTGTACCAAAATTTAATAAAATCCTTTAATCCATATAAAAGATAACAAAACGTGGGCGTAAAACTGCCACGCCCACCATGTCTTAATCTATTATAGCAAATAGTGCTTATGAGTCATCCCAATATCTGTGTACCAAATTTCAATAAAATCGGTTCAGCCATATAGAAGATAGTGAAGATGTGGGCGTAAAAGTGCCACGCCCATAATATCTAAATTTGATATAACTTAAAGTGCTTATCTGTGACATCTCTTTCTGGGTACCAAATATCAATTGCATCGGTAAAGCCATATCGAAAATAGTGAAAAAGTGGGCGTAAAAGTGCCACGCCCATCATATAAAAATTTCATATAGCCTATAGTTCCTTCCAGACCGCCCACTATCTATGTGTCAAATTTGAATAAAATCGGTTGAGGCGTTTGGACGTGATGCTCACACAAACAAACAAACAAACAAACCAACAGTCATTTTTATAATATTAATAAGGATTCTTAAATAGACTATGAATAATTTTTAATATGGTTTCAAAATATTGACTCTGAGGTTTAATAACCATATCCATTTATGGCAATATGGGTGATGGATGGATGTCCTTGTAGTAAAATAAAAACTTTACTTATTTTTCTATTTTATGAATATTTTAAAACCCCCTTAATTGAATTTGCAAAATTTTAGCAAATGCTGTTAGTTTATATTCCACGTAATTGATTTAATCAAAGAATTCATCAATTGGACATCAAAATTTCAGAAAATTCAATCTGAAATATAATTCTTATAACTTTTTTTTTTTAAATAATTAATTTTGTATGAATTTACTAAGAAGAAAATATAAAAGAGTGCATTTTTTAGCAAACAATCATTTAAAATCGCTATTTTTTAGAAAAATGAGATTCAATTAGCTAGAACTTGGTTGGTATTGATAAGGCAACATGTGTTAAACATTCTTTAATGTTTTTATATGCATTTTATTAAACAATACTGTCAATATTGTTAATCCCATGTTTTGCCAACGCATACCGACTGTCGCCGCTGCTTTGCCAACACTGTGTCGATTGTTTTTTCTGCCTGTATAAGGACTTTAGAAAACCCCAAATTAAGATTTTGACACGTAGACGATACATACGCCCATGTCCTGTCTTTCCTTACTTTTTGAATACGAATGAATTTAAAAACACATGAAATTTGGTGCTTTCAAATCCTTATAAATGTACAACATTCGAAATATTATTCGGCAAATTGTCGAAAACTTATGTTTTCTATCAAAATGCTAAATTTTAACTTATAAGCAGTCTTATGATTTTTAAAATATTCTGTACCAAAAAAAGTGCTTTTGTTTTACTTCCTACAGGAAAATAAATCTAAAATAAAAATGTGTATGTGAAAGTCAAAACACCAAAAAGTCGTATTGATTTCACTTTCAAGCGAATGTGAAACATAGGACAGAGGTAATACACAGAAAAAACTAAAAACGGGCTTCAATTAAAAAATTTATTGAATCAATTAATATTTTAATTGATTTTGCACCTATCATGGCAATGATACTATCAATTAAACATTTTATTAAAATTAAGAATGCAAAAAATGTTATAAATAACTTCAACAAAAAATAAAATATGTATTTATATATTTAAAAGTCAATTAAAATATTAATTGATTCAATCAAATATTTGTTTAAAGACAATTAAATTCAAATCAAATCTCTAATTAGATATTTTAGGTTGATAATTTTTCTGTGTAGAATATTATAAATTTTTAATCAAATTTCAGATGTATCGACTCAAATTTCTAATAAAACTTGAAGTATGTTTTCCGCTTAATTTTTATTTCACGAAACATATAACTACAAATTTTTACAAAATCGATATTTTAGTAAAAAAATCCGATTATAAAAGTCAATATCATATTTTTAATAGAAGATGTATAAATTTGTTTACTAACTCTACAAAACTTAAAAAAAAAAACGAAAAATAACATTTAATATTTTTTTTGCAACTTTTGATATGCTGCAATATTTAACCCCTGTTTTATGCAAACGGTACCCATATGCGTATGAGTGTTATTTGCTGCTGACATTAATGTTACTAATACTTCTTGTAGAACTTTAAATTTGTTTAATCTATAAGTTTTATATTGTGTTTAAAAAAAAAAAATTACAATAAAAAAATTGTTGCTATTAAAGATTTAATTTCGTTTTATTTATTTTTTTTTCTCAATATTTTTGTGTATGTATAAAGCTAATTCATTATGACGTGTTGCTAATTCGTAAAAAATAATTAAAAAACATATTAACATTTTATTTGTTAAAGTTAGTGTAAATATTAAGGCATTTTTTTAAAGCATTGAATTTTAATTTTCCACAACCATTACTGGAAATTTCATACGTTACTATATAAAAAACTCAAATTTAGAAAACAAAACTTAACTTAAAATAACGTTTAATAGAATTTAGGTAAAACATTTTTAATCCTGCAGTACTAACCTTATTCAACTTACGCCATTACTATCGTTGGGTGTAATCCACCCCTACTTATTAGTATCTGTCATTCATATTAGTTAAATTCAATTATGCAAATAATATATTTTTTTTTTTTTTCAATAATGAACTCTAAAATACAGGAAAAAAAATTAATTTTATAAGTTTAGCAATTCATTTATTTTAAATAATATATTGTTAATGTACATCTCTCTTGAAAAAAACAAAAATTCAACCTCATGTGTGGATTCCACCCAGACGATAGTAATGCAGGGTTAAAGTATATGAATATATTTTAAACAATAAGTAACAACTTTTCTTTACGTAAATATTTTATATTGCTATTACAGTTAAAACGATACATATTTATAGTTTCTAAAAATAAATTGCGTAATATATTACACTACTCAACGGCCAAAAAATCTGTCTTTAAAATATATAATTTTAAATAGACCTTCCCAGTAAAAACGAAGCTTACATGCAACCAGGTTGTAAGGGAGTAAGGCGAAAATAATCCCTTACAAACCTGCTTACATATGTCATGATTTTTATATGGCGAATTCCCAATTGGAAGCATTACTTTTTCGCAAAATAAGCGCGGATTTCAGCGCTTATAAAATGCAATGATGTCATGGCTTTTAGTAAAATCATATTTCATGTCTACATTATTACGATTAAAAGTAATAATATGAATATACATAATTTAATCTAAATAAAAAAAAAACTTTACAGATCGTTTATAATCCACGCTATGGAACTTTCTGCATTGCAACCTGCATCTTTGTAAGGGATTAGTGTAAACTGCTTACAACCTGCATCCTTGTTATGGAAAACAGTAAGCTCAAAATTTTTGTTTGTTTATTTTTATACAAAAATTACTCGTTACTTTTGCTGCTTCTCAATATTATGTAATTGTAAGCACTTACATTAACGCATTTGTTTGATCCTGCTTCTAAGAACACGAAAATTTTTTACTGGGTATGTACGCGGAATCCAAATCTCACAAAAGAAAATATCCCGAAACAAACACCGACATACTGATACTTGAATGAAAGAAAATTTTGTGTTTTTAAAAAACATTTATTTTGCGGTTAAGTTTTGAAAAATTAAGTAAAATTAACTAAAAAATGGGGTGAATGATATGAATTTAAAAGCGGATGTTTAAAAAACTGCAAATGAGATAACAAAAATTTTGACATATTTGGATTCAGCGTATTTAGGCCTTAAAAAAAATATGTATTCCAATGACAGGTTCTGCAAAACTTTGAAAATTGTTGAACACCCAGCAAATTATCAGTAATGGGCTCTCATTACCAATATCTAAATAATAAGCAGTCGAATTGCGGGCCAACTACGTATAATTCGGCGTAAAAACTCATTATTTTTGTTCGGCAAGGTTGCTTTTGTAAGTTGTTTTACCTAATCGATGCATTATAAAAACGCACAAAAATGTTACATTCGCTTACCCGTTGCTTTACAAAAAAATAAAAAACAAAGGGTTACCAAAATAATTTGTTATTTGTGCGCTTATAATCAACTAAAAAGTATGTGGTAACAAGTTTGAAAATATTAACGATTACCATTACCATTAACGTATCAGTAATCAAAAAGTAAGTAGTTGGCAAAAAAACAATATATTTGCAATTGAATAAGTAGGTAAGCGGGTAAGCCTGACTGCTTAAAAAAAGACTATGTCACACAAAAATAACTAGTGCTGACGCCAAATTATAATGTGTTCAGATATTTATCGAAAATGTTTTCATTTTTATATTAAAAATACAAAAATTGTTTTGTTGGACTTTCTATATTTTCATAAATTTAATTAGAATATTGTTCTACCTTAAGTTCAAAAATCTTATATGATATTTTCATATTAGATTTAATTTGCTGATTTTCAAAAAGTTTGATCATTTTCATGATAGCCAATACAATTGTCTCATTGGCATCGCTCAAATATTGAGTTGACTGTAATAGCCAACCGTAGATTTGGAAGAATTGCAGACAACTGAAGATTTGGTAGATGCCAATGAAACAATTGTATTGTCTATTATGAAATGATCAAACTTTTTGAATAGCACCAAATAAAATCTAATATGACAATATCATATTAGATTTTTGGTCTTGAGTTAGAACAATATTCTAACCAAACATTTATTTTCATTATACACTGCGTTGCATAAATACAAATACAAGTGATTTTTGCTATTTTTTCTAATAGTACAAATGTATAACTATTTTTAAGAGTGTGATAACTGATCTCTTATTGTGTAAAATTTAAAAGATTATTTAATTGATTAAGAGAAAAATTGTGTAGTAATATTTTGTTAGTGTTTCATAACTATAATTACATATAACGGTAAACAAAGAAGAATATAAAATAAAAAACCGCGTGGTTCGTATATAAGTGATTTTCAAAAATCGAAAATGTCAGCCTATTTAAAAAGTGGCTTAAGTTTCCGGGAAATTTATTTATTTTTTTTTTTAAAGAGAAGCAGCACTCAGGAAATTCTTCCTATTAATTAATGTGTTGCTTTCTTTGGAAAGGGAATAGTGGAGAGATGAAAGGTGGTGAAAGATGAGGGGCTTCAAACATGGCAACACTGTAATTGCGAGAGTAGATAAGTCTTAGAACAGTTGTTGCTCGCCACCTGATGTAGAGTTGGCAATTTGTTCATGTCTTCATCGGAAATGAAGAGCGTTTTTTGTGCTTCTAGAAGCGTTAAAATAATGTGTAATTTATAAAAATTAAAGCGCTTATTCACTTCCTCAAAGAAGCAGTAAAATATATGCTTCAATAATGCGCTATTAAAAGGCACTGTTTTCATTTACTTCTTGTGGGTGGTGGATTAGAATGAGGCTGAAGATGACCAAGTCGCTTAGGTCGAAAGCCCGCACACCCTCTAGCGCTGATCCTCACAAGATTTTTTTTTCATCTTGTCTTACATTTATTAGCAATTAAGGTTTTTTCTATTTGCAATAGTAATATTTAATTGTGATCTCAAACCTGACAATTCAAAATAAAATGCAAAAAAAAAATTATTTTCATACAATCAATGACATTTTTTATTAAATCAATGAAATCGATTAATTGATACCCTATCGCTTTATTGTATGCATTCCTCACTGCTTCATTGTATGCATTATTCTCAGCTTCATTGTATGCATTCTTTACTGCTTCAAAAGAAAGCATTTATGAAAGCACAACAAAGTACAGTCCTTAATTACTTTATTGTATGCATGAAGGCAAAGCGCTATTTTGAAAGCATACAAAAGAAGTAATTGCTTACCAAATCGAGGTTATTTTTTGCTGGGTAATCGATTAATGTAAGATAAATGTATCCAAACTTAGGCTCTTAAATTATGCCTAGAGAATTACTATGTAAAAGCTGATGCCTGTGCCAAGGATATTACCCCACCACAAAACAGCTCGACTTGAATTCGCTAAAAGGAATTTAGAAACCAATTAGAGAAAAGTAAGTCAATAATCTCTGTTTTTGGTACACTCATAGAAACAAACCTGTAAAAATGGCAGAAAAAGCTACTACAAACTGCTAACTTTAGCAAATTTTTTTTTTTGCTAAATATTAATAAAATAAATCTGTTAACTTTACAAAGTTTTAGTTATATTCGGTGTAAATTTAGTTAATTTTAATTAGCATTTTACTCTGTGAAATTAAAAAAATCTTTTACTAAACATTTCTAGACTAAAAATATAAAACAAAAACTGTAATATTAACAAAAAAAAAATGTTGCTATATTTACCCTCAAATTTAGTAGAATGCAAATAACAGTTTATTTTGCTAAAATCAACAGAAACTTTTGCTAAAAAATTGTAGAGTACTGATTTTATAAGGCCAAACTTTTATTCGTATTAAAAAAAAAAACTAAAAAACTATTTTCATTATTATGTTGTTATTTTCAATTCACTAAAATTTAGCTCAAATATAACTAAATATTTGTAATTTCAACAGATCTATTTTGGCTATTCTTATGTTACTAATATTTAGTTAAAAAATCTGCTAATGTTTTGCAGTTTTTTCTGCAGGGTAATTTTAACTAATTTTTAGTATATTTTTTTATTGCTATTTTACATGTTTATTTCCACGAGTGTAGGACTGTTTAAATATAGATTTCTTTTAAAGGTATTTTTTTCTGATCACAAATATTTCAATAGTGATAGTCCAGATGGTTTTACCAGCTATTGAAGAGACCTACTTAAGGAACCACGATATTTCTAGAAACCAAACTTCGGAGGCGGATGCTTAATGGTTTAAGACGCTTTTTGTTTCGATGGTATGGTGATTTGTAATTTCCAAGCACCAGAATGAATTCTTCTTAGTACATTACAGTATTTGAAGAGAAACTTGGTGCCATTTATTGAAAATAGCAACGAAGAAGAATACATTTTCCAACAAGACAATGCCTCAGTACATGTAAGTCGCCAGACGATGGAATGGCTATCATAAAAAATATAACCCGCCGAGTTTATGCAGAAAACCGTCAATATGAAAGCGTTTTTCTGCTAAAAGAAGCAGTTATGAATGCATGGAGATCTATAACGGAATAACTTCGAAAAAATCTTTTAGACATACTGTCTAATCAAATTTTCGGGTTGATTCAAAAAAAAATGGAGGCCACACGCATTATTAAAATTGCTGCTTTAAAATATTTTTCTTAAATTTTTTATAAATATTGATATATTAAGTTCAGTGTGTTTATAGTTATGAAACATTAATTGATTTTGTTATTCATTTCTAAATGGTACAATAAAAAATAAATGAATTGTGCTTTTGTTAAATATTATTAATTTTCCATTGGTTTCACATTTATGGCGGTTAAACTCTTCCACTTTTTTTTAACTTACGAAATTTAGTGAAGTTAATGTGTAATTATAGTTTGCAACGCAGTGTATAAAAAACGCGATATTTCAAAAACTGCAAATGAGATAACAAAAATTTTGACAGATTTGTATTCTGCATATTAAGGTCTATTAAAAAATAAGTATTCAAAAAACAAGTTATGCAAAAATTTTAAAATTGTTGAATAGTGTTAAATATAGTTTTACATAAATTTCGAAATGATCGATTTCTTTTTAACGATTGCCCCTAAACTTAAGCAATGGAGGTGGAATTATTAATCGACATCATATCATTATTATTTATAACTAAGAAAATAAATTGAACTTAAATAGTATTTGAAGGTTTCTATAGGTATTAATGATTCTTAAAAAAATGTTTTTCTTCTTCTTAAATATTGCTTATAAATTATTAATATCAAAAAAATTATAATAACAATAAAAACAACAAAACTTTATCAGTGTTTTACGAGTATTTTACTTAATTCTAAACAATTGTTATTTTTTAATTTTGTATTCAATTCAATAAATAAATAAATATGACCATAAAAAAGTACATTTTGAAAATTGTGCAGTTCAATTTAATTTTAAATTATAATATAAAATATATAAAAATAAATTATATATATTTTATGTGCTTCTGACAATAATTGTAAACTTGAAAAACTTAATATAATAAATTTTTAAAATTGCAGTTAAAAACTTTTGAAAATTTAAATTAATTTCAGATCTTTTATTATCTTACGTTTGTAACATCGATTAACTATTTTGAAATTTATAACTTCTTTCAAGATTGCAAATGTTGCAGGGAATTCCTCTAAGGCTTTATCAACTATCTTTAGTTTCTTTTTAGTTTTTAATGCTTTAGCAAAAAATTGTAAAATTTTGTTAATTTTTTATTAGTTCATCTTTTTGTATTCATGTCGTATTAGTTTTTTGTACAATTCAGCAAGATTAATAAAGTTTTTATTTCCGGTTTTTCAATGAATAGTAATATTAGAGACGTAGTATGTTTTAGTTTTTATTTAAGTGAATATTATTGGTCCATTTTCTGTTAATTATAAAAATAGCTATGTAACCTTTTTGGCCCATTTTAGATCATCATCGCGAGGTTTAAGACCAGTAAAATATTCTATAAGGCATTCCAGTGATGTCCAAAATCTGAAATTATAAATTTTAATTTGTTAATTAAAAATTATGTAAGTTAAAATCTTATATCCGAGTTAGGCTTGCATTTAATCAGTCCAATATTATATAATTATTTTTAATTCACAATTCTATCAAAATGATGTAAAAAAAAAATTATGTATTAGCTTCCTACAAATATTGATAATTTTTTAAAAATTTTGTAAGACAGATTTTTTTTGAATTATAATATGGCAACTCTGACTGCTTAATTTTATAAATTTTTTATTCATTATTTTCTACTACACTCAAAAAAAGTCAGTAAAGTCAAAAACAAGACAAGAAAATTTTAGTCAGAAGGGTGCTTGCAAAAAATTGCTAATGTCAACAAAATTTTCGCTCGCTGATTTTAACTAAAAAAAATTGTAAATTCAGCAAAAGTTTTGCTAACATTAAGTTTGCTTAACATTAAAAATTAAAATATTCCTGCTCAAAATAATTAAATTTTTTCTGAATATTAGCATGCTGAAAAAAAACTCAAAAAGTGTGTATAAAAATTACACTATAGTTAATTTATTTGCTGAAAATCCTAAAAAATAAAATGTGATTCTTTAAAAAAAAGATTTACAATACATTAAAAAATATAAAAATGTCCACACATTGACGACATTAATTAATTTAATATCTGAAAATATATAGAAATAATTATATCTAACATGAACAAAAATATATTTCAACATGGTTGTTTGAATGATGACAATTTAAACTGAAGCTAAATGTTGTAGATAATTCTAGAAAAATAACAAAAAAAAAATAAATAACAATATATGACATACACATAAACAACCATTTTTTTGTGCAAATAGAGAAAGAAAATATAAAAACTACCTAAGATGTGTGTCCTTCTCTTTCGCTTTAGTCTGTCTACCTAAACATATATTGGTTTGCAATTTTCCCACCTACTATAAATTATTACTATAAAAATTTCGTTTACAAATACATATTTTGTTTTTTGTTAAATTTAAATATTTATTATGTCTTAAATTTATAATAAATTTCTTTGATAAGCCGGGATTAACACAATATTTGAGTTTATTCGACCAACACTTTATATGAATGCACATTGCTGGCGTCCTTTTGTATGGAAAACATGTAAAAAAAATCTTATTTTATGTGTCTTACAAGAGTTGTAGTATCTTTTTAGATTCATTTTCCTCGTCTCTACTACTTCTTGACATGCCACGATATCTACTTCATTCTGCGTATATGTTTCAATCTGGTTTTCGTTCACACTATTACTGTGCTTATTAGTATAAGTAAAATATTAGTAAAACATTAGTTCAACACTGTTAACTACTGAATAAGTATAAGTAATATTTTAGCTGAAAACACAATTTGAGCAAAAAATTAGCTGAGAAATAGTATACTTGATTTAGAAGACGTTTTACTAATTTTTCTACTAACTTTTTTTTTTTGATTGTGTAATAAATTCTAATTTTCTAATTTGTTATAAGTAGTGTGCGACCGAACAGTTCGGCCAAAAAACTGTAATGGGTCGGTTTTTGGGTATCTAGAGACAATGATTATAAATTTTTGTATTGGAAACATGTTTGTTGAGCCAATCTAATTCGATTTTGTGTATAAAATTTAAGGAAAAAGCCGAAGTTTAGCTATAAAGTTAAAACACACAAAGAAAAAACATGGTTGAGGGAACCATATTCGAATAGCATCATACATTTTTGGATTTATGATTGCGACAACCATGTTACTATAGTTGTGACAACCATACTCTTAACTGCTTTTGTATCATAATATGATAATTAAATTGCCATATTATGGTTCCAAGTATATCCCAATATTATCATATTATGGTTCTGGAAATTTGTATGAATTATCATAATATGAGCCCTACAGTATTCTCCCAGCATTATATTGAAGCTGGATTAAAAAGATATGCGTGTTTTTTAATAGTATATTTATTAAATAATTCACATATTTAAATAAACTTAGGTTTAAAATAATTTATGTAATCCAATTGTCTTTGCGCAGAGGAAAAAGTTTTGTGAAATAGTGTGTCAGCTATACAAGCTATACATGTGATTACAGCATAAAGCAAGCATAAAAATATTGGTAAGAATACAATTTCACAATACATTAATAATGATCAACACATGTTTGCAACAATCATAACAACTGCATTATAACCATAGTATAGTCCTAGTTATCATAGTATGATCATGGACAAGAATTTCGTCATCAATTATTACCATGTTATGATTATTGAAAACCTATTATGATTATTTTGTCCTATATACTTAAAAGCACGTGCATTTTGTTTAATTTTTTTTTACATTTTTTTCTTTAACAATATTTTTTGAGTAATTATGTATAAACAATTAAATAATAAAGCACTTTTTTATCACTTTTTTATAATAAACAATAACTTTATTTAACGGGTGAGCGATAACTAAACTTTTGCCTAGACTTCCACGGTAGACCGGGTTGAGACTGCAAACTTATTCCTTCTTCCACAACACAGATCACCATTAAAATTAACACCACTACGTTGTTTGTCCATTGTTAATGTCTTTTTGTTAAATATTATTTAATTTGTTGGAGCTGACTGTTTCTCACAACTTCTTTTCTCAAAATCTCAAACAAGAATGAAACTAAAAGGGCGAAGACGCTCATAAAAAAACCAACTGATCATCTTATAGTTGGTGCAACTCTAATATGGCTGCAGTTAGATAGAGGAATATGATAATAAATATTATAGTATGATTGTAGACAACACAATAATATGATAACTGAAAAAAGAGCGAAATTTTTACTAGAACATGATAAAAGCAACCATATTATTGGTGAAATATGATTGATACAATAATAGTTTAATTGAAACAAAAATTTATTGCTGTAGGAAACATAGTTTTGTGGCCGCAATCATACCATATTTTTTCTCTGCGTGAAGTTCGGCCGCGGAACTATTTTCGATTTGGCCGAACTTTTGAAGGCCGAACAGTGAATTTATTGTTTAACTACGGACTTTTCTTCAAATTTGTCACTCAAAATCGTCTCTAATCAGCCCAAGAAACATTTTTCTATTCGCCAAATTTTCCCATAATGTTTTAAAATAAAGAATACAGACCAAATGCATTTTCTGGCCGAACTGTTCGGTCGGACACTAGTTATAAGTTCCGCAAAAACAAATAAATCATACAAATTTGGCCTTTTCGGAAAACTTATTTTAAGGACTCTCTAAAACAGTTATGTATAACCTTAAAGTACTAAGTAGTGTACCACTTAAGGTTCGTGCTTTCATAGAAATTTTAAAAATTATGATTAACAGGTTTTTTGTTAAAGTTCTGCCTGCTATGGAGGCTCTAACTCTTCTGAAACTTCGGGTTCTGATGAGATCTTTAGCCAGATCGAAATACTAGTATCAGCCTAGCTAATATGTTTGATTTGCTTTAGTTTTGTAAATATACGGAGGTTGGAAGCTCGTTAAAAATTAAAAAAAAAAAAAAATTGTACTTGTTTTAAAAAAATCACGATTTTTCAAATTGAATAATAGTTAATACTTAAGACTTAATGCTTAAGACATTTTAATTTGTATACAAAATAGCAGAAAATAGCATCAACAGAACCGCGGTTCAATAAAATCGGTTCCAGGTGAATTTTAACGAATTTTAATGTATAATTGAATAAAAATACTTTTTCTTTCTGTGAAATATCAACCAATTTGTATTATTATAATATTTTGCATTTTATTTAATCTTTTCGACACTAAAATTGTCAATAAAAAGTTAAAAACAACAACAAACGAGATTTAGATTCAGACAGAAACACCAGTGTACACCAAATCGAAGTTTTAAGTTGTTCAGAAAAAATCAAAATTTTTAATAGTTTCTGTGAATGTGGATTTCCAAGTCTGATTTATTGAATGGCATACTATAAAATGCCTATATTTTTTAGGAAATATTAATGTTGAAAGAACAATTACAAAAAAAATACTTTTTCGAGATTCCTCCGGGGTTTTAAAATATCCTGGGACATTTCCCAATATTGTTTTATGCCCGTAATTTCAAGCAATAGATACCTACCGGTGATTAGATACCTACCCGATTTTGTTCGTGTACACGGTAGGTATCTAAGCACCAGTAGGTATATATTGCTTGAAATTACGGCCATTACTCAAATGAAAGTTCATTTTACGTATACTCACAAGAACTTTTCCATAAAAGTTCAACAGTTATTTAAAAAGCTAATCCGTAAAGTTGTTTCAATGGAATATGTAGTTAAATTACCAAAAAAGTATATATTTTAACTTTTTGTTTGTTATTTATTAAACAAAATAAACAAAAAAAAAATGGACTTTCTGTATTACTAGTTAAAATATTCAGTAAAAAATTTCTATCTAAAATAAAAAGTTGTTATATTTTATTGAGTATTAAAATAAACGAAAAAAAATTTATTGTTTTTTACCGATTTTGTCAAATAATTTTTTGACAGTTGAAAATAAACTAAAAAATACAATTGTTTTAAACGAAAAGTAAATAGTCATTTTTTAACTGATAATCTATTAATTTAATGTGTGTATTCAGTAGAATTTACGGAAAAAATATTGTGAGTGAAGTATTCATATCCATGAAAAATAAAATATTTTTGCCCGGGTAAGAGGGTTTAAAAAATATTAGGTCAAACAACTTTTAAACAGTTTGAAGTCATCGGTAATAAGCACACTTGAATTAGCTAAATTTTTATTTCGATATTATTATTATATTTAATTCTGCTTTCAGAATACATTATATAGTTACAGATGCATTCATTTGAATTTGCATTACGTTAGAGCTAGCTATGATCATAGAAAAGAGGGGGAGTAAGTATTTACAATTACCAAATTTATATACACACTGTTAAACAAGAATACACAGTCAGAAATAACGCTAAAACACTAGGAATTTCTTGTAGGATAAGACACTACACCTAAAACCCCATGCTTTATGAAATGATTTGTATACCCCAATTGAGATCACTAACATTTATTCTTTTGATAGTCAAGCTCATGATTGTGAGCTTTGATGGTTTCTTCTAAAACTGCGAATATTTCCAATAGTAATAAGTGCATTAAGCTGAAAAATTGTTATTATAATTTGAACTAAATTATATTTCGTAATACTTTTTAAATTATTTTACATTAAACTTGAAAAATCAAGAACTTTTGTATGCAGTCTGGGTCTCAAATGGTTATTTATATTAGCTTTTAAATACAAATGTAACTTAATAGATATTTTTTCAGTGTTGAATCAACTCAGCGTTTATTTTGTCTCTATAGAGCAAACAAATATTTGAATGCATTTAAAAACGATATCTCAGTGCAATGCCAAAAGATACCTAAGGCGTATGAGTGATATTTAACTCATATTTAACATGTAAGTAGCACAAAGACGTATGAGTGATGTTCGATTTACCTTTATAACGTATACGATACAGCATATTAAATATATATTGAAAACAAATAGTGAGCGAAC